>CM019176.2:28090120-28312755 GCA_009739505.2 Apolygus lucorum
GGTTACTCAGCAAAACAGTACCCATGATGGTTGAAATTGTTCTGAGTATTGAACAGCTGGTTTGATTCTCTTATGGAAAAAAAAAAGTGTTTCATTCGGCATTTAGCCTAAACTCGACTCTATGACGTTTTCCAAAAATAGGTCCTCACTACTAGTGCCTTACAGGACTTACCTTTCGGATACTTGGACCTAGACGCTCAGGACTTTTTTCACTCTGTTTCCTATTTATGTTGAGTTTTTATGTCATCTTCCTTTTGGGTTGATTGCTGACCCTCCCATCCGAAGGGATTCCCACCGCAACCTCAAGGAGGGTTGCTCAGCGAAACAGGTCCCATGGTGATTGAAATGTTTTCGAAGATCAGGACTCATTCTTTCGTTAACCTGTAGTGTCCCTAATGCTAATGTGTTTATACCATCTTCTAAGATGTGGCGTTTATCATCATTTGGTGATAAAGATATTTTATTAGTCATTATTGATTGTAATTCGTGGTTCTTTGACCTAATACGGCTACAAATGTCTCTTCTAATAGATGATGATTTCATGCATTCGACATAGTGATCCAAAGTTATTTTCTTTTGAACTACACCCTTTGAATCCCCTTGGCTTTTTTATACTCTTCGCCATCAATATCCATTGCATACATTTTGGGTCGGAGTCCTACAAATAGCTTTATAGCTTTCCCTGCTGCCTCGTCTTTAAATTTCCCCATCACTTCTTGTTGGTATTGGAGTACAACGGATGATCTCTCTCATAATTTGATGTATCGAGATATTCAAGTAAATTATTCTGCATATCTCGATACCAATCATCTGTTTTTATAGCCATAATAAAGCTATCTGTATCCATATACAAAAGCTTGAGGCCATCATTGGGGTACAGGGGCTTGAGGAACATCATAAAAGTATCTGTACATGATAGTTTTAGATACGTCTAGGATGGCTTGACCCACGAATATTGGTCTATTGAATTCCAGGGTGGTCTTTGACATTAAAATTCCCACCAAATTCTCATTGAAAATAGATGCATCAACAAAGTTTGATTTGGCTATTAGTTTTTCAGCCTGTCGAAAACTAGTGACAAGTCTGAAATCAATCCGATTCCTGATAGATTCCATTGTTTTCCCATAGACGGCATTGTTGTACAGTTTGAATTGTTCCTTCTCAAAATCATTAGCAGCATTTTTCTCAATTCATTATTGAGCTCTATGTAAGGTCTCAACCAACATGATTGTTTAAATTTCAGGGCTCTATTGATTTTGACCAATTTGAGACCATGTTCAAGAGCTTGTTTGAGAGCAACATAGTGTACTACGTAGTTTCTTCGTTTACCCAGATGAGCCACCAACTTCCCACCCACACTAGCCAGCTTCTCTGGTAGGAAAGGAAGATCATTGTGTTGATCGTGGAGCTCATCTGGGTAGTCGACAGAAACATCTAGTAGATAGCCATAAGGGTCATCAGCAGACAGTGTTTCTAATTTTATGGAATTCAAATCTTTTACGAATGAAAATTCTCCAATGGGTAGAGGCATGGTCATAGCAGTGGAGTAAAGGGCGTTGCAATCTTGGTAGGCTATGAACAAATCTTCTTTATTAGGGTCATAACCTTCGGTGAATCGATTGTTCGCTTCTGCCATTCTTCCCGGAACTTGAACCAGTCCGCCCCTAATACCTGACTCTACCATCAAAATCTGATTATAATCAGTCAGAAGCTCAATTTTAACTTGAGTGCATTTCAACATAGCATCCCAGGTCATCATTGGAGATGTAAAATAGTGGGCTGGATCTAGAGTATGAGACTTGATGGTTATGTCTCGGAAAGATTCAAATATCTCTGCTAGGAGAAGTACATCAATTTTCATGTACAGATCACTATATTCCCCTAGGGTCTTACAATTGAAAACTTTCCATACTTCCTGTGCTTGTGAATAATCCCCATCACTGATACCTTCATTTTTCAATTTGCTGAAGAATTTATCCAAGGGAGGCAATTGATGTTCGTTATACTTTTCCCATGAGTTTATGTATTCATATGGAAAAACTCCCTTCTTTTTCACATATTGTAACTGTTCATCATGGAAAAATTTGGGTAGAATATTGTGAACAGTTAGATTTTTAGCAAGGTTGTCTAAACTTTGTGGAAGGAATCTGAAACTATCAAGGAATCGCAAAGATATTGACTTATTAACTTGTTTGGAGAAGGTGATGAAATTTTCAGAATTGGATGCTATGACGTCTATTTTCTTGTTGTTATAGCCTAATTTGGGCACGAGGAAGTGGGCATCAAATCCCGAGAGGTTATGACAGAGAATGGGGAGGAAGGAGGGGGGTTGGTATTGAATGTTACAATTGCGGTGGGCAGCTCCCCGATAAGTTCCTAATATGTGACAGTGGTCACGAACTTTAGGATTTTCCATGTTTGTAAAGCCTTTATTGCACATGAAACATATTTTACTACCTTCATGACGTGCTCTTTCTTCCTCAGTAAGTACTGGCATTTTCTTATTCATATCATACACTTTACCCACTTCCTCAGCTACATGATTCAAAAAAGCCAACAATTGCTCGACCACATCTTCACCTCTGTAAACAAACAACTCCTTTGGCAGATTCTCACTAATGGGTAAGAATTCCCTCTGAATATGGAGATAAGCACAAGCTGAAGTGGGAATATGCTTGTTGAATGGGCGAGTGAATGATTTATCCTTTGGGTATGAAGAAGGAGTGTGTATTTCCTCACACATTGATTCAAAATCGGCATAAACCACATATGGGACTCTCATTGATCTTGCTACTTTCTCAAATTCTATGTAAGTTTTCTTAGGAATCATGGGGACAGCAGGTTTATTTAAATTGCATAAGTTTTCATGGGCTTTTATATCCCCAGAGTTGTCTGTTTGCTTGTACCACAAACATCTCTTACACAGATTGATTCGGTGTTCCATTTTTGTGACTTGTGATCGAACTAGTTTATTAAAATCTTTTATATAAACATAGTGACTGTTCACAAGTTCTCCACTTTCAGATTTGTCTTCAAGTAGAATTAAATCTCTATGATCATCTAATTCCTTGTCAACTATTTTCTTGGGATATATATTATTATCTTGATCCAGCATGAAAATATTGATCGAGATGTTATTAACTCTTTCAAATTTCTTAACATCAGTCATAGTAGCAGGATAATTAATGCATTTAAAATCGTAATGATTATTCAGATTTATGTATTGTGAAGGTCTCTTTGGATGGCTATTCACGAATTTTGCTAAGACTGTATACATGAAACAGAAATTATCTTGATTTTCAACATTTATACAAGCTCTTCTATTACGAATTTCCTTTGGGAGTTGAATGAATTTACCTCCGCGTAATGGGGAATACTTATTGATTTTCAATCTCAACCCATAGATAAGTCCTAATTTCCACCCACTTTTCTTAGTTTCCAGTTCAGAAAGTTCATTAATCAACTTTTCATTCATGGTTTTGAGGATTGTATCAATATCTAATGTATGCAATAGAATTGAATTCTTTACTTTCAAATTACAATCCATTTCTTCACCCAAAATATTTTCCATCAAACAGTCAAGAACTAGATGGAATTTCACTGCACCATGATCTGAGAGTGATTGGGTGAGTAATTTCACTAGTTTGGGTCTGATATCAATCAAAAAGGATGGTAAATCCAATGCAAAGTCCGATTGAATGAAATAGGAAGCTAACCTATTCACAAATGCAGAGGAGTATGGAATTATTTGAAGAATATCAGGGGCAATGCTCAACATTTCTCTTATATTTGGATCAGACTGTTGTCTCTGATTACCGTTATTATTTTGTGGAAGAATTGAACAGTGATTGTGATGAGCAATAAAAAGATAAGCATTTGTGAAAGTTGCCCCACACTTTTCACAAACAGAAACAATGGAACATTCAAGTTCATGAGCCAATCTTTCTGAGTTATCATTGAAATTTAGTCCACACTTGGTGCAAAAATTCCGCACATGTTGAACTGTCTCATGTGTCTCCCTTTCAACCTTGGAAGAGAAATTGAGACCACAATATGAACAGAGATTGTTAAAGTAAGAAGTAGAGTCATCATCTGGGATTTTCATCTTTTTGGGGGAGGATGGGGAAATATGAACTAATTCATGGACCATCCTGTCCGAATCTGTAGGAAAACACCATCCACAGTATCTACACATACCACCAAAATTAGATCCATTCTCATCAATTGATGGATACGATCTCTTTCCAGGTGTTAAACTAACTGATTCATGAGTAAGGTAGCTCTCACTCAATCCACAGTTAGCCTCATGTTCCATTAACCTTGTTAGATTAGGGAACACCCTCCTACAATACGAACAAGATTTAGATGAAGTAGCCATATTAATAATGGAGATAGATTTTAATGATTAATTGCTTGAAATTAGCTACAGCAGGTAATCACGTTTTTAAGGGTGATAAGTGGAGAGGAAGGTGAGTACTAGTCTAAAAGAGGTAGGGCCAAGCACTCGGGAAGTGAGGACCACAGCGAGCACTGTAATGCTGGCATCTAGCGGATGGCTTATGAACCAAACTTCCTCACTTAGTTGAGGGAATATCCACTAGGTGGCAGCACCACATTAGGGGCACCATACTACCCATTGATAACTTCCCCTTCCAGACTGGTTGGTCCCACAACGTTTAGTGTAGGTTTGTCCTATTGTGATTGAGCGAATCAGAGCATGACAGCCAAGATGGTGGGCAGTATGAATATTTGTCATGGATGAAGATTGTCTGCCAAGGGGTGGGTATTACAATTTTTTTTTTTTTGTTGTCATGAATGAAGATTATCAGCCAAGGAGGTGGGCTGTATGATTTTTCTTTGTAATGGTGAAAGATTGTTTCCAAGGGGGAACAGAAGTTGGAGGATGGTCCCTTATGAATTGGTAGGGAAGTCCCCTTATGTATTGGGGGATGGTCCCCTAAAAATTGGGGGATGGTGCCCTACGAATTTGGGGATGGTCCCCTAAAAATTGGGGGATGGTCCCCTAAAATTGGGGGATGGTCCCCTAAAAATTGGGGGATGGTGCCCTACAAATTGGGGGATGGTCCCCTACGAATTGGAAGATGGTACCCTATGAAATGGTAGGATGGTCCCCTACAAATTGGAGGTTGGTCCTGTAAGAATTGGGGAATGGTCCCCTAAGAATTGGAGGTAGGGTCCCCTTACGAATGGGAGGATGGTCCCCTACGAATTGAGGGACGCCATGCATGCAAGAACATGCCGTAGGCGCCGGCATGAGGGCGCCGTGCATGCAAAAACATGCAGAGGCGCCTGGCGGCCGCGCGATGGACGGGCGGGGGGGGGGGAAGGCCTGACAAGGCGAGGCGGGGGGGTGGGAGCGGTCTTGTGGACGGGCGGGGCGGGGGGTATCCGGGGTGGGCGAGGGGGAGTCGTTGCAGGGGGGGGGGGGGGTGAGCGGGTGGTCCAGGTGGCGTGGCGGGGGGGGGGGGGAGCGGTCGGCCGGTGGGGCGAGGGGGTGGGAGCGGCGGAGTGGGCGGGTGGGGAAGGGGAAAGTTGAGGGTAGTTGGGGTCTAGAGAACTGGCCTAGAACCGCTGTTTTTACCCTACTGATGGGAAAAGCTGAATAACATAATTTCATTTATTATATTTATTTAAGAAATTTTATTTTTTTTAGAAAATCACTCGTGCCAACCCCCTAAAAGGTACCATTTGACTGGAAAATGAGATTCCAAAAGTTTTAGGTCGATCAGATAACATTAACCCGTGCTGCATCGGGGTTGAAGCTCAGAAACTCACTTTTTCTCATACAAATATTCTTTTTTTCCTCATTACATAGTAACCATTTTTCCTGGAGACTTGAGATTCAAATGAATCAATATTCCGTATAACAGAGTGATAAAGATACATCAAATCGCCTGGAGGTCGGATTCATACACTGGAGTGTGGTTTCATGGTGTATGGGTAAAAAGGCACATTTGCTTAAACGGACCACGTTTTGAGATGGGAAAAGCTGAATAACATAATTCCATTTATTATATTTATTTAAGAAATTTTATTTTTTTTAGAAAATCACTCGTGCCAACCCCCTAAAAGGTACCATTTGACTGGAAAATGAGATTCCAAAAGTTTTAGGTCGATCAGATAACATTAACCCGTGCTGCATCGGGGTTGAAGCTCAGAAACTCACTTTTTCTCATACAAATATTCTTTTTTTCCTCATAACATAGTAACCATTTTTCCTGGAGACTTGAGATTCAAATGAATCAGAATTCCGTATAACAGAGTGATAAAGATACATCAAATCGCCTGGAGGTCGGATTCATACACTGGAGTGTGGTTTCAAGGTGTATGGGTAAAAAGGCACATTTGCTAAAACGGACCACGTTTTGAGATGGGAAAAGCTGAATAACATAATTTCATTTATTATATTTATTTAAGAAATTTTATATTTTTTTAGAAAATCACTCGTGCCAACCCCCTAAAAGGTGCCATTTGACTGGAAAATGAGATTCCAAAAGTTTTAGGTCGATGAGATAACATTAACCCGTGCCGCATCGGGGTTGAAGCTCAGAAATTCACTTTTTTTCATACAAATATTCTTTTTTTCCTCATTACATACTAACCATTTGTCCAGGAGACTTGAGATTCAAATGAATCAGAATTCCGTATAACAGAGTGATAAAGATACATCAAATCGCCTGAAGGTCGGATTCATACACTGGTGTGTGGTTTCAAGATGTATGGGTATAAAGGCACATTTGCTAAAACGGACCACGTTTTGAGATGGGAAAAGCTGAATAACATAATTTCATTTATTATATTTAATTAAGAAATTTTATTTTTTTTTAGAAAATCACTCGTGCCAACCCCCTAGAAGGTGCCATTTGACTGGAAAATGAGATTCCAAAAGTTTTAGGTCGATCAGATAACATTAACCCGTGCCGCATCGGGGTTGAAGCTCAGAAATTCACTTTTTTTCATACAAATATTATTTTTTTCCTCATAACATACTAACCATTTGTCCTGGAGACTTGAGATTCAAATGAATCAGAATTCCGTATAACAGAGTGATAAAGATACATCAAATCGCCTGGAGGTCGGATTCATACACTGGAGTGTGGTTTCAAGGTGTATGGGTAAAAAGGCACATTTGCTAAAACGGACCACGTTTTGAGATGGGAAAAGCTGAATAACATAATTTCATTTATTATATTTATTTAAGAAATTTTATTTTTTTTTAGAAAATCACTCGTGCCAACCCCCTAAAAGGTACCATTTGACTGGAAAATGAGATTCCAAAAGTTTTAGGTCGATCAGATAACATTAACCCGTGCCGCATCGGGGTTGAAGCTCAGAAATTCACTTTTTTTCATACAAATATTCTTTTTTTCCTCATAACATACTAACCATTTGTCCTGGAGACTTGAGATTCAAATGAATCAGAATTCCGTATAACAGAGTGATAAAGATACATCAAATCGCCTGGAGGTCGGATTCATACACTGGAGTGTGGTTTCAAGGTGTATGGGTAAAAAGGCACATTTGCTAAAACGGACCACGTTTTGAGATGGGAAAAGCTGAATAACATAATTTCATTTATTATATTTATTTAAGAAATTTTATTTTTTTTAGAAAATCACTCGTGCCAACCCCCTAAAAGGTACCATTTGACTGGAAAATGAGATTCCAAAAGTTTTAGGTCGATCAGATAACATTAACCCGTGCCGCATCGGGGTTGAAGCTCAGAAACTCACTTTTTCTCATACAAATATTCTTTTTTTCCTCATAACATAGTAACCATTTTTCCTGGAGACTTGAGATTCAAATGAATCAATATTCCGTATAACAGAGTGATAAAGATACATCAAATCGCCTGGAGGTCGGATTCATACACTGGAGTGTGGTTTCAAGGTGTATGGGTAAAAAGGCACATTTGCTAAAACGGACCACGTTTTGAGATGGGAAAAGCTGAATAACATAATTTCATTTATTATATTTATTTAAGAAATTTTATTTTTTTTAGAAAATCACTCGTGCCAACCCCCTAAAAGGTACCATTTGACTGGAAAATGAGATTCCAAAAGTTTTAGGTCGATCAGATAACATTAACCCGTGCCGCATCGGGGTTGAAGCTCAGAAATTCACTTTTTTTCATACAAATATTCTTTTTTTCCTCATAACATAGTAACCATTTGTCCTGGAGACTTGAGATTCAAATGAATCAGAATTCCGTATAACAGAGTGATAAAGATACATCAAATCGCCTGGAGGTCGGATTCATACACTGGAGTGTGGTTTCAAGGTGTATGGGTAAAAAGGCACATTTGCTAAAACGGACCACGTTTTGAGATGGGAAAAGCTGAATAACATAATTTCATTTATTATATTTATTTAAGAAATTTTATTTTTTTTTAGAAAATCACTCGTGCCAACCCCCTAAAAGGTACCATTTGACTGGAAAATGAGATTCCAAAAGTTTTAGGTCGATCAGATAACATTAACCCGTGCCGCATCGGGGTTGAAGCTCAGAAATTCACTTTTTTTCATACAAATATTCTTTTTTTCCTCATAACATACTAACCATTTGTCCTGGAGACTTGAGATTCAAATGAATCAGAATTCCGTATAACAGAGTGATAAAGATACATCAAATCGCCTGGAGGTCGGATTCATACACTGGAGTGTGGTTTCAAGGATGTATGGGTAAAAAGGCACATTTGCTAAAACGGACCACGTTTTGAGATGGGAAAAGCTGAATAACATAATTTCATTTATTATATTTATTTAAGAAATTTTATTTTTTTTTAGAAAATCACTCGTGCCAACCCCCTAAAAGGTACCATTTGACTGGAAAATGAGATTCCAAAAGTTTTAGGTCGATCAGATAACATTAACCCGTGCCGCATCGGGGTTGAAGCTCAGAAATTCACTTTTTTTCATACAAATATTCTTTTTTTCCTCATAACATACTAACCATTTGTCCTGGAGACTTGAGATTCAAATGAATCAGAATTCCGTATAACAGAGTGATAAAGATACATCAAATCGCCTGGAGGTCGGATTCATACACTGGAGTGTGGTTTCAAGGTGTATGGGTAAAAAGGCACATTTGCTAAAACGGACCACGTTTTGAGATGGGAAAAGCTGAATAACATAATTTCATTTATTATATTTATTTAAGAAATTTTATTTTTTTTTAGAAAATCACTCGTGCCAACCCCCTAAAAGGTACCATTTGACTGGAAAATGAGATTCCAAAAGTTTTAGGTCGATCAGATAACATTAACCCGTGCCGCATCGGGGTTGAAGCTCAGAAATTCACTTTTTTTCATACAAATATTCTTTTTTTCCTCATAACATACTAACCATTTGTCCTGGAGACTTGAGATTCAAATGAATCAGAATTCCGTATAACAGAGTGATAAAGATACATCAAATCGCCTGGAGGTCGGATTCATACACTGGAGTGTGGTTTCAAGGTGTATGGGTAAAAAGGCACATTTGCTAAAACGGACCACGTTTTGAGATGGGAAAAGCTGAATAACATAATTTCATTTATTATATTTATTTAAGAAATTTTATTTTTTTTAGAAAATCACTCGTGCCAACCCCCTAAAAGGTACCATTTGACTGGAAAATGAGATTCCAAAAGTTTTAGGTCGATCAGATAACATTAACCCGTGCGCATCGGGGTTGAAGCTCAGAAACTCACTTTTTCTCATACAAATATTCTTTTTTTCCTCATAACATAGTAACCATTTTTCCTGGAGACTTGAGATTCAAATGAATCAATATTCCGTATAACAGAGTGATAAAGATACATCAAATCGCCTGGAGGTCGGATTCATACACTGGAGTGTGGTTTCAAGGTGTATGGGTAAAAAGGCACATTTGCTAAACGGACCACGTTTTGAGATGGGAAAAGCTGAATAACATAATTTCATTTATTATATTTATTTAAGAAATTTTATTTTTTTTAGAAAATCACTCGTGCCAACCCCCTAAAAGGTACCATTTGACTGGAAAATGAGATTCCAAAAGTTTTAGGTCGATCAGATAACATTAACCCGTGCCGCATCGGGGTTGAAGCTCAGAAACTCACTTTTTCTCATACAAATATTCTTTTTTTCCTCATAACATAGTAACCATTTGTCCTGGAGACTTGAGATTCAAATGAATCAGAATTCCGTATAACAGAGTGATAAAGATACATCAAATCGCCTGGAGGTCGGATTCATACACTGGAGTGTGGTTTCAAGGTGTATGGGTAAAAAGGCACATTTGCTAAAACGGACCACGTTTTGAGATGGGAAAAGCTGAATAACATAATTTCATTTATTATATTTATTTAAGAAATTTTATTTTTTTTTAGAAAATCACTCGTGCCAACCCCCTAAAAGGTGCCATTTGACTGGAAAATGAGATTCCAAAAGTTTTAGGTCGATCAGATAACATTAACCCGTGCCGCATCGGGGTTGAAGCTCAGAAATTCACTTTTTTTCATACAAATATTCTTTTTTTCCTCATAACATACTAACCATTTGTCCTGGAGACTTGAGATTCAAATGAATCAGAATTCCGTATAACAGAGTGATAAAGATACATCAAATCGCCTGGAGGTCGGATTCATACACTGGAGTGTGGTTTCAAGGTGTATGGGTAAAAAGGCACATTTGCTAAAACGGACCACGTTTTGAGATGGGAAAAGCTGAATAACATAATTTCATTTATTATATTTAATTAAGAAATTTTATTTTTTTTTAGAAAATCACTCGTGCCAACCCCCTAGAAGGTGCCATTTGACTGGAAAATGAGATTCCAAAAGTTTTAGGTCGATCAGATAACATTAACCCGTGCCGCATCGGGGTTGAAGCTCAGAAATTCACTTTTTTTCATACAAATATTATTTTTTTCCTCATAACATACTAACCATTTGTCCTGGAGACTTGAGATTCAAATGAATCAGAATTCCGTATAACAGAGTGATAAAGATACATCAAATCGCCTGGAGGTCGGATTCATACACTGGAGTGTGGTTTCAAGGTGTATGGGTAAAAAGGCACATTTGCTAAAACGGACCACGTTTTGAGATGGGAAAAGCTGAATAACATAATTTCATTTATTATATTTATTTAAGAAATTTTATTTTTTTTTAGAAAATCACTCGTGCCAACCCCCTAAAAGGTACCATTTGACTGGAAAATGAGATTCCAAAAGTTTTAGGTCGATCAGATAACATTAACCCGTGCCGCATCGGGGTTGAAGCTCAGAAATTCACTTTTTTTCATACAAATATTCTTTTTTTCCTCATAACATACTAACCATTTGTCCTGGAGACTTGAGATTCAAATGAATCAGAATTCCGTATAACAGAGTGATAAAGATACATCAAATCGCCTGGAGGTCGGATTCATACACTGGAGTGTGGTTTCAAGGTGTATGGGTAAAAAGGCACATTTGCTAAAACGGACCACGTTTTGAGATGGGAAAAGCTGAATAACATAATTTCATTTATTATATTTATTTAAGAAATTTTATTTTTTTTTTTAGAAAATCACTCGTGCCAACCCCCTAAAAGGTACCATTTGACTGGAAAATGAGATTCCAAAAGTTTTAGGTCGATCAGATAACATTAACCCGTGCCGCATCGGGGTTGAAGCTCAGAAATTCACTTTGTTTCATACAAATATTCTTTTTTTCCTCATAACATACTAACCATTTGTCCTGGAGACTTGAGATTCAAATGAATCAGAATTCCGTATAACAGAGTGATAAAGATACATCAAATCGCCTGGAGGTCGGATTCATACACTGGTGTGTGGTTTGAAGGGGTATGGGTAAAAAGGCACATTTGCTAAAACGGACCACGTTTTGAGATGGGAAAAGCTGAATAACATAATTTCATTTATTATATTTATTTAAGAAATTTCATTTTTTTTTTAGAAAATCACTCGTGCCAACCCCCTAAAAGGTACCATTTGACTGGAAAATGAGATTCCAAAAGTTTTAGGTCGATCAGATAACATTAACCCGTGCCGCATCGGGGTTGAAGCTCAGAAACTCACTTTTTCTCATACAAATATTCTTTTTTTCCTCATAACATACTAACCATTTGTCCTGGAGACTTGAGATTCAAATGAATCAGAATTCCGTATAACAGAGTGATAAAGATACATCAAATCGCCTGGAGGTCGGATTCATACACTGGAGTGTGGTTTCAAGGTGTATGGGTAAAAAGGCACATTTGCTAAAACGGACCACGTTTTGAGATGGGAAAAGCTGAATAACATAATTTCATTTATTATATTTATTTAGGAAATTTTTTTTTTTTTAGAAAATCACTCGTGCCAACCCCCTAACAGGTACCATTTGACTGGAAAATGAGATTCCCAAAGTTTTAGGTCGATCAGATAGCATTAACCCGTGCCGCATAGGGGTTGAAGCTCAGAAACTCACTTTTTCTCATACAAATATTCTTTTTTTCCTCATAACATAGTAACCATTTTTCCTGGAGACTTGAGATTCAAATGAATCAATATTCCGTATAACAGAGTGATAAAGATACATCAAATCGCCTGGAGGTCGGATTCATACACTGGAGTGTGGTTTCAAGGTGTATGGGTAAAAAGGCACATTTGCTAAAACGGACCACGTTTTGAGATGGGAAAAGCTGAATAACATAATTTCATTTATTATATTTATTTAAGAAATTTTATTTTTTTTTCAGAAAATCACTCGTGCCAACCCACTAAAAGGTGCCATTTGACTGGAAAATGAGATTCCAAAAGTTTTAGGTCGATCAGATAACATTAACCCGTGCCGCATCGGGGTTGAACCTCAGAAATTCACTTTTTTTCATACAAATTTTCTTTTTTTCCTCATAACATACTAACCATTTGTCCTGGAGACTTGAGATTCAAATGAATCAGAATTCCGTATAACAGAGTGATAAAGATACATCAAATCGCCTGGAGGTCGGATTCATACACTGGAGTGTGGTTTCAAGGTGTATGGGTAAACATATTGTTTAGTAATGCATGCATTCCAGGGGACGTCCCATTGGATAAGCATTAGATCAGTTTAACCAGTTGTTAAGTGATAAAACTGTTTCACTCGATGTAATTTATTTATTACTTTAGGCAAGAAATACTGACCCCCCCCCCACCATTATCCACCTTAAAATTTCTAGCGGCATGGGAGCCTCGAATCTGAAGAGCATTTTAAAATTCATGATCTACGATACCCAACATGCGAATTCGAGTTCACCCCCCCCCCACCCCCCCCCCACCGCTTCCCCAACGCAAACAGTGGTGCCAGTCTGGCACCAAAGCGGAAATACGTCGTAACATTGAACTTTCATCTGTTAGTTTTGGTAGGCAGTCCGTCGAAGTTCACATCCGTATTCAAGGTGAAACACAAAAAAAACACGAAATAAGCGGTTTATGGCATCATGGCACCATGTCCTGGCACCATGGTGGCACCACTATTAGTTCCATGGTGGTACAGAGAATAATTCATGAAAATCCGGAGGTATAATGAGAATTTTTCCTCAATTTCAAAGCTTGGGTACAATTAGTAAGCAGTAAAAGGAACCGAAATATTGAAAAATCGGATATTTTGTGAATATTATCCCCCCACTCACCCCCTCCCCTAGCGAATTTTGGTACTCTGGTAAAATCATGTACAACTCGGAAGTTATTTGAGTCAAACAAAAAAAGAAACACGCAAATCGGTTGGAAATTGAGGCCTGGGCAGAGTTTATAAGATTATGCCCGCAAACGCACGTTTTTTAAGCATTAACCCCCCCTTTCCCCCTCTTAAAAAGCAAAATCCAAAATTCCGGCGCCGTAGTGCACAACCAGATAGTATTCCGCGTCAATCGAAAAAAGAACCACGAAAATCGTTTGAGAACTAAGGCCTGGGCAGAGTACACAAGATTATGCCCAACAACGCACGTTTTTCGAGCATTAACCCCCCCTTTCCTCCTCTTAAAAGGCAAAATTCGAAATTCCGGCGACGTAGTGCACAACTAGATAGTTTTCCGCGACGAACAAAAAAAGAACCAGGAAAATCGGTTGAGAACTAAGGCCTGGGCAGAGTACACAAGATTTTGTTACACACACACACACACACACATACACACACACACACACACACAGACATACACCTATGGTTTTTTTCGCGGATTTGGATTCAGAATGGTCTAAAACGGATTACTGTGTGGTTATTTTTTTTTTCTGTTGAGTGTTGTCCAACTTCACCCCAGATCGATCGCATAAGGACGCCCAAGTCTTACTGTGGGACGTCCTAAAAAGGCACATTTGCTAAAACGGACCACGTTTTGAGATGGGAAAAGCTGAATAACATAATTTCATTTATTATATTTATTTAAGAAATTTTATTTTTTTTAGAAAATCACTCGTGCCAACCCCCTAAAAGGTACCATTTGACTGGAAAATGAGATTCCAAAAGTTTCAGGTCGATCAGATAACATTAACCCGTGCCGCATCGGGGTTGAAGCTCAGAAACTCACTTTTTCTCATACAAATATTCTTTTTTTCCTCATAACATAGTAACCATTTTTCCTGGAGACTTGAGATTCAAATGAATCAATATTCCGTATAACAGAGTGATAAAGATACATCAAATCGCCTGGAGGTCGGATTCATACACTGGAGTGTGGTTTCAAGGTGTATGGGTAAAAAGGCACATTTGCTAAAACGGACCACGTTTTGAGATGGGAAAAGCTGAATAACATAATTTCATTTATTATATTTATTTAAGAAATTTTATTTTTTTTTAGAAAATCACTCCTGCCAACCCCCTAAAAGGTACCATTTGACTGGAAAATGAGATTCCAAAAGTTTTAGGTCGACCAGATAACATTAACCCGTGCCGCATCGGGGTTGGAGCTCAGAAATTCACTTTTTTTCATACAAATATTTTTTTTTCCTCATAACATACTAACCATTTGTCCTGGAGACTTGAGATTCAAATGAATCAGAATTCCGTATAACAGAGTGATAAAGATACATCAAATCGCCTGGAGGTCGGATTCATACACTGGAGTGTGGTTTCAAGGTGAATGGGTAAAAAGGCACATTTGCTAAAACGGACCACGTTTTGAGATGGGAAAAGCTGAATAACATAATTTCATTTATTATATTTATTTAAGAAATTTTATTTTTTTTTAGAAAATCACTCGTGCCAACCCCCTAACAGGTACCATTTGACTGGAAAATGAGATTCCCAAAGTTTTAGGTCGATCAGATAGCATTAACCCGTGCCGCATAGGGGTTGAAGCTCAGAAACTCACTTTTTCTCATACAAATATTCTTTTTTTCCTCATAACATAGTAACCATTTTTCCTGGAGACTTGAGATTCAAATGAATCAATATTCCGTATAACAGAGTGATAAAGATACATCAAATCGCCTGGAGGTCGGTTTCATACACTGGAAATTGGTTTCTAGGTGTATGCGTAAAAAGGCACATTTGCTAAAACGGACCACGTTTTGAGATGGGAAAAGCTGAATAACATAATTTCATTTATTGAATTTATTCAAGAAATTTTATTTTTTTTTTAGAAAATCACTCGTGCCAACCCCCTAAAAGGTACCAATTGACTGGAAAATGAGATTCCAAAATCCAAAATTCCGGCGCCGTAGTGCACAACTAGATAGTATTCCGCGTCAATCGAAAAAAGAACCACGAAAATCGTTTGAGAACTAAGGCCTGGGCAGAGTACACAAGATTATGCCCAAAAACGCACGTTTTTCGAGCATTAACCCCCCCTTTCCTCCTCTTAAAAGGCAAAATTCGAAATTCCGGCGACGTAGTGCACAACTAGATAGTTTTCCGCGACGAACAAAAAAAGAACCAGGAAAATCGGTTGAGAACTAAGGCCTGGGCAGAGTACACAAGATTTCGTTACACACACACACACACACACATACACACACACACACACACAGACATACACCTATGGTTTTTTTCGCGGATTTGGATTCAGAATGGTCTAAAACGGATTACTGTGTGGTTATTTTTTTTTTCTGTTGAGTGTTGTCCAACTTCACCCCAGATCGATCGCATAAGGACGCCCAAGTCTTACTGTGGGACGTCCTAAAAAGGCACATTTGCTAAAACGGACCACGTTTTGAGATGGGAAAAGCTGAATAACATAATTTCATTTATTATATTTATTTAAGAAATTTTATTTTTTTTCAGAAAATCACTCGTGCCAACCCCCTAAAAGGTACCATTTGACTGGAAAATGAGATTCCAAAAGTTTTAGGTCGATCAGATAACATTAACCCGTGCCGCATCGGGGTTGAAGCTCAGAAATTCACTTTTTTTCATACAAATATTCTTTTTTTCCTCATAACATACTAACCATTTGTCCTGGAGACTTGAGATTCAAATGAATCAGAATTCCGTATAACAGAGTGATAAAGATACATCAAATCGCCTGGAGGTTGGATTCATACACTGGAGTGTGGTTTCAAGGTGTATGGGTAAAAAGGCACATGTGAGCAACAGCCCAGTTGCTCACTGTTCCCCTTACAGGCACTGCCTGTCCGTAAGACCTGATACCCCTTCGGGACCAGGCAAATCAGCCTTAGAGAGACCACATTAATTGGGCGTGGCCTGTCAACTGGAGAAAGCACATCCATCTGATTAAGCAACCTGTCAGACTTGGAGGGAGAATAAACAAAGGGAAGAAGATAACCAACAACAGAGGGAGGTGGCATCACTGACCACCAAACTGAGATTCATATTCTAATGTAGTGGAGGGAGCACCTCAGTCCTGAAGCCACCGCCTTGCCAGCAGTCTCGAAGCGCACACCCCTTGTCTCTGAAGCTATTTCCCCCCGTTCCGCGTCGACCCAGTATCGCGCCGAACTGTATCGCCTCCTGCCTCCCCCAAGTCACTAGGATTTACTCAGTGAAGTTAGCAGTAACCAGTGATCTTGTTCCGTCCCGCCCCCCCTGGAACCTCCGCCGTCGCCCGGATCAGAAAAAGGATCGAGGACCACGAGGACCAGCCCTGTCCCGGCTCTCCCCATCAAACCACGCCGCACCGCGACCCAGACTCGCCCCGGTAACCTGGAACGTGAGTGCGTAACTAAACTAATTTCTACTCTCAATTGGCCAATTAGGTAGAAGGTAACGTGAACTCAGTGAACTTAAGAGGTACATTGTTGATAGTAACTAGTATTTCGAACCTGTATCGACCGTATCGTAAAACGTATCGCATAAGTCTTTTGTTGCTTAGAGTAACCATAACTATACTTCTTTTCATACTTACCTTTTCGAGTCACAGTAACGCCCTTCAGGCTTTGTTCTCACTTGGAGGAATATTTAAGTCAGATCCCCTGTATCGCCAATTCAACTTCTGGTCATTAAACCTAAGTATCTGTTTAACCTTGCATTTCTCCTTTAAAACGACCCGCATCCCAGGTTCTGAGTATTCTGATTCAACTGTATCGATTAGGAACTTGCTTGAAATAAGGAACATCCGTAACGTAACTTCATTTATTTAACAAATACATCGATACAAGAAAACACCCTTCAGGTGACAAACCCTTCAGGTATAACAGCATTAAATATAACAAAGTGTGTCGCCTGGAACGCTACGCCTCATCTCCAAGCCGCTCGGGAGACAGCTACCTACCAGTCGACCAGTTAAGTATCCATTTCATTCATTAGTCTAAGATTCCGATATTTTGCTTTGTTACAGTGTCGACCCCCTTTCTAGATATCTCATAATTCCCTTTTGTTAAGAAAAGAACTGTTATTAGGTCGCTACACCAAGAGCTTACAAATTGTTGGCCCGCGGTGGGATTATTGCGAATCGTAATTCCGAAGCGCCGTATCGCACTCGATAACTTGTGTGTCGGGTCGGTATATCGCCCGGACTTGCGTGTGGTGCGCCCCGCACGAACCCAGTTCCGTTTGTAGCTCAGTGCATAATAACAGGTTCTTTTCAGTAGAGTCATATCGGAATCGAATAATCAGAACCAGGGTGTCGTGGTGTATCGCATAAGAATTGTATATAGTAAGAAAAGTGAACTTTTACACATTATTTGCACACCTGTACCACACAAACAAACACCTGTGTCGTCACACAGAACCACCCGTTACAGACCGAAACTTGACTGAACCGTTCCGAGCCGACCCTGTGACAAGTGATTGTGATTGTGTTTCCCGGTATTGCTTGAATAGACAGTGACAATGTCGTTGGGAGAACCAGAGGACTTTGTGGATCCCGACCCGTTCCAACAAAAGGGTCCGGTCGACGTACTTACCGAAACGATGAAGCAGATGAATGCTTTATTGTCCAAGTACAATGAGTCGGGCCGTGACGAGAGCGGGAACGGTATTCCACGTTCCTTGCTCTTAGAAGTGGAACCATGGGACCCCGACGCAACCGGATCGCTGAGTGTTAGCTCGTTCTTTACGAACTTCGACGCAGTAACCGAGGGACTAGCACAGGAACAGAAGCTGAAACTCCTCAGGATCAAGGCAAGAGGGATCGCGAAACAGTTTCTTATTGACAGGAACGATATACTTGACTGTGACAACGCCTATCACATGATCAGGGACGAAATGTTGTCGTGGTTCCGACGACAGAACCCGCAACATGCCGCAGCATCACTTTGGACGGTGAAACGGAACGCCTCAGAAACCCTACGTCAATTTGCGGATCGCATACGAGGGTTGGCACAATGCGCCGTATCAGAGGAGGGAGCCCACCTGGATCGACATGATCGTCAGGAATGGGTGGAACGGAAGACCCTCAGTGCTTTCATTAGAGGTGTCGGGAAAAAACTAAGTGCTTTCCTCGTGATGGATCGACCTACAACCATACGTATCGCCCTACAGAAGGCCGAGGAACTGGAAGAAACCTTGGCGGAAAAGGAAGATACCGAAGAACATTGGGAACTCGCAGCAGTATCGGCGGAACAAAGATGCTATAATTGTGGTGGAACAAACCACTTTGCCGCCCGATGCCCGCGTCGAGATCAACCCGTACCGAGACGTGACCAACCGAACCGGTGGAACGGCGACCAACGAAACGCCTGGAACGGTGACCAACCGAACCGGTGGAACAACGACCAACAGAACCGATGGAACGGGGACAAAGGAGATCGGTGGAACAATGACCATCGTAACAAACTAAACGAAGACAAGCCCATGCCCCA
Source organism: Apolygus lucorum (assembly GCA_009739505.2). NCBI lineage: Eukaryota > Metazoa > Arthropoda > Insecta > Hemiptera > Miridae > Apolygus > Apolygus lucorum. Next base: position 28,109,326 of record CM019176.2, read on the forward strand.
ATACCCGTGCATGTTTTGCGCGTCAAAGGAACATTTTCCGGTGGATTGTCCCAGAAGTCCGCAAAAGACTATCTTTTGTAATTTCTGTGGATGTCGGGAACACCTCGAACCGGATTGCCCTCAGAAGAAAAAGTTGCTTCCCGTATCTCAGCCTCCCGCGGAACCAAGTCACGTAAAAGAGATAACCCTCTACAAGGGAACCGAAGACAATAAATTGTGTGTAACCGCCGTGGAACGGCCGATGGCAAGAACCATTAAAATGGAAGTGGGTCTAGGACCAGAGACTCGCAGTATGTTGGTAGACACGGGAGCATCACTGTCCGTATTGGCAAGCCCTGTAGCGGGATTACCGCTACTACCAACCAAAACGGTAGCATGGGGACCGGATGGAACCCTCTTACCCTTTGCAGGGGAACAGGTCATTGATACCCGTATCGGAAAGCACCGGTTCAAACACACCTTTCCAGTGTTTGCACGGAAACGAGCAGACTTGAACCTGCTGGGTCTTGATATACTCAGGAGGATCCCGTTAACTCTTACAACTGGACCCAACATGGAACTAAGAGCTGACATCGAATCAGTGAATGGGGATCGAGATCAAGAGTATCAGAGCCTCAGGAAAATAGGGGTAGTACTATCGGCCGGGAGGAGGGAGGATACCGTATCACAGTGCCCGAGTTATCAGAATGGTACGGATACGGCCCTCCCCAGCACCTCTCGCTCGGTAACCGCTGCCCTTGTGGACCTGGAGAGATGGGAACAACACAAAGGAACACCAGGGGTATCGCCCGCGGTATCGCCCACCGTATCGCCAGGTGTATTGGACCCCTCATCAACCCAACAACACAGAGGAACACCGGGGGTATCGCCCACCGTATCCCCAGGTGTATCGGATCCCTCATCAACCCAACAACACAGAGGAACACCAGGGGTATCGCCCGCAGTATCGCCCACCATATTGCCAGGTGTATCGGACCCCTCACCGACTCAACAACCCAGAGGAACACCAGGGGTATCGCCCGCGGTATCGCCCGTGGTATCGCCCACCGTATCGCCAGGTGTATCGGACCCCTCATTGACCCAACAACACAGAGGAACACCAGGGGTATCGCCCGTGGTATCGCCCACCGTATCGCCGGGTGTATCGGATACTGTAACGCCCCCAAGCTTACAAATTGGTGGCAGCAGACAATCATCCATGGTATCGCCGGGTATATCGGATCCCGTGACCCCCCAACAACACAAAGAGACACCTGAAGTGGGCCCAAGTGTATCGCAGGGTGTATCGCCCTCATGTAAGCACCAACCCGATACACTACATCAAGGAAGCTTCAACAAGGGCGCCCCTCCAGAAAGGAGAGGAACACGCAAAAGGACCCAAGAGCTTCCGATGAATGGGATTACAAAGCCTTGCAAATTGAAAATGGACCAAACCACCTCGGACCCGGAAGGATGGACACCTGACAATCCAAACCAGGATGCCGAGGAGTGGGAAAGGATACCCACAGATCAATGGGACGACCCACAACCAGAAACGGAGCTGATGATTGAGGAGAAGCTCTCCAATTTGACCAATGCACCTCAGAGGTTAGCAAAAGATACCGTGAGGTTATATTGGGCTCCTTTTCAGCGACCTCCAGGAGAGGGCTGTAACCTTTATGTGGCTCGTCTAAGAATTACCACTCAGCCAGAGGTTACAAACCAAAAGCCATATCCAATCCCCCATGCTCTCCCTGAGGTTGAACCAGCGGTCACCGCAAGTGAGGTCGAGATGGTGACGGGTGAGGATCAAGCGGAGACTACTCCAGGATATACTCTTCGTCCAGGAGTGCCGGTTGATTACAACCACCTTCACACAGGACGAGGCTCGACTGACTGACTTACTACTAGAACTACAATTACAGACAAACACACCACACACAAACACAAGAATACAGTTCTACACACACATAAACAAAAAAATTCACGTTGTAGTTTGAAAAAAAAAAAAAAAAAAAAAAACTTTTTTCCTTTACCAAGATGCGACCAGAAAAACAAAGGCATAGGATACGACCCGATAGATCCCAGTAGGAGAACTAGGACCCTTCAGGTCGACTCTCTATCTAGTATAGGTAACTTAGAAGAAACTTACCTTGTACACCGTAAAGTAACTTACTTACCTTATATAACCTAAAAATGGAACTTAAATAATATAATTAAAATAAACTTACCTCATATAGCTTAAGATAGCTTACCTGGATCAGAGACCACCGCAACCATCAGCCTGCAAGAAAAAAGCGCCGAAATTACGAACCACTTTTCCAGGGTACAATAATATTAGGAAATTAGAGAGAAGAAACGACATGCTGAAGGCGCTGCAGAAGGCACCTCAACCCAATGCAGCATTAATGCTGAATCCCGCGGAGCCACCCGCGGCGAGTACCAGTGGATCAGTGGCCCCAGCAGAAAGTCTACCGTCCTCTTCCTCTTCCTCCTCGTCGTTGGGATCTGAGTCCCCGGAGTATGCTCACCCCACAAGCCGCAAGCAGGAGTCCCCACCACTGACACCTGGGCGAGGCATGTTCCCAGGGGGAGCGCGTCACTAACACCCGTCAACATCATGACGGAGGTAGATCCCACTGCACTGATTGGATCTCCACAGCAACTACAGGACCCCGAGCTTGACGCCTGGACGTCAATACCTGTTCCAGACCCTGCCAGCTGTCCAGGGTGCAGGCATTACCAGTATGAAGCGAGCGTACCCATCACATCAGTTGCCAGTAACCAGTGTCATCGAGGATGACCCTGGCTCCCGAAGGGGCGGGGAATGTGAGCAACAGCCCAGTTGCTCACTGTTCCCCTTACAGGCACTGCCTGTCCGTAAGACCTGATACCCCTTCGGGACCAGGCAAATCAGCCTTAGAGAGACCACATTAATTGGGCGTGGCCTGTCAACTGGAGAAAGCACATCCATCTGATTAAGCAACCTGTCAGACTTGGAGGGAGAATAAACAAAGGGAAGAAGATAACCAACAACAGAGGGAGGTGGCATCACTGACCACCAAACTGAGATTCATATTCTAATGTAGTGGAGGGAGCACCTCAGTCCTGAAGCCACCGCCTTGCCAGCAGTCTCGAAGCGCACACCCCTTGTCTCTGAAGCTATTTCCCCCCGTTCCGCGTCGACCCAGTATCGCGCCGAACTGTATCGCCTCCTGCCTCCCCCAAGTCACTAGGATTTACTCAGTGAAGTTAGCAGTAACCAGTGATCTTGTTCCGTCCCGCCCCCCCTGGAACCTCCGCCGTCGCCCGGATCAGAAAAAGGATCGAGGACCACGAGGACCAGCCCTGTCCCGGCTCTCCCCATCAAACCACGCCGCACCGCGACCCAGACTCGCCCCGGTAACCTGGAACGTGAGTGCGTAACTAAACTAATTTCTACTCTCAATTGGCCAATTAGGTAGAAGGTAACGTGAACTCAGTGAACTTAAGAGGTACATTGTTGATAGTAACTAGTATTTCGAACCTGTATCGACCGTATCGTAAAACGTATCGCATAAGTCTTTTGTTGCTTAGAGTAACCATAACTATACTTCTTTTCATACTTACCTTTTCGAGTCACAGTAACGCCCTTCAGGCTTTGTTCTCACTTGGAGGAATATTTAAGTCAGATCCCCTGTATCGCCAATTCAACTTCTGGTCATTAAACCTAAGTATCTGTTTAACCTTGCATTTCTCCTTTAAAACGACCCGCATCCCAGGTTCTGAGTGTTCTGATTCAACTGTATCGATTAGGAACTTGCTTGAAATAAGGAACATCCGTAACGTAACTTCATTTATTTAACAAATACATCGATACAAGAAAACACCCTTCAGGTGACAAACCCTTCAGGTATAACAGCATTAAATATAACAAAGTGTGTCGCCTGGAACGCTACGCCTCATCTCCAAGCCGCTCGGGAGACAGCTACCTACCAGTCGACCAGTTAAGTATCCATTTCATTCATTAGTCTAAGATTCCGATATTTTGCTTTGTTACAGTGTCGACCCCCTTTCTAGATATCTCATAATTCCCTTTTGTTTAGAAAAGAACTGTTATTAGGTCGCTACACCAAGAGCTTACAAATTGTTGGCCCGCGGTGGGATTATTGCGAATCGTAATTCCGAAGCGCCGTATCGCACTCGATAACTTGTGTGTCGGGTCGGTATATCGCCCGGACTTGCGTGTGGTGCGCCCCGCACGAACCCAGTTCCGTTTGTAGCTCAGTGCATAATAACAGGTTCTTTTCAGTAGAGTCATATCGGAATCGAATAATCAGAACCAGGGTGTCGTGGTGTATCGCATAAGAATTGTATATAGTAAGAAAAGTGAACTTTTACACATTATTTGCACACCTGTACCACACAAACAAACACCTGTGTCGTCACACAGAACCACCCGTTACAGACCGAAACTTGACTGAACCGTTCCGAGCCGACCCTGTGACAAGTGATTGTGATTGTGTTTCCCGGTATTGCTTGAATAGACAGTGACAATGTCGTTGGGAGAACCAGAGGACTTTGTGGATCCCGACCCGTTCCAACAAAAGGGTCCGGTCGACTTACTTACCGAAACGATGAAGCAGATGAATGCTTTATTGTCCAAGTACAATGAGTCGGGCCGTGACGAGAGCGGGAACGGTATTCCACGTTCCTTGCTCTTAGAAGTGGAACCATGGGACCCCGACGCAACCGGATCGCTGAGTGTTAGCTCGTTCTTTACGAACTTCGACGCAGTAACCGAGGGACTAGCACAGGAACAGAAGCTGAAACTCCTCAGGATCAAGGCAAGAGGGATCGCGAAACAGTTTCTTATTGACAGGAACGATATACTTGACTGTGACAACGCCTATCACATGATCAGGGACGAAATGTTGTCGTGGTTCCGACGACAGAACCCGCAACATGCCGCAGCATCACTTTGGACGGTGAAACGGAACGCCTCAGAAACCCTACGTCAATTTGCGGATCGCATACGAGGGTTGGCACAATGCGCCGTATCAGAGGAGGGAGCCCACCTGGATCGACATGATCGTCAGGAATGGGTGGAACGGAAGACCCTCAGTGCTTTCATTAGAGGTGTCGGGAAAAAACTAAGTGCTTTCCTCGTGATGGATCGACCTACAACCATACGTATCGCCCTACAGAAGGCCGAGGAACTGGAAGAAACCTTGGCGGAAAAGGAAGATACCGAAGAATCAGATAACATTAACCCGTGCCGCATCGGGGTTGAAGCTCAGAAATTCACTTTTTTTCATACAAATATTCTTTTTTTCCTCATAACATACTAACCATTTGTCCTGGAGACTTGAGATTCAAATGAATCAGAATTCCGTATAACAGAGTGATAAAGATACATCAAATCGCCTGGAGGCCGGTTTCATACACTGGAGTGTGGTTTCAAGGTGTATGGGTAAAAAGGCACATTTGCTAAAACGGACCACGTTTTGAGATGGGAAAAGCTGAATAACATAATTTTATTTATTATATTTATTTAAGAAACTTTATTTTTTTTTTTTATGAAATCACTTGTGCCAACCCCTAAAAGGTGCCATTTGACTGGAAAATGAGATTCCCAAAGTTTTAGGTCGATCAGATAACATTAACCCGTGCCGCATCGGGGTTGAAGCTCAGAAATTCACTTTTTTTCATACAAATATTCTTTTTTTCCTCATAACATACTAACCATTTGTCCTGGAGACTTGAGATTCAAATGAATCAGAATTCCGTATAACAGAGTGATAAAGATACATCAAATCGCCTGGAGGTCGGATTCATACACTGGAGTGTGGTTTCAAGGTGTATGGGTAAAAAGGCACATTTGCTAAAACGGACCACGTTTTGAGATGGGAAAAGCTGAATAACATAATTTCATTTATTATATTTATTTAAGAAATTTTATTTTTTTTTAGAAAATCACTCGTGCCAACCCCCTAAAAGGTACCATTTGACTGGAAAATGAGATTCCAAAAGTTTTAGGTCGATCAGATAACATTAACCCGTGCCGCATCGGGGTTGAAGCTCAGAAATTCACTTTTTTTCATACAAATATTATTTTTTCCTCATAACATACTAACCATTTGTCCTGGAGACTTGAGATTCAAATGAATCAGAATTCCGTATAACAGAGTGATAAAGATACATCAAATCGCCTGGAGGTCGGATTCATACACTGGAGTGTGGTTTCAAGGTGTATGGGTAAAAAGGCACATTTGCTATGACGGACCACGTTTTGAGATGGGAAAAGCTGAATAACATAATTTCATTTATTATATTTATTTAAGACATTTTATTTTTTTTTTAGAAAATCACTCGTGCCAACCCCCTAAAAGGTACCATTTGACTGGAAAATGAGATTCCAAATGTTTTATGTCGATCAGATAACATTAACCCGTGCCGCATCGGGGTTGAAGCTCAGAAATTCACTTTTTTTCATACAAATATTCTTTTTTTCCTCATAACATAGTAACCATTTTTCCTGGAGACTTGAGATTCAAAAGAATCAATATTCCGTATAACAGATTGATAAAGATACATCAAATCGCCTGGAGGTCCGTTTCATACACTGGAGTGTGGTTTCTAGGTGTATGCGTAAAAAGGCACATTTGCTAAAACGGACTACGTTTTGAGATGGGAAAAGCTGAATAACATAATTTTATTTATTATATTTATTTAAGAAACTTTATTTTTTTTTTAATATAAAATCACTTGTGCCAACCCCTAAAAGGTGCCATTTGACTGGAAAATGAGATTCCAAAAGTTTTAGGTCGATCAGATAACATTAACCCGTGCCGCATCGGGGTTGAAGCTCAGAAATTCACTTTTTTTCATACAAATATTCTTTTTTTCCTCATAACATACTAACCATTTGTCCTGGAGACTTGAGATTCAAATGAATCAGAATTCCGTATAACAGAGTGATAAAGATACATCAAATCGCCTGGAGGTCGGATTCATACACTGGAGTGTGGTTTCAAGGTGTATGGGTGGAAAGGCACATTTGCTAAAACGGACCACGTTTTGAGATGGGAAAAGCTGAATAACATAATTTCATTTATTAAATTTATTCAAGAAATTTTATTTTTTTTTTGGAAAATCACTCGTGCCAACCCCCTAAAAGGTACCACTTGACTGGAAAATGAGATTCCAAAAGTTTTAGGTCGATCAGATAACATTAACCCGTGCCGCATCGGGTTTGAAGCTCAGAAATTCACTTTTTTCAATACAAATATTCTTTTTTTCCACATAACATACTAACCATTTGTCCTGGAGACTTGAGATTCAAATGAATCAGAATTCCGTATAACAGAGTGATAAAGATACATCAAATCGCCTGGAGGTCGGATTCATACACTGGAGTGTGGTTTCAAGGTGTATGGGTAAAAAGGCACATTTGCTAAAACGGACCACGTTTTGAGATGGGAAAAGCTGAATAACATAATTTCATTTATTATATTTATTTAAGAAATTTTATTTTTTTTTAGAAAATCACTCGTGCCAACCCCCTAAAAGGTACCATTTGACTGGAAAATGAGATTCCAAAAGTTTTAGGTCGATCAGATAACATTAACCCGTGCCGCATCGGGGTTGAAGCTCAGAAATTCACTTTTTTTCATACAAATATTCTTTTTTTCCTCATAACATACTAACCATTTGTCCTGGAGACTTGAGATTCAAATGAATCAGAATTCCGTATAACAGAGTGATAAAGATACATCAAATCGCCTGGAGGTCGGATTCATACACTGGAGTGTGGTTTCAAGGTGTATGGGTAAAAAGGCACATTTGCTAAAACGGACCACGTTTTGAGATGGGAAAAGCTGAATAATATAATTTCATTTATTATATTTATTTAAGAAATTTTATTTTTTTTTAGAAAATCACTCGTGCCAACCCCCTAAAAGGTACCATTTGACTGGAAAATGAGATTCCAAAAGTTTTAGGTCGATCAGATAACATTAACCCGTGCCGCATCGGGGTTGAAGCTCAGAAATTCACTTTTTTTCATACAAATATTCTTTTTTTCCTCATAACATACTAACCATTTGTCCTGGAGACTTGAGATTCAAATGAATCAGAATTCCGTATAACAGAGTGATAAAGATACATCAAATCGCCTGGAGGTCGGATTCATACACTGGAGTGTGGTTTCTAGGTGTATGCGTAAAAAGGCACATTTGCTAAAACGGACCACGTTTTGAGATGGGAAAAGCTGAATAACATAATTTTATTTATTATATTTATTTAGGAAACTTTATTTTTTTTTTTATAAAATCACTTGTGCCAACCCCTAAAAGGTGCCATTTGACTGGAAAATGAGATTCCCAAAGTTTTAGGTCGATCAGATAACATTAACCCCTGCCGCATCGGGGTTGAAGCTCAGAAACTCACTTTTTCTCATACAAATATTCTTTTTTTCCTCATAACATAGTAACCATTTTTCCTGGAGACTTGAGATTCAATTGAATCAATATTCCGTATATTAGAGTGATAAAGATACATCGAATCGCCTGGAGGTCGGTTTCATACACTGGAGTGTGGTTTCTAGGTGTATGCGTAAAAAGGCACATTTGCTAAAACGGACCACGTTTTGAGATGGGAAAAGCTGAATAACATAATTTTATTTATTATATTTATTTAAGAAACTTTATTTTTTTTTTTATAAAATCACTTGTGCCAACCCCTAAAAGGTGCCATTTGACTGGAAAATGAGATTCCAAAAGTTTTAGGTCGATCAGATAACATTAACCCGTGCCGCATCGGGGTTGAAGCTCAGAAATTCACTTTTTTCCATACAAATATTCTTTTTTTCCTCATAACATACTAACCATTTGTCCTGGAGACTTGAGATTCAAATGAATCAGAATTCCGTATAACAGAGTGATAAAGATACATCAAATCGCCTGGAGGTCGGATTCATACACTGGAGTGTGGTTTCAAGGTGTATGGGTAAAAAGGCACATTTGCTAAAACGGACCACGTTTTGAGATGGGAAAAGCTGAATAACATAATTTCATTTATTAAATTTATTCAAGAAATTTTTTTTTTTTTTAGAAAATCACTCGTGCCAACCCCCTAAAAGGTACCATTTGACTGGAAAATGAGATTCCAAAAGTTTTAGGTCGATCAGATAACATTAACCCGTGCCGCATCGGGGTTGAAGCTCAGAAATTCACTTTTTTTCATACAAATATTCTTTTTTTCCTCATAACATACTAACCATTTGTCCTGGAGACTTGAGATTCAAATGAATCAGAATTCCGTATAACAGAGTGATAAAGATACATCAAATCGCCTGGAGGTCGGATTCATACACTGGAGTGTGGTTTCAAGGTGTATGGGTGGAAAGGCACATTTGCTAAAACGGACCACGTTTTGAGATGGGAAAAGCTGAATAACATAATTTCATTCATTAAATTTATTCAAGAAATTTTATTTTTTTTTTGGAAAATCACTCGTGCCAACCCCCTAAAAGGTACCATTTGACTGGAAAATGAGATTCCAAAAGTTTTAGGTCGATCAGATAACATTAACCCGTGCCGCATCGGGTTTGAAGCTCAGAAATTCACTTTTTTCAATACAAATATTCTTTTTTTCCACATAACATACTAACCATTTGTCCTGGAGACTTGAGATTCAAATGAATCAGAATTCCGTATAACAGAGTGATAAAGATACATCAAATCGCCTGGAGGTCGGATTCATACACTGGAGTGTGGTTTCAAGGTGTATGGGTAAAAAGGCACATTTGCTAAAACGGACCACGTTTTGAGATGGGAAAAGCTGAATAACATAATTTCATTTATTATATTTATTTAAGAAATTTTATTTTTTTTAGAAAATCACTCGTGCCAACCCCCTAAAAGGTACCATTTGACTGGAAAATGAGATTCCAAAAGTTTTAGGTCGATCAGATAACATTAACCCGTGCCGCATCGGGGTTGAAGCTCAGAAATTCACTTTTTTTCATACAAATATTCTTTTTTTCCTCATAACATACTAACCATTTGTCCTGGAGACTTGAGATTCAAATGAATCAGAATTCCGTATAACAGAGTGATAAAGATACATCAAATCGCCTGGAGGTCGGATTCATACACTGGAGTGTGGTTTCAAGGTGTATGGGTAAAAAGGCACATTTGCTAAAACGGACCACGTTTTGAGATGGGAAAAGCTGAATAATATAATTTCATTTATTATATTTATTTAAGAAATTTTATTTTTTTTTAGAAAATCACTCGTGCCAACCCCCTAAAAGGTACCATTTGACTGGAAAATGAGATTCCAAAAGTTTTAGGTCGATCAGATAACATTAACCCGTGCCGCATCGGGGTTGAAGCTCAGAAATTCACTTTTTTTCATACAAATATTCTTTTTTTCCTCATAACATACTAACCATTTGTCCTGGAGACTTGAGATTCAAATGAATCAGAATTCCGTATAACAGAGTGATAAAGATACATCAAATCGCCTGGAGGTCGGATTCATACACTGGAGTGTGGTTTCTAGGTGTATGCGTAAAAAGGCACATTTGCTAAAACGGACCACGTTTTGAGATGGGAAAAGCTGAATAACATAATTTTATTTATTATATTTATTTAGGAAACTTTATTTTTTTTTTATAAAATCACTTGTGCCAACCCCTAAAAGGTGCCATTTGACTGGAAAATGAGATTCCCAAAGTTTTAGGTCGATCAGATAACATTAACCCCTGCCGCATCGGGGTTGAAGCTCAGAAACTCACTTTTTCTCATACAAATATTCTTTTTTTCCTCATAACATAGTAACCATTTTTCCTGGAGACTTGAGATTCAAATGAATCAATATTCCGTATATTAGAGTGATAAAGATACATCGAATCGCCTGGAGGTCGGTTTCATACACTGGAGTGTGGTTTCTAGGTGTATGCGTAAAAAGGCACATTTGCTAAAACGGACCACGTTTTGAGATGGGAAAAGCTGAATAACATAATTTTATTTATTATATTTATTTAAGAAACTTTATTTTTTTTTTTATAAAATCACTTGTGCCAACCCCTAAAAGGTGCCATTTGACTGGAAAATGAGATTCCAAAAGTTTTAGGTCGATCAGATAACATTAACCCGTGCCGCATCGGGGTTGAAGCTCAGAAATTCACTTTTTTTCATACAAATATTCTTTTTTTCCTCATAACATACTAACCATTTGTCCTGGAGACTTGAGATTCAAATGAATCAGAATTCCGTATAACAGAGTGATAAAGATACATCAAATCGCCTGGAGGTCGGATTCATACACTGGAGTGTGGTTTCAAGGTGTATGGGTAAAAAGGCACATTTGCTAAAACGGACCACGTTTTGAGATGGGAAAAGCTGAATAACATAATTTCATTTATTAAATTTATTCAAGAAATTTTATTTTTTTTTAGAAAATCACTCGTGCCAACCCCCTAAAAGGTACCATTTGACTGGAAAATGAGATTCCAAAAGTTTTAGGTCGATCAGATAACATTAACCCGTGCTGCATCGGGGTTGAAGCTCAGAAATTCACTTTTTTTCATACAAATATTCTTTTTTTCCTCATAACATACTAACCATTTGTCCTGGAGACTTGAGATTCAAATGAATCAGAATTCCGTATAACAGAGTGATAAAGATACATCAAATCGCCTGGAGGTCGGATTCATACACTGGAGTGTGGTTTCAAGGTGTATGGGTAAAAAGGCACATTTGCTAAAACGGACCACGTTTTGAGGTGGGAAAAGCTGAATAACATAATTTCATTTATTATATTTATTTAAGAAATTTTATTTTTTTTTAGAAAATCACTCGTGCCAACCCCCTAAAAGGTACCAGTAGTATATAAATACCAATCCTGGCTCACCGACTTAGGCTTCTGATAAAAAGTTTTAACACAAAACATCAGAACACATATTTTCACTTGCATCCTGATGTCTTTTATTTACACTTAAATCTCTGATCTTTTTATTTACACTTAAATCTCTGATACAAATTTTTAACACAAAACATCAGAACACATTTTTTAACACAAAACATCAGAACCAGTGACTTTTTCGATCTAGCGACTTGAACTCCTGATAAAACTTTTTTTACCACAAAACATCAGAACCAGTGACTTTATTTTAAAACTTTTTTTCCCATCAGAAACTCTAGTGAAACTCTAAAAATTTTTTCAATCGTAGATAAAAAATGCAAATTCAGGGGTCGACTTTTTTGAAAATTTAGCTCCCTCTGATGTTTTCACTAGAAAAAATATTTTTGAATAGTCTTAAATTAAAATGACGTCACGCTAGATCTCTTATGACTTTGCGAATCCCAAACCATTAGAATTCATTGACAATGAGGGGAATAATAATGATGGGGTTAGTTAAAAGGATAATATGGGAGACAGGATAAATAGTATCCATACAAAAGAAAAAAGTGGGTGGATAAAAAAAAAGAGGGGTTAGTTAAAAGAAAGAAAATAATAATAAAATACAAGATGGATAACAAAATCGTATTACCAATTGAAATTTACATGGAGATCCGAGACAAGATCACAGATGCTTATGAACATTTCAGTTTTTGCAAAGTTATGAATATTCCAGTAGATAAAAAGAGGTGTATATTCTTAAATGGAAATCCACAAACCTTCATATTAAATTTTGATTCGATCAAACATAAACAGTTTATTAGAGATTTTGTTGAAGAGTTTGTATTTGTATCTTGGGATGAGATATCCAGGTATTCAAATCTACCAGAAAATTTCATCCGTGAGTTCAAAGATAAAGTTAATTGGGAAATCATTTCACATTGTCAAACACTATCTGAGAATTTCATCAGAGAGTTCCAGAATGAAGTAACTTGGAATGAGATTTCATGTTGTCAAACACTATCTGAAGAATTCATCAGAGAGTTCAAGGATAGAGTTAATTGGAATGAGATTTCAAATATACAAACACTATCTGAGAATTTCATCAGAGAGTTCAAGGATAGAGTTGACTGGGAAATCATTTCTTATAATCGAAAACTATCTGAGAATTTCATCAGAGAGTTCAAGGATAGAGTTAATTGGAATGAGATATCCAGGTATCGAAAACTATCAGAAAATTTCATTCGAGAGTTCAAAGATAAAGTGAATTGGATTTTTATTTCTGCACTGCGACAACTATCTGAAGATTTCATTCGAGAGTTCCAGAATGAAGTTTACTGGCATGCAATTTCATGGAATCAAAATTTAAGTGAAGATTTCATCAGAGAGTTCCAGAATGAAGTTTACTGGCATGCAATTTCATGGCATCAAAATTTAAGTGAAGATTTCATCAGAGAGTTCCAGAATGAAGTTAATTGGGAACACATTTCACGGAAACAAATCTTGAGTGAAGAATTCATCAGAGAGTTCCAGAATGAAGTAACTTGGAATGAGATTTCAGAATATCAAAAATTATCTGAGAATTTCATCAGAGAGTTCCAGAATGAAGTTAATTGGGAACACATTTCACGGAAACAAATCTTGAGTGAAGAATTCATCAGAGAGTTCCAGAATGAAGTTAATTGGGAAATCATTTCTTATAGTCAAACACTATCTGAGAATTTCATCAGAGAGTTCCAGAATGAAGTTAATTGGAATTTCATTTCATGGAATCAAATCTTGAGTGAAGATTTCATCAGAGAGTTCCAAAATAGAGTTAATTGGGAAAACATTTCACGGAAACAAATCTTGAGTGAAGATTTCATCAGAGAGTTCCAAAATAGAGTTAATTGGGAAATCATATTCATACATCAAAATTTAAGTGAGAATTTCATCAGAGAGTTCCAAAATAGAGTAATTTTGCATCAGTAAAAAATAATAGTTTAAAATTGTTCATTTTAATGGGGATTCCCCATTAAAACATATTGAACAAGATACAAGGTTATTTTGTAGACTAGCGAGAGCGTCCATCGGAGTTGAGGACAAAGTTTAATCTCTTTTATATAAATCGAACGTTCTATACTTTATGTGAGTGATAACACATTAGTCTTTTTTATTGTTTTCTTTTATTATTTCTTCAAGGTGAGTTTTAAAATTGTCTCTACTTATGTTTATTTTATAGTGACCCCAAGGCAAAGTATCTATACCATTTTCCATTATAAATCTTTTATCATCATGAGTGGAAAGAGCTTTCTTATTCTGTTGTACTGTGACCACATCGTGTTTTTTCGTTTGGAATAATATCTGTTTCTGGTAGTTTGGTTCTTTAAAGAATAGACATCTTTTATAATCCTCTATACTTAAACCTTTATTAACGACATTTTTCTTTACTCCTTTAGATTTTTTCTTTACATCATTAGTTTCGAATATTTTAAAAGCGTAGCACTTGGGGCGAAGTCCAATAAACTCATCCATAATCTTACCTTCTAACTCATCTTTAAATTTTCCCAACACTTTTTTATTAACTTGTGGAATATTGTAAACATTATTTTTTGGATAGTCGGAAGTATCGAAATGATCCAACATATTTTTCATATCATTATAAAAATCATCCGTTTTTACTTCCATTATTAAACTATCTGTATCTCCGTATAATAAATTTACATCACTTTTATATTTTTTTTAACCGTGTTGTAATAAAAATCATACATACAAGTTTTGGAAATGTCTAGAATACTCATACCAATGAAAATTGGCTGTTTAAGTGTGATATTTACTTTTTCCATGTGTACAGCCGCTAAGTTTTCGGAAAAAATAGTTCTACCTTTAAAGTTTGGTTTTGAAATTAGTTTTTCCAATTTAAAACCATCAGAACAAAGCCTAATATCTACATGTTTGCGCACATTCATCATTGTCCGCCCAAATACACTATTATTCATAAGTTTAAAAAAGTCTTTTTCGAATTGTGTTTCAGCTTTTGTTCTAAGATTTGTATTGTAATCAATATAGCTTTTTAACCAAGCACTTTGGTCAAATTCTAAAACCTTATGAATTTTTTCTAATTTCATTCCTAGTTGTAAATACTGTTTTAACGCAATGTAATGGATAACGTATTTTTTCTTATCATACAACGTGGTTAAAAGTTTTGGTAGTTTTTCACGTTCATAGTTATTTTCAGGGGCTAAAGGAAAATCAGAGTGTAAATCGTGGAGTTCTTGAGGATATTTTAAATCAACTTCTAAAATATAACCCTTGGGTGAATCATCAGGAATGGATTGTATATCGAAATTATCTAGATCCATTTTCCATTCAAAATTTCCATAAGGTAAAAATTTACTCATTGCCCAACCGTAAAGATTATTCGCATCCAAGTATTCAATGAAAACAGATTCTTTTTCTTTGATGAATTGGTCTCCCATATATTTATTATTAGCTTTCGCGTATCGTTTTGAGCATTGAGAAATTCCTCCTCTTATTCCATTTTCTATGAGTAAAATCTTATCATAATCTGTTAACAATTCTATCTTTTGTTTGGTCATTTTCAACATACAGTCCCAAGCGAAACCTGGTGTTGTATAGTACCAAGCGGGGTCTAATTTATATGTTTCTAAAGATATATTTCTAAAGTTTTCCATGATATCCGCTAACAAAAGAACATCAATTTTATTGTAAAGTTCTGTAAATTCTCCCAAATTTTTAATGTTGAATGTAGACCAAATTTCTAGAGCATTTTCATAATCATTTTCTTTCACATTTTCACCAGTGAGTTCACTGTAGAATTTCTCTATAGGTGGAAGGATAGTTTCTTGATATTTTTCAACAGAGTCCATATACTCATATGGATAAGCTAATTTTCTAGTAATTAGTTCGAGATGTTCTTTTGGGAAATACTTTTTTATTTCCTTAAATTGATTTTTAGTTAAACTTTTAGCTAAAGAATCTAAAGAAGCAGAAAGAAATTTAAAAGAATCTATGAATCTCAATTCTATAGTCTTTTTCTTTTTGTTACCATTTTTATCGAGTTCATCAATTTCATAAGTTAACATTTTAGAAAAGGAAATGTACTTCTCTTCACTTTGTGGTAAAAGTTTAATATCGTAATTATCTTTTTCAAATTCTTTAATAAATAGATGTGCATCGTAACCAGAAAGATTGTGGAAAAATATTGGAATAAACTTGGGATTTTTATATTCTAAATTACAAATCGAATGAGCTGCTCCTCTGTACATTCCAGTCAAATGTGAATGATCCCTTACTTTTTGAGAATTCAAATCTATCAATTCAGTAATTGATTCTCTTAATTCTTTCTCATATTCATCTACTTTTTTCATATTGTTTAATCCTTTAAAGTATTCTATCGTTTTAACTAGAACTTCTTTCTTTGATTCCATGAGAGGTGGTAACGTATCGAAAGATCTTTCACAAATATGGCAACTCTCAGCACTATCGTATTCTCTTTGTTGTTCTTTGGTTAAATCTTTCATGGGAATATTAACGACATAGTATTTTCTCGCCACCATTAAAGCATCTTTTTTTATTTTTTCGTAAAATACTTTTACCACATCCTGCCCAGAATATTGTACAAGTTTATAATCGCCTACATAGTTTTTTCTACTTTCGTCTTCGGCATTTTTCAGGAAGTAAACAAAACTGTACGGTTCATGTTTTTGAATAGCATTTGTATAACATTCATTGGGATTTGGTTTGCAGGTATCAATCTTTTGTAACATACATTCAAAATCAGCATAAATTGTAAAAGGTACTTTTAAAGAGTGTCTATAATTTTCAAATTGTAAAATGTTATCGTAAGGTTCTGGTAGTTCTACTTTAACAGCTTTATGAGCTCCACAATATTCTTTATGTTCGTTTAGTTTATCCTGAGTTCCAAAGCTATTCAAGCACATTTTACATAAAAATCTTTTGTGACCATCCTTTGTTAGTTGACTATGACCAACCAGTTTCCATAGGTCCTTGATCCAACAATAATGTTCAGTTTTCTCGTTTTTCAAGTACAACAAGTCAACGTGCCTTTCCTTTTCCTCTTTCGTTATTTTCAAGGGTACTATAATATTTTTTTCATCCAGACAGTAAACATTAATGGAAATCCCAGTTCTTTTCTCAAAACATTTTATACTCGTAAGTTTCATAGGAAAACTGATATCTTTCAACGCTTCGTCAAACTCATGTTCCCAACTAATGTACTTTCCTATTCTATCAGAATTTTTATCAGCTGGACGTAAAGCTGAAAGAACAGACCAAAGGAAACATTTATTATCGTCATTTTTCACATTTATAATTGCTTTCCTATTTTGTAGAAAATCAGGGAGTGGGGTGTAAGATGATCCTTTCAAAGGTTTGTACTTGTTAACGTTCAGTTCCAAATGCTTGATCTTATGTAGTTGCCATTGAGATCCTTTAATTTCGAACGATTCCATTTCATTTAGAATTTTCTGTTTCATTTCCTCGTAACAATTTGATACTTCTGCCGACTGCAATATTATTACGTTTTTAGTTTTGAAATTGAGTTCCTGATATTCCATGTTATTTTCGTTAGTTCCTTTTTTAAATTCTGCGATTAAAACTACATTAACTTTTAGTTTCATTGTTCTAAGTACCATGTTGATTAAACCTGTTACGATTTTTTTAATACTGTTAAGAAATTTGGAAGCGTCTTTAAATCCCTTCGTATTTTTAATATCGTAAGTCACTAATCTACATTGAAATGCAGGTTTCCTTTTTCCAACTTCAGTTCTCGGTTCTTTGCTTTTTTCAAATACTTTTTCACTAAAATTAAATACTTTGTGCAATTTCCTCGGATTTACAAATACAGGTTTAGCTTTTCTAGGTTTTCTAATTCTGACAGTCATTGTCCGGTCCGGGTCGTTTTTTCCATGGCGCTTAGACTTTAGGTGTCTAGCCCAGTTTTTATAAGTAGTGCTAACATCGCACTTTTCACAATGCTTTCTATCGTACATTTTGTTATAGGATATATAATTTTTTTTCGTATTGTTCATTTTTTATTATTATTTTCTTTCTTTTACTAACCCCTCTTTCTTTTGTCTATTTCAAGAGCCGATGCTCACATGTGAGCCGCGGTCGGGTTTCCGACCTCGGCTCTAAAATTTCATACGAGATCAAAGGAGACAACAATAACATCAAGTTTTGTTTAATTTTAATATAAAACGTTTTAACGGAAAATTTCCGTTAAAACAACAATATTATACTAAAACCAAGTTTTTTCAGAATTCAATTTCCCTCTGCATGTTTTTAAAACCGTTACGTAATCTTTTCCGTTTGAAAGTTCTTTTAACACTATCAAACATAGATGTCCACAAATCGGAGGATCGTTATACTTTTGAATTTGTTCGGAATTGTAAGAAATTTTTTTATTTTCCAAGTATTTTACCAACTCTTTAGGCGGTGATGCGTTTCCATAGGAATCGAAATAATATTTTTCTTTTTCGGATTTTTTAAAATAACAAGTCCAGTGACTGCCATTTTGATTGGAATTTTCCAAATTAATAATTCCACATTCAACGGGCTTAGACCGATCAGGAAGTTCGTCCTTCATGAAAACACCTCGGAAATGTTTTATTTTAAAATTTTTCGCGAAACGATTTAAATCTAAATTACTCAAAGGTTGGTAGTTTTCCGTTTTTTTCGTTTTTTTAAACCGGCCCCAATACTTAGGCTTTTTGCATTTTGAGCTAGTTTTTCCATCTCGAGATTATGACGTTTTATTTCCGCTTCTTGAGCAGCTTTATGTTTCGCATCTATTACTGACGATGCTACTGCAGCACCTCCTCCCATTAACGCTCCAAGTGCTCCTATTCCTGCAATTATCAATGGTAAGATTCCACCCGTGTGATTCAAATGTAGTTGTTCATAATCTAAAGTTAACTTAATTCCTTTCATTTCTCCTCTCACTTTTTCAAATGCTTTCGATTGAGTTTTCGACAGACTGATTTTATGTTTTCCATTTCCCGCAATTTGTTTCGCTGTCAAAAGAATTGTAACGGTTCTGTGCTTTTTGTAAGCAACTCGCAATTTGGTATATTGATTTTCGGACAAATCTATATTTTTCGTAATCATAGTTATTTATTATAGTAAAAAAATTTTTTTTTTAATAGTCAACTTTGAATCCGAAAGATCGTTTACTATCCTTTATACCACTTCCGGAAAATCGTTTACCACTCATTACACCTCTCACTAAAGTTGCAGCGGGTTTTTCTTTCCAACTCGCATCGCTCGCGTACATTCTTTCTTTTGCAACTTCCTCCAGTGCTTTATCCGCTACATGTCTTTCTTTGGTGTCTGTGTGATCCCTGTAAAATTCATCGTGTATTTTACAACCCTCGTCCAATTTATTAATTCCAGGATCTCCTCTTTTCAATCGTTTATCTAGTTTTGTAAACGGACCACAATAGTTGTACCCTGGCAAATGCATTTCAGGTACGAAACCATCAAGTTTGTTCAGTAAAGTATTTAAAACTCCAGAACCACTTTTAATTATACCTTTCGGTAAACTGTTTACAACTTTCAACAGATATTCTATTCCTTTGGGAGTATCTATGTTTTTTTCCAACTGATCGGTTATAAAATTTACAATTCCTAATTTTTCATTGTGAAAATTGTTATTTCCTGCACGTTCTTGCGCGTTCAAATAGTACAAACGCTGTTGCAGCTGTTGTAAATTGTCAATGTATTTAAATTCCACGGGATTTTCGGAATATTCTATCAGACCCGATCCAACTTTACTTGCTTTGATTTCTTTCCAAATGGGGGCAATCAAATCTCTCCATTTTTTCCCCGTACTGGACTTTACTTTATTAGTCGTAGGATCGTTCTTTTGATATAGAGAATTCGTTTGGATGAGTATTTTCTTGTAAGTTTTCAAATCCTCTTGAGTGTATTTATCAGGATCAGGTCCCAGAGGATCAGTTAACAAACGCCATAATCCGTGTGTTCCTTTATATTTAACATTTTGAATTATGATATTGTCTTCATCTACTTGAATCTGTTGATCTCCGATGTAAATTTTGTCCTCTTTTCCCCAAATACCAAATTGTTTATCATCCTGTCTGATGTAAAGTCTAGCAATTGGGCCAATTCCTTTGGGACCAACGCTATTCGATGGAATTTCATTCCGATCTACCTTATCCATGATGCTTGATAAGGTACTGTTCGTGTTTACTACGGTCTCCGCCGTATCATAAGTTTCAGCAGTATCAACTAGTGCAGAAGCTCCTTCCGTTGGTTTAATTTCAAAAGTATTAGTAGGTCCGAAAGTCACCAGTTTTCTTTTCTTGATAGGAGAACTAGTTGCTATGGGGGCTTGCATGTAGGGAACAATTTCCAACTTCTTTATTAGATCTTCATCAGCCTGTTTTACGGCTTTTTTCACTTCAACTAATTGTTCAGTGATGGGTGCAAAGCTCTCTTTGGTTTCTCTATCGTTCAACATATCCACTCTAGCTTTTCGGAAATCACTTCTCAACTTTTGTTTTTTTTCTCGAATTTTGTTCGCTTCTTTGACGGTCATTTCTTTTTTGGGTTTTCTCAGGAAAATCCGATTTTGTGGTTCTAAATCATCAATTTGATCACGAGTTTCTGAATCATCAGTTTCAATCTTTTTTTTATGTTTGTTACATTGTTTCAACCAAATTTTTTCTAAACGTTTAACAGTAGACATAGTTATTTATTATAGTAAACAAAAAAAAAATTTTTTTTTTGATCGTATATTTTTTTAAAACTCAACGACGATGACTCGACTACATAACTAGAATAAGCAAAATTATTTAAAGAGAATTTCTCTTTAAATAATTACAGTTTAACGGTTATTTTGATCGTCTAACGATGTTTTTTGATCGTCTAACGACTATTTTGATCGTCTAACGATGTTTTTTTGATCGTTTATTCAAGAAACGTTTTCTCAAACTTTTTCATGTATCGACCGTCTTTTAATTGTTTCTCATCGTTTATCGTCAGAAAACCAAATTTATCGTTCCAACATTCGTTGCATATTTCATTGAATGGTTTAAAAGTAAAATCCGATCCGGCATACTCATTGTAAATCATTTTCGTATAAATTAGTTTTTGCTTGAAAATACATAGGAAATTCAGATTGTTTCTAATCAACTGTATATCGACTTTTGTGTATGATTGAGTTAGATAAATGCAAGAAATATTCTTATGACGCCCGAACGAGTAATAATCTTTTATAACTCGTTGCTGTTGAACATTAGCACAATCATCGAAAACTACAAGACTGTTTGGCAGGCATTCATCTACTACAATTAGTTCGTCACAACTATCGTAAAAATGAGTTATTTTCATTCCAGCTTTATCCTCTATTTTTTCGAAGGTTTTTCTCAAGCCTTTATAAAATTTTTGTTCTAAAGTTTTGGAAAATATGTAGAGATTTTCAAACGGTATTCCCCATGGTTTAGTAATCAGGTTGTACAATAGAGTGGTTTTTCCACATCCGCTTGTTCCAACTATTAAACACCGAAGAGGAAGCGACAGTAATCCATTATGAACTCGGTTTGATTCAAATGGATGAGGATCGATATTGTATTCATGATTCATTATTTATTATACATTTTTTTTATTATAAATAAAGAATGTTTATAAAAATTTCAGGAGATACACTAAGGTTTGAAAGACCAATTCAACTCGATCCTAATAAAGAGTATCAGTTGGGCGTTTCGACTTTGTTGTTTACAACTAGGAAAACGTTTGAGATAAAAAATTTCAAGTTCGCTTACAGATTTGCTTTTCCCAATGTTACTTCTCCTAATGTTGATGAATTTTACGATGTAATATACACCATCGATGGAACGTTCAATGTAAATTCATTCAAAACCAAGTTGATTAGCCATTTGACTAGTTTTCATAGTACCTTGTTAGCGAAAAAAGACACTATGAAAAAGTATTCTGAAGCTCAAGCGAAAGAAATACAAAAAGATATACAGAAAGTTAATCCGAGTAGTTTGAAATTCAATCTCGAGCATCTAACTGACGATACGTACAGAATTGCTGCTAACTTTCCCTTGGATATAAGGATTGTGAATGAGGGGAATTTTTGCGAAGTGTTTCAACTAATATTAAATGAATGGGGTTAGTTCCGCTAGTTATAAGAATACAATTATTATCTACGTACCGTATTGGAGAATCCGTCGTAACCAGCAAGTCGAGTAAGCCAGCAAGTACTCGACTTGCTGGTTACGACGGATTCTCCAATACGGTACGTAGATAATAATTGTTTCAACTAAGGTCTTGTTCGGGTTCTGACAAGATATTTAAAAAGAATACCAACTACCTGTCGGATATCAATCCTACTCAACTCGTATCGAGCAAAATAATCGAATGGCATTGTAACATTACGGAATACAGTGTTACAAATTGTCATAAATAATACCTCTTGAACATAAGGCTTTAATCGAATAAAACGTTGTTACAAAGTTGAGAAGATAATGAAAGACATTTTGGTAGTTGACAATGGAACACATGGGAAACTAAGGAGAACGCGTACTTAGCAATGGGCTAGTTATAACGCATAATACGACATTCTCCCCCCCTTTATTTTGGGACATAATCTTGAAGATAGCTCGGAGGCTGTCTAGTTCTATGGGATCTTCTGACCTCCGGTGTGCTCGGCGTAGATGCTGGCAATACTGTTGAAGAGTCATAGCTTCCAGTAGTTGAAGGCCCATGTGATTGAAGTGTTGCTGGTGGCTGGACTGGAGGTGGGAAGCTTCTGGCCGTATGGTTACTGTCGGTAGAAATGAGAATGTTGGGTGTTGATTGAGTAATCTCCGTCTCGTCATGTCCAAATATGGCGTCATCCCCTGTTGGAGCCAGATGCTTCAAGGAGACAGTAGTTTCTCTTCCATCTGAGCGGCGAATGAGAGCATATTCAGGATTTGCCTCAATGAGGTCCACCTCTTCCACCAGTGGGCTGTACTTCGAAGTGCGTGCCTGAATTTTCAGCAGAATCTTTCCTGGGTTTGTGAGCCACGAAGGAATGGCTATTCCATTAGTCGAACGGCGGGCATGTGTAAACATTCGATCGTGAGGAGTACAATTGATCGAGGTGCACAAGAGTGAACGGATAGCGTGCAGAGATTCTGGCAGGACCTGTTCCCAGTGCGCCGTGTCTAATCCTTTGTTCTTCATGGCTAAGGACATAGTATTCCACAAAATACCATTGTACCGCTCAACTAATCCATTACCTTCAGGATTATAAGGGGTACTTGAACTGGTGGCAATCCCTTGAGTATGTAGGTAGTCGGTCAGCTCTTTTGAAAGAAACGAAGTCCCCCGGTCTGAATGTATATAGGCTGGAGTTCCAAAGATTGTGAACAAGTTATATAAGTGTTTCTTCACAGTTGCCGAAGTCATATCACTGCAAGGGTATGCAAAGGGGAATCTGGAATACTCATCCACAATTGTCAATATGTATTGGTTACGAGTGCTTGAGGGGACTGGCCCTTTAAAATCCACGTTCAACCGTTCGAAAGGGCGCGTAGCTTTTATCAGATGATTGTTGACTGGCTTATAGAAGCGGGGCTTCAGTTCTGCACAGACCGGACAAGCCGCAGTCATTCGTTTGACATCATCAAGGGAGAATGGCAGATTCTTGGACTTGATCCAATGGTACATCCTGGTGACCCCGGGGTGACAAAGGGATCGGTGGATATCCAGAAGGTTGTTGTTACTTGTAGCTCCACAAACTCTGGATAGAGTATCTGCCACCTTATTTAGTTTTCCAGGTCGGTAGGAAATGTCGTAGTTGAAGCAAGATAATTCGAGCCTCCATCGCTGAATTTTGTCATTTTTTATTTTGCTTGAGTGCTTTAGGTCGAAAATAAAAGAAAGAGCTTCCTGATCCGTGATCAATTTAAAATGCCGATTAGTCAAGAAGTGCCTCCACTTTCTCAAGCACTCGACGATGGCGGTGGCTTCCTTTTCAATAGCCGGATAGCCTTTCTCACTCCCACTCAAGGTTCTTGAGAAGAAAGCTACTGGCCTTCCATTTTGAGTCAAGGCTGCAGCTATTGCGATGTCTGATGCATCTGTCTCAACAACTAGGAGTGCAGTAGGGTCAATAGCCACAAGAAGGGCCTTTGCAATATCCTTCTTGAGGGTTTCAAAGGCATGAAGTGCTTCAGCTGTCAAAGGAAATGATTTAGTGTCAATGAGGGCTCGGATTCTGTCAGAGAATCTGGGTACCCACTTTGAGTTGTAAGCGAACATACCTACTATTCTTTGAAGGGATGCTTTGTCACGTGGTGGTGGAAGATCCAGCAGGGGCTGCAGGCGATCAGGGTCTGGCATGATGGTCCCATTACTTATGAGGTATCCTAGAAGTTTTATAGACGTGGTAGAAAACTTACATTTCTGTTCATTCAGATGTAGGTTGTACTTCTTGGCCACATTCATGAACTGTTTGAGATTACCATCGTGCTCTTCCTTAGTTCGACCACCAATTGTGATGTCGTCAATATAGCATCGGACTCCCTTGAGCTTCTCGTTGTCAATTAACCTGTCCAAGAACTTCTGAAATGCAGGCACCCCATTTGTTACTCCGAAGGGGAGCCTAGTGAACTGGTACAACCGGCCTCCTGCCTCAAATGCAGTGAAAGGTCGTTCATCGACA
Organism: Apolygus lucorum; assembly: GCA_009739505.2. Taxonomy (NCBI): domain Eukaryota; kingdom Metazoa; phylum Arthropoda; class Insecta; order Hemiptera; family Miridae; genus Apolygus; species Apolygus lucorum. The sequence continues at coordinate 28,133,894 of CM019176.2, forward strand.
CAGATTGGGACCTGGTGATAGGCACTCCTAAGGTCGATTGTACTGAAATGGCTGTATTGGGCAGCTTCAGCCACCACTTGTTCAACATTGGGTATGGGGTATGCATCCAAAAGAGTGAATTTGTTAATGGTATTGGAATAGTCAATGACCATCCGTTTCTTATGGGTTGCGTTGCGGGTTACCAAGACCTGTGCCCTCCATGGAGAACAGCTGAGCTCGATTATGCCAGATTGTAATAGATTATTGACCTCATCCTCTATGAATTTTGCGTCGTCAGGGTTATGCCTGCGTGATTTGGTCGCAATTGGCTTTATGTTAGGAGCAAGATTGGAGAAAATTCGAATAGGTTCAATATTCGCATGAGGGAATGCTGAGCTTGCAATAGAGAGAGGCGGGTTACTGCCGCCAAAATTAACATCCAGCCGCGAATGTGACTTGAGAATATCATGGCCAATAATTAAGTCAGCACATAGATTTGAAAGGACTGATAGCTTCGTGGACATGTAAGAATGTTCTAGTAATTGGAGATCGGCTATGACGTAGCCTTTCAAAACTGAAGACAGTGATGTGGAGGCCATAGAAACGGCACCACTTTCTGGGAAGACAACAAGCTTGTTGTGACGTACAAAAGAGTCATTGATGAAACTCCCGGAGCTACCAGTATCTACTAGGCATTGGGCATTTGTACCATTAATTTTGGCCGTGACAGTTGCTTTAGAGAGCGCTGATGGGGCAGAGGCACCAACTATACTTGCCACAAATGCTTCTGAAGTGTCACACAGAGCTGCTGAAGTATTGGGTTTACGCTTTTTCGATAAACAGACTTTCGGGAAGTGACCCACCTTATTACAGATCGAGCACGTTACATCCCGTGCTGGACAAGATGTACGGCGATGCAAAGTGGGGCTACCACAAAAATAGCACGATTTTTTTTGCTCAGATTTGGTAGCATTGCACTGGTTGTCCGAAGTATCAGGATTTGATTTGTTTTGGGCGTATGACTCAGCGTTTTTTGTAGCTATTTCGATAGAACGAGCTTGTTCTTCAGCCTCGGCAAGTTGTAAAGTTCTATTTTCCAAAAGCCTCTGACGAATGTGAGGAGACAACAGGCCAGCTATGAAAGCGTCCCTGATATGATCGTTTTTGTTTTGTTCTGCAGAAATGGCTTTGAAATCACATTCCTTAGCTAGCGATTTTAGGGCCGTGATGTATTGAGTTATAGTTTCTGAGGGAAGTTGTTTTCTGGTGGAGAGCAAATGACGTGCATATATGATGTTTTTGGGTTTGATGTAAAGAGAGGCAAGAATGGCCAATGCTGCCTCGTACGTTGTACAATCATTTATGTATTCGAATACATTCGAAGATAGGAAATTAGACAATACCTTCAAACGATCGGCATCTTCTTCTATGTCGGCCTTCTCAACGAAGTTTTCGAAGGTGCGTAACCAATGCGTCCACTCGCGTTGGGCCGTAGAACAGTCAGGGTCCGTGTCGAATTTGTCCGGCCGATAGAGTTTATCCATTTTATTCGATTAAATTGTCATAAATAATACCTCTTGAACATAAGGCTTTAATCGAATAAAACGTTGTTACAAAGTTGAGAAGATAATGAAAGACATTTTGGTAGTTGACAATGGAACACATGGGAAACTAAGGAGAACGCGTACTTAGCAATGGGCTAGTTATAACGCATAATACGACACAAATCATGATGAACATCCTCATTTGCACGTTGAACATGAGTTATTACACGTTTCTCTCATAGAGAAACCACTGCCACCTAATACTGTTCACACGGAAAAACCAAACAAAGTAGTTTTCATTCCACTAAGAAAAGGACTGAAAGAAATAAAAATGATAAAATTGTCAGCAACCACGAGAAATAACGAACAGATTCAATTCGACGATATTAAAGCTTACTTGTTGTTGAAAAGTAAATAGATTAGTTATTTTTTAAAGGTGGGGGCGAATCGACCCCACCTTTAATAATTGGGTTTTAAAGAATAATTTTTAAAAACTTTTAGACCCGGTAAATTACCGGGTCTAAATTAAGGTAAACACAAGTCAATTTGATTTTTAACAGTAAATATATCGGACCCGTCGAATCGACGGGTCCGATGAAAAGGCAAACCCAATTTATTAAAGGTGGTGTCTACGAGACACCACCTTTAAAATCAAATACAAGTCAATTTGATTTTTTAAACCCAATTACTAAAAGAGGGTGGCCAAATCGGCCACCCACTTTAAGAGTTTTAAAAGAAATTTTTAAAATATTCTCGACTTGTATTCGACTTTAACGTTAAAGAGGGGGCGCGATTCGCGACCCCCCACTTTAAGGAATTGTGTTTTAAAAGAAATTTTTAAGTATTCTCGACTTGTATTCGACTTTAACGTTAAAGAGGGTGCGCGAATCGCGCACCCTCTTTAAGAGTTTAAAAAAATATTCTTTAAATGTTCTCGACTTGTATTCGACTTTAACGTTAAAGAGGGGGCGCGATTCGCGACCCCCCACTTTAAGGAATTGTGTTTAAAAAAAAAAAAAAAATTATGTTTACTATAATAAAGTATGTATCAAACTAAAAAGGTTTTTGATAAATATCAAGATGATATTAAGCGAAAGCAGTTTCGCACAATTAATCCGACTTCAACTTTAAATTTGAATGCTGAGAACAAAAGGACAACTTTTAAAATCGATTTAGAAGACGAATTTCTGTCTAAAAACATTCAGTATTACGTAAAGGGAGTTTTAAAGTCAAAAGATCCAACCAAGGCGTATTCAGGTTCAGATTCAGTCATGCTGGTAGATAATTTCGTGGGTCAAATGTTTTCGAGCGTAGAAGTGAAAAAACATAATGTTGTAGTGGATGAAATTGAGAATCCGGGCATTTCTGGCTTGGTACAGGGTTTTGCAACTCAAGCAGGTCCTAAAGATTACAACGGGGATGTAAGTAATTCAGGATTCAACTCGAAAGCTAAAGGAGGTGGTAATTTCAGTGCAGTTGGTTATCTCGGTGATTTAGGTTTGGGATTTTTCAAAGATTTAACCGTTCCAATTTTCAAAGGAGGATTCGAAATTACTTTCGTAAGAAACAGTGATGATAACGTTATTCATGTTGGGAATGCAACCTCGAGTGATGGAATTGTGGAAATAAAATCTTTTGTTTTGAGAGTTCCGGTGATTGAATATGAAAACGATTCTAAAGTTAATTTGATCACAGAACTTAGAAGCGAGCCCTACATATTTCAATTCAAAAGTTGGCAGTGTATAGAACATAAAAACGTTACAGGAAAAACGTTAATGTTCGATATTACGAATATTTATAGAAACGTGCATAATCCGCTATGGTGCTTCGTAGTTTTTCAAACTGACACGTCAAACGACCAGAAAAAGAACAATTCTAAATTCCATCACAAAGACGTGAGAAACTATTGGATCGAATTAGGTGGTAGAAGATACCCGGAGGAAAATCAAGATTTGGATTTCGATGAAAATGATTATTCTCTGGCGTACAACGCGTTTTTAGACTTCAAAAAAACAATGAGTTCCAAACCATCAATTCCGTACATCGAACCAGAATTTTACAAAAAGGATTATCCAATTTATAGCATCGATTTGTCGGATCAACCTCAAAACGTATCTCAAAGTAAAAGTAATTTGATACTCCACGTAGAATTCAATAAACCTGTATTACCTGCATTAAGCAGCACAGAAGGAACTACTTGTTACGTCATCGTTGTAAGTAAGACAAATTTAATTTACGATCCAACTAAAAATATGATCAGACAAGAAATAGCTTAAATATAAGATTTATTTTTAATGGAGTTCGCTCCATTAAAAAAATATTTCGGTAGACTTTAATAAAGCATGGAGGATGAAATTTATTGCCATAAATGTAAAAAACGAACGAAAAATATAAACGCGGAAATTGTACAAACTGCAAACGGAAGGTGGAGAATTGCTACTAAATGTCTGAAATGTAAAACTAATAAAAGTAAATTCATAAAAAATCCGAACGAGGAAACTAACGTAATTCCTGAAACTGAAGTTATAAATTTACCTGAAAACGAAAAGTTAGAATTTGCGAAAGAATTACATAAACCCGTTAGAAAAAAATTTCAGAAAAGGAAAATTGTTACTCATGGAAAAGATGATCTTTGGGCTGCTGACTTGATTATAATGAAACAATACGAGAATGAAAACAAGGGGTTCGGTTACATGTTGAATATCATCGATACGTTTTCAAAGTACGTTTGGTCAGTTCCATTGAAAAAGAAAAACGGAATAGCAGTTTCAAAAGCTTTCAAAGACGTTCTGGAAAATGTAAAATCTCATAATCATTCTACTCCTAAACTCCATCACACGGACAAGGGTTTAGAATTTGAAAATAGACTTTTCAAAGAACTTTTAGACGAGTATAAAATTAAAATGTATCACACGGAAAGTTTAGAAAAATCTGCAATCATCGAAAGATTCAACAGAACTTTAAATCAGAAAATGAAAATTCGTTTCGAGGTGAATGGAAATAAAAATTGGATCGATATCTTACAGGAATTAGTTAACGAGTACAACAAACAAGACGTTCATCGTTCCATTGGAATGACACCTGCTCAAGTTGACGCGAAAAACGAAAATGAAATTCTGAGATATTTATTTAAAAAGAGTGGAAAAAATGGAAAAAAGAAATTTAAAATTGGAAATCGCGTAAGAATTACGAAATCAAAGAAAACTTTTGCAAACAAGTACGAAGCAAATTGGACGAAAGAGATTTTTGAAATATCAGAAATTTTAGAAACGAATCCAGTTACCTATAAAATAAAAGATTTAAGCGGAGAAGAAATCCAAGGAAGTTTTTATCCCGAGGAATTACAACTCACGAAATTTTAAATTTTTTATAATAAATATGTTCTGTTTATTGTGTATTGATAAGATATTCGTGTTAGTTAAAAGAAACAAAATGTTAATAAAAAGAATGATTAAAGGAATAATTTTAATTGTACTATTGAGGGTTTGCTCAGCCAAACCGAACGTTTTTGAGGAATTGGCCAACAAAACAAATAACGCTAGTCCAGTTGCTTTAGCATCTTGGTATATGTTTACGAAAAGTTACAACGAAATTTTGAGCAACAAACTATTAGCTCTGAATAAAAAAGATTGGGTTGCTATCAGTGAATCGCCAATGTCTGAAAACTTCATTAGAACGTTTAGAGCTCAGGTGAATGAAAATTCTATTTACATCTATCAGCAACTGAGTGAAAATTTCTTGAAAGAATTCAAGAATCGAGTTGTCTGGGATAAGGCTTCCCTTTACCAAACATTGTCTGAGAATTTCATCAGAGAAATGCAACATAAGGTAAATTGGAAATGGATTTCAATCGGACAAAACCTATCTGAGAAATTTATTCTAGAGTTCAAAGACAAGGTAGACTGGAAATGGATTTCAACTATTCAAGATCTTTCTGAAAAATTCATCGAGGAAAATAAAAATTTAGTAAGTTGGCGAGAAATATGTATCAGTCAAAATTTGAGTGAAACTTTCATGAGAAAGCATCTGGATAAGTTAGACTGGCAAGCAATATCACAATTTCAAAAGCTATCTGAAAGTTTCATGAGAGATTTTAAAGATAAAATTGATTGGGAAATGATATCTGAGCATCAACATTTGTCTAGTAACTTCAGAGCAGAGTTTAAAAGTATTCTACATAAATATTCTAGATAAATACTTAATAGAGTTAAGTCAGTTTTTATAGGGGTTCCCTATAAAAAACACAATGTATAATTATTGTAAGTCTAAGTTTTGGAAAAGGAAATAACAATAAACAATAATAAATATTTTATTTTACATCGAGTAGTTTCATAAAATAATAGAAACGAATGCGGTCCGCTTCTGTAGATCGAAGCGGTCCTGCAGGACCGCTTTTGAATAGAATAGAATAGAATAGAATGTTTTTATTTGTCATAACACAAAGTGCATAAACAATTGTCAATGTTTAAAGGTAGGTATTAGGTTCATATTTGAAAATAAAGGCATGGCAGCCATCCCGCTCAACGGCCACAAAGCCCAGCCGGGGAGGACCCGGCCGTGCCCGGACCCACCCACCATGACGGCCCCCTGGCTGCTTACCCATTACTGGGCAAGCAGCCTATTGCTTCGGACAAAATTTGTCCCAACCAAGGAGAAAACGTCAGGCGAGCCGCCCCCGGGCCGACCGGGCCACCCCAGCCAGGAAAACAACCAACGAGCTTCAGACGAACAACCATGCACACAATAAATTACAGTCATACTCTCAAACATTCATAACAAGATAAATACTAATAATCAAATGTAACAATAAGTAATGTAAAACATATAGCGAGCACAAGTACTTTTATATATATATATATTCCTTGGCTGCTGGGGAAATTATTTAAAAGACAGAACAGAAAATAGCTTTACAAAACTATCACAAAACACAAAATATCACAAAATATCACACAGTATAAAATTCCTAGGCTGCTAGTTATCAAAGATGAAAGAGAAATAATTACAAGGTAAGTAGCTTAACTGCTCTAAAATATTCATCAAAGTCGTAGGGGGCAAGATCGTAGAGGAAATTGACAATAGATTGCTTAAATGATGTTGCTTTTTGCTCTTTTATGTCTTTGGAAATAGCATTAAAAAACTTCAAGGCCCACCAGTTTGTACTATTTTGTGACGTATTTAGTCTTCTGAATGGTATTAATAGATTATCAGCATTTCGTGTGTTGTAGTTGTGCGAGGCTACTTTAAACTCATTTACATGTTGATGAATATAACACACGCATTCTAAAATATATATTGCTGGCAGTGTCAGTATGTGGAGCTCGGCAAAAACTTGCTTGCAGTCATCCCTGTATCCCAAACCTGAAATTACTCTTACTGCACGTCTCTGGCATTTGAATATGAGCTTTGAGGAGGGTGCATGGCCCCAGCAGAAAATTGCATAGCTCGCTCGACTCTGGAACGTGGCGTGGAAAGCTGCCAGGACAGCACGTTTTGATAATCTGTCAGTAAGCCTACGAAGCAGAAATATGTTCTTGTTAAGAATTTTTTCCAATTCAATGCAATGGGCCTTCCAATTCAATTTGGGGTCCAACGTTACACCAAGTATTTTGGCCTTCTGCAAATTCGTGCTTAATGGTGCTAGATCCCTGGTTCCAAATGCCATAATCTGAGTTTTTCCTTCGTTTACAGCCAGCCCATTGCTGGTGAACCATTCGGAGACTAGCTTCAACGAAATTTCATTTTTGGATGGCAGATCATCAATATTTTTGCTTTTTGTCAGAATGGAAGTGTCATCGGCAAAGAGAATTGTCAAATTTGGGATGAAATTAGGAAGGTCATTGATGAATATGATGAAGAGCGTAGGCCCTAGGACCGAGCCTTGAGGGACACCAAAACGAATCTCAGCAGGGCTTGAAACGGCTTGATTGTGGCGGACAGCTTGCTTCCTGTTTTTGAGGTAGGAGTTCATCATCTCGAGTGCTGCTGCCGAAAAACCATACTTCCTCAGCTTGTCGACCAGTAACTGATGGGGAACACAATCAAAGGCTTTCGCTACATCAACAAGCGTAGACGATGCATAATCGCCTTCCTCAAAGCTCTCGAGGATGTAGTTGGTGAAATGCAGGATTGCGTCCTTCGTAGATTTGCCATTTCTGAATCCGAATTGAGCATTAGAGAATAAATTATTACTTTCGAAGTAGGAAGTTATCTGTAGTTTGAGGGCTTTTTCCAATATTTTTGAAAAGATAGGTAGCTTAGAGATAGGACGGTGGTTTTCAACTTCGCATCTGTTTCCTTTCTTGAACAAGGGGATCACTTCAGCTATCTTGAGCACTGTCGGGAACATACCGCAATCAATAGTTTCGTTTATCAGATGCGTCAGTGGATAAACTAACGCCAAAGATGCTTGTTTGATCATGGAGGATGTTATGCCATACACGTCAAAACCCTTTGTATTTTTCATGTTATCGATGAACGACATGACTTCTTCGGGTTGAACATGATTGAATGTAAATGGTTCCATAGGAATATCTACTACAAAATCTAAAGGGTTTCTATCCGACCTATCCAAACCATTCACCAAATCTTGAGCAATTGAAGAAAAATAATTGTTGAAGTCTTCCGCAGAAATGTCAATGGAGGCGCCTCTACTGCAAGCATCATTTTTTCTATTATAGTTGATAAGCTGCCACATCTTTTTCGTCGGGTTAGGGGAAGAGAAAATGGTTTTTTCGTTGTCAACTGCTTTTGCTTGTTTTATTGCAGTTTTGTACAGATTTCTGTGATACAAGTACACAGATTTTTCCGACTGACTCCCTATGGATCTGTGGATATTGTGATGGAAGTCCACTAAGTCTTTCATTCTCTTCAAATCATCACAGTACCATCTCTTTATGTATATATTTCTTTATGCATATATATTTATATTTCTATTATAATAAATATATATAATATATATATATATTTCTTTATGTATATATCTCTTTTGGAGGGGAGAATCACGTCACATCATCCCGCGATCCTCGAGGGCCGCTTTTGCATTCAGATAAAAAAGGGGAACTCATCTTTTGATTCAGACAAATTTTATCTGTGATTCAAACTGGAGGCCGAGGCGGTCCTGCAGGACCGCTTTTGGAGGGGAGAATCACGTCACATCATCCCGCGGTCCTCGAGGACCGCTTTTGGAGGGGAGAATTACATTCAGATAAACAGATAAGGCACTCCTACAGGAGCGGATTGGGTGGGAGAACACGGCCTTCTGGTTCAGATGCATTTCAATCGTGCTTCCCAAAATGATTTAAAGTTCTGGAATCTTTAACATGGATTCCACTCGTAGAACTGTACTTGGAAGTATGAATAATCCATTATTAATTGATACTTTTACTAGCACTAGCAGCTACTAGCACTTGAATGTTTCCATCTGTTATTAAAGTTCTTGCAACTTTCTTACTTTCACAACTTTCCACTTCCTCAATAAAGTCACTATACACTCACTATGATGCGTTTTGTAACTCTGAAGTTCCAAATAAAAGTCTTCAACAATCACCACAAATAATCTTTTAGGACGTCGTGTGCAGAGGGGGTCACAAAAGATAACTGAATAAAAATCCTCACGAACGCCTCTCCCGTCCTTGAGTCATATCGGTGATGGGTTATGCAACTGATTCATGCAGATTCGCCGAGCAATCGGTAGATTGCGCTTGCGGTTCTAAAGGTGGGCCCCCGGGAAAAAAATATATTTTCTATAATAAATAAAGAGACATGAGTTTAAGAGACGAAGCATTAAATTTATGTGAAAAACATGGAGGTTTCTGGGAGTTGGTAAAGACACCCGAATTTAAATTTTATGATAAAAACCTTGACGCACTAGATGTTATTTTATATGAATTGAACGAGTATAGATTTTGTAAACGGTTGTGCAGAGAACGTTTATTGGGTGTCGATGGTAAACCACCTCTCCGTACAAAGGAGGAAGTAAAGACATTCCTTAAAGAAAAAAAGATTAAGGTTCCTAAAAATGCCACTGAACATCAACTTAGAAAATTGCTTTATAATGAGGATAAAGCCAAACTGAAAAAGACTTTTGAGGGTTATTTTTCATAAGAATGCTTGGGGATATGAAGGAGATTTTATTTTTAATGATGTGTGTTCATTAAAAATTATTATGCTACTGATTAGTAGAAATGTATTTTTTTGTGGCGTGACGTCATTTTAATTTTTTTATTTTTTTCTAGTGAAAACATCAGAGGGAGCTAAATTTTCAAAAAAGTCGACCCCTGAATTTGCATTTTTTATTTACGATTGAAAAAATTTTTAGAGTTTCACTAGAGTTTCTGATGAGAAAAAAAGTTTAAAAATAAAGTCACTGGTTCTGATGTTTTGTGGTAAAAAAACTTTTATCAGGAGTTCGAGTCGCTAGATCAAAAAAGTCACTGGTTCTGATGTTTTGTGTTAAAAAATGTGTTCTGATGTTTTGTGTTAAAAATTTGTATCAGAGATTTAAGTGTAAATAAAAAGATCAGAGATTTAAGTGTAAATAAAAGACATCAGGATGCAAGTGGAAATATGTGTTCTGATGTTTTGTGTTAAAACTTTTTATCAGAAGCCTAAGTCGGTGAGCCAGGATTGGTATTTATATACTACTGGTACCATTTGACTGGAAAATGAGATTCCAAAAGTTTTAGGTCGATCAGATAACATTAACCCGTGCCGCATCGGGGTTGAAGCTCAGAAATTCACTTTTTTTCATACAAATATTCTTTTTTTCCTCATAACATACTAACCATTTGTCCTGGAGACTTGAGATTCAAATGAATCAGAATTCCGTATGACAGAGTGATAAAGATACATCAGATCGCCTGGAGGTCGGATTCATACACTGGAGTGTGGTTTCTAGGTGTATGCGTAAAAAGGCACATTTGCTAAAACGGACCACGTTTTGAGATGGGAAAAGCTGAATAACATAATTTTATTTATTATATTTATTTAAGAAACTTTATTTTTTTTTTTATAAAATCACTTGTGCCAACGCCTAAAAGGTGCCATTTGACTGGAAAATGAGATTCCAAAAGTTTTAGGTCGATCAGATAACATTAACCCATGCCGCATCGGGGTTGAAGCTCAGAAATTCACTTTTTTTCATACAAATATTCTTTTTTTCCTCATAACATACTAACCATTTGTCCTGGAGACTTGAGATTCAAATGAATCAGAATTCCGTATAACAGAGTGATAAAGATACATCAAATCGCCTGGAGGTCGGATTCATACACTGGAGTGTGGTTTCAAGGTGTATGGGTAAAAAGGCACATTTGCTAAAACGGACCACGTTTTGAGATGGGAAAAGCTGAATAACATAATTTCATTTATTATATTTATTAAAGAAATTTTATTTTTTTTTAGAAAATCACTCGTGCCAACCCCCTAAAAGGTACCATTTGACTGGAAAATGAGATTCCAAAAGTTTTAGGTCGATCAGATAACATTAACCCGTGCCGCATCGGGGTTGAAGCTCAGAAATTCACTTTTTTTCATACAAATATTCTTTTTTTCCTCATAACATACTAACCATTTGTCCTGGAGACTTGAGATTCAAATGAATCAGAATTCCGTATAACAGAGTGATAAAGATACATCAAATCGGCTGGAGGTCGGATTCATACACTGGAGTGTGGTTTCAAGGTGTATGGGTAAAAAGGCACATTTGCTAAAACGGACCACGTTTTGAGATGGGAAAAGCTGAATAACATAATTTTATTTATTATATTTATTTAGGAAACTTTATTTTTTCTTTTTATAAAATCACTTGTGCCAACCCTTGAAAGGTGCCATTTGACTGGAAAATGAGATTCCAAAAGTTTTAGGTCGATCAGGTAACATTAACCCGTGCCGCATCGGGGTTGAAGCTCAGAAATTCACTTTTTTTCATACAAATATTCTTTTTTTCCTCATAACATACTAACCATTTGTCCTGGAGACTTGAGATTCAAATGAATCAGAATTCCGTATAACAGAGTGATAAAGATACATCAAATCGCCTGGAGGTCGGATTCATACACTGGAGTGTGGTTTCAAGGTGTATGGGTAAAAAGGCACATTTGCTAAAACGGACCACGTTTTGAGATGGGAAAAGCTGAATAACATAATTTCATTTATTGAATTTATTTAAGAAATTTTATTTTTTTTTAGAAAATCACTTGTGCCAACCCCCTAAAAGGTACCATATGACTGGAAAATGAGATTCCAAAAGTTTTAGGTCGATCAGGTAACATTAACCCGTGCCGCATCGGGGTTGAAGCTCAGAAATTCACTTTTTTTCATACAAATATTCTTTTTTTCCTCATAACATACTAACCATTTGTCCTGGAGACTTGAGATTCAAATGAATCAGAATTCCGTATAACAGAGTGATAAAGATACATCAAATCGCCTGGAGGTCGGTTTCATACACTGGAGTGTGGTTTCAAGGTGTATGGGTAAAAAGGCACATTTGCTAAAACGGACCACGTTTTGAGATGGGAAAAGCTGAATAACATAATTTTATTTATTATATTTATTTAGGAAACTTTATTTTTTCTTTTTATAAAATCACTTGTGCCAACCCTTGAAAGGTGCCATTTGACTGGAAAATGAGATTCCAAAAGTTTTAGGTCGATCAGGTAACATTAACCCGTGCCGCATCGGGGTTGAAGCTCAGAAATTCACTTTTTTTCATACAAATATTCTTTTTTTCCTCATAACATACTAACCATTTGTCCTGGAGACTTGAGATTCAAATGAATCAGAATTCCGTATAACAGAGTGATAAAGATACATCAAATCGCCTGGAGGTCGGATTCATACACTGGAGTGTGGTTTCAAGGTGTATGGGTAAAAAGGCACATTTGCTAAAACGGACCACGTTTTGAGATGGGGAAAGCTGAATAACATAATTTCATTTATTATATTTATTTAAGAAATTTTATTTTTTTTTAGAAAATCACTCTTGCCAACCCCCTAAAAGGTACCATATGACTGGAAAATGAGATTCCAAAAGTTTTAGGTCGATCACATAACATTAACCCGTGCCGCATCGGGGTTGAAGCTCAGAAATTCACTTTTTTTCATACAAATATTCTTTTTTTCCTCATAACATACTAACCATTTGTCCTGGAGACTTGAGATTCAAATGAATCAGAATTCCGTATAACAGAGTGATAAAGATACATCAAATCGCCTGGAGGTCGGTTTCATACACTGGAGTGTGGTTTCAAGGTGTATGGGTAAAAAGGCACATTTGCTAAAACGGACCACGTTTTGAGATGGGAAAAGCTGAATAACATAATTTTATTTATTATATTTATTTAGGAAACTTTATTTTTTCTTTTTATAAAATCACTTGTGCCAACCCTTGAAAGGTGCCATTTGACTGGAAAATGAGATTCCAAAAGTTTTAGGTCGATCAGGTAACATTAACCCGTGCCGCATCGGGGTTGAAGCTCAGAAATTCACTTTTTTTCATACAAATATTCTTTTTTTCCTCATAACATACTAACCATTTGTCCTGGAGACTTGAGATTCAAATGAATCAGAATTCCGTATAACAGAGTGATAAAGATACATCAAATCGCCTGGAGGTCGGATTCATACACTGGAGTGTGGTTTCAAGGTGTATGGGTAAAAAGGCACATTTGCTAAAACGGACCACGTTTTGAGATTGGAAAAGCTGAATAACATAATTTCATTTATTGAATTTATTTAAGAAATTTTATTTTTTTTTAGAAAATCACTTGTGCCAACCCCCTAAAAGGTACCATATGACTGGAAAATGAGATTCCAAAAGTTTTAGGTCGATCAGATAACATTAACCCGTGCCGCATCGGGGTTGAAGCTCAGAAATTCACTTTTTTTCATACAAATATTCTTTTTTTCCTCATAACATACTAACCATTTGTCCTGGAGACTTGAGATTCAAATGAATCAGAATTCCGTATAACAGAGTGATAAAGATACATCAAATCGCCTGGAGGTCGGATTCATACACTGGAGTGTGGTTTCTAGGTGTATGCGTAAAAAGGCACATTTGCTAAAACGGACCACGTTTTGAGATGGGAAAAGCTGAATAACATAATTTTATTTATTATATTTATTTAAGAAACTTTATTTTTTTTTATAAAATCACTTGTGCCAACCCCTAAAAGGTGCCATTTGACTGGAAAATGAGATTCCAAAAGTTCTAGGTCGATCAGATAACATTAACCCGTGCCGCATCGGGGTTGAAGCTCAGAAATTCACTTTTTTTCATACAAATATTCTTTTTTTCCTCATATCATACTAACTATTTGTCCTGGAGACTTGAGATTCAAATGAATCAGAATTCCGTATAACAGAGTGATAAAGATAGATAAAGAAAATCACTCGTGCCAACCCCCTAAAAGGTACCATTTGACTGGAAAATGAGATTCCAGAAGTTTTAGGTCGATCAGATAACATTAACCCGTGCCGCATCGGGGTTGAAGCTCAGAAATTCACTTTTTTTCATACAAATATTCTTTTTTTCCTCATAACATACTAACCAATTGTCCTGGAGACTTGAGATTCAAATGAATCAGAATTCCGTATAACAGAGTGATAAAGATACATCAAATCGCCTGGAGGTCGGATTCATACACTGGAGTGTGGTTTCAAGGTGTATGGGTAAAAAGGCACATTTGCTAAAACGGACCACGTTTTGAGATGGGAAAAGCTGAATAACATAATTTCATTTATTATATTTATTTAAGAAATTTTATTTTTTTTTTTTTAAATCACTCGTGCCAACCCCCTAAAAGGTACCATTTGACTGGAAAATGAGATTCCAAAAGTTTTAGGTCGATCAGATAACATTAACCCGTGCCGCATCGGGGTTGAAGCTCAGAAATTCACTTTTTTTCATACAAATATTCTTTTTTTCCTCATAACATACTAACCATTTGTCCTGGAGACTTGAGATTCAAATGAATCAGAATTCCGTATAACAGAGTGATAAAGATACATCAAATCGCCTGGAGGTCGGATTCATACACTGGAGTGTGGTTTCAAGGTGTATGGGTAAAAAGGCACATTTGCTAAAACGGACCACGTTTTGAGATGGGAAAAGCTGAATAACATAATTTCATTTATTATATTTATTTAAGAAATTTTATTTTTTTCTAGAAAATCACTCGTGCCAACCCCCTAAAAGGTACCATTTGACTGGAAAATGAGATTCCAAAAGTTTTAGGTCGATCAGATAACATTAACCCGTGCCGCATCGGGGTTGAAGCTCAGAAATTCACTTTTTTTCATACAAATATTCTTTTTTTCCTCATAACATACTAACCATTTGTCCTGGAGACTTGAGATTCAAATGAATCAGAATTCCGTATAACAGAGTGATAAAGATACATCAAATCGCCTGGAGGTCGGATTCATACACTGGAGTGTGGTTTCAAGGTGTATGGGTAAAAAGGCACATTTGCTAGAACGGACCACGTTTTGAGATGGGAAAAGCTGAATAACATAATTTCATTTATTATATTTATTTAAGAAATTTTATTTTTTTTTAGAAAATCACTCGTGCCAACCCCCTAAAAGGTACCATATTGACTGGAAAATGAGATTCCAAAAGTTTTAGGTCGATCAGATAACATTAACCCGTGCCGCATCGGGGTTGAAGCTCAGAAATTCACTTTTTTTCATACAAATATTCTTTTTTTCCTCATAACATACTAACCATTTGTCCTGGAGACTTGAGATTCAAATGAATCAGAATTCCGTATAACAGAGTGATAAAGATACATCAAATCGCCTGGAGGTCGGATTCATACACTGGAGTGTGGTTTCAAGGTGTATGGGTAAAAAGGCACATTTGCTAAAACGGACCACGTTTTGAGATGGGAAAAGCTGAATAACATAATTTAATTTAATATATTTATTTAAGGAAACTTTATTTTTCTTTTAGAAAATCACTTGTGCCAACCCCTAGAAAGGTGCCATTTGACTGGAAAATGAGATTCCCAAAGTTTTAGGTCGATCAGATAACATTAACCCGTGCCGCATCGGGGTTGAAGCTCAGAAACTCACTTTTTTTCATACAAATATTCTTTTTTTCCTCATAACATAGTAACCATTTGTCCTGGAGACTTGAGATTCAAATGAATCAGAATTCCGTATAACAGAGTGATAAAGATACATCAAATCGCCTGGAGGTCGGTTTCATACACTGGAGTGTGGTTTCTAGGTGTATGCGTAAAAAGGCACATTTGCTAAAACGGACCACGTTTTGAGATGGGAAAAGCTGAATAACATAATTTCATTTATTATATTTATTTAAGAAATTTTATTTTTTTTTAGAAAATCACTCGTGCCAACCCCCTAAAAGGTACCATTTGACTGGAAAATGAGATTCCAAAAGTTTTAGGTCGATCAGATAACATTAACCCGTGCCGCATCGGGGTTGAAGCTCAGAAATTCACTTTTTTTCATACAAATATTCTTTTTTTCCTCATAACATACTAACCATTTGTCCTGGAGACTTGAGATTCAAATGAATCAGAATTCCGTATAACAGAGTGATAAAGATACATCAAATCGCCTGGAGGTCGGATTCATACACTGGAGTGTGGTTTCAAGGTGTATGGGTAAAAAGGCACATTTGCTAAAACGGACCACGTTTTGAGATGGGAAAAGCTGAATAACATAATTTCATTTATTATATTTATTTAAGAAATTTTATTTTTTTCTAGAAAATCACTCGTGCCAACCCCCTAAAAGGTAGCATTTGACTGGAAAATGAGATTCCAAAAGTTTTAGGTCGATCAGATAACATTAACCCGTGCCGCATCGGGGTTGAAGCTCAGAAATTCACTTTTTTTCATACAAATATTCTTTTTTTCCTCATAACATACTAACCATTTGTCCTGGAGACTTGAGATTCAAATGAATCAGAATTCCGTATAACAGAGTGATAAAGATACATCAAATCGCCTGGAGGTCGGATTCATACACTGGAGTGTGGTTTCAAGGTGTATGGGTAAAAAGGCACATTTGCTAAACGGACCACGTTTTGAGATGGGAAAAGCTGAATAACATAATTTCATTTATTATATTTATTTAAGAAATTTTATTTTTTTTTAGAAAATCACTCGTGCCAACCCCCTAAAAGGTACCATTTGACTGGAAAATGAGATTCCAAAAGTTTTAGGTCGATGAGATAACATTAACCCGTGCCGCATCGGGGTTGAAGCTCAGAAATTCACTTTTTTCATACAAATATTCTTTTTTTCCTCATAACATACTAACCATTTGTCCTGGAGACTTGAGATTCAAATGAATCAGAATTCCGTATAACAGAGTGATAAAGATACATCAAATCGCCTGGAGGTCGGATTCATACACTGGAGTGTGGTTTCAAGGTGTATGGGTAAAAAGGCACATTTGCTAAAACGGACCACGTTTTGAGATGGGAAAAGCTGAATAACATAATTTCATTTATTATATTTATTTAAGAAATTTTATTTTTTTTTTAGAAAATCACTCGTGCCAACCCCCTAAAAGGTACCATTTGACTGGAAAATGAGATTCCAAAAGTTTTAGGTCGATCAGATAACATTAACCCGTGCCGCATCGGGGTTGAAGCTCAGAAATTCACTTTTTTTCATACAAATATTCTTTTTTTCCTCATAACATACTAACCATTTGTCCTGGAGACTTGAGATTCAAATGAATCAGAATTCCGTATAACAGAGTGATAAAGATACATCAAATCGCCTGGAGGTCGGATTCATACACTGGAGTGTGGTTTCAAGGTGTATGGGTAAAAAGGCACATTTGCTAAAACGGACCACGTTTTGAGATGGGAAAAGCTGAATAACATAATTTCATTTATTATATTTATTTAAGAAATTTTTTATTTTTTTAGAAAATCACTCGTGCCAACCCCCTAAAAGGTACCATTTGACTGGAAAATGAGATTCCAAAAGTTTTAGGTCGATCAGATAACATTAACCCGTGCCGCATCGGGGTTGAAGCTCAGAAATTCACTTTTTTTCATACAAATATTCTTTTTTTCCTCATAACATACTAACCATTTGTCCTGGAGACTTGAGATTCAAATGAATCAGAATTCCGTATAACAGAGTGATAAAGATACATCAAATCGGCTGGAGGTCGGATTCATACACTGGAGTGTGGTTTCAAGGTGTATGGGTAAAAAGGCACATTTGCTAAAACGGACCACGTTTTGAGATGGGAAAAGCTGAATAACATAATTTCATTTATTGAATTTATTTAAGAAATTTTATTTTTTTTTAGAAAATCACTTGTGCCAACCCCCTAAAAGGTACCATATGACTGGAAAATGAGATTCCAAAAGTTTTAGGTCGATCACATAACATTAACCCGTGCCGCATCGGGGTTGAAGCTCAGAAATTCACTTTTTTTCATACAAATATTCTTTTTTTCCTCATAACATACTAACCATTTGTCCTGGAGACTTGAGATTCAAATGAATCAGAATTCCGTATAACAGAGTGATAAAGATACATCAAATCGCCTGGAGGTCGGTTTCATACACTGGAGTGTGGTTTCAAGGTGTATGGGTAAAAAGGCACATTTGCTAAAACGGACCACGTTTTGAGATGGGAAAAGCTGAATAACATAATTTCATTTATTATATTTATTTAAGAAATTTTATTTTTTTTTAGAAAATCACTCGTGCCAACCCCTAAAAGGTACCATTTGACTGGAAAATGAGATTCCAAAAGTTTTAGGTCGATCAGATAACATTAACCCGTGCCGCATCGGGGTTGAAGCTCAGAAATTCACTTTTTTTCATACAAATATTCTTTTTTTCCTCATAACATACTAACCATTTGTCCTGGAGACTTGAGATTCAAATGAATCAGAATTCCGTATAACAGAGTGATAAAGATACATCAAATCGCCTGGAGGTCGGTTTCATACACTGGAGTGTGGTTTCTAAGGTGTATGCGTAAAAAGGCACATTTGCTAAAACGGACCACGTTTTGCAGATGGGAAAAGCTGAATAACATAATTTCATTTATTATATTTATTTAAGAAATTTTATTTTTTTTTTAGAAAATCACTCGTGCCAACCCCCTAAAAGGTACCATTTGACTGGAAAATGAGATTCCAAAAGTTTTAGGTCGATCAGATAACATTAACCCGTGCCGCATCGGGGTTGAAGCTCAGAAATTCACTTTTTTTCATACAAATATTCTTTTTTTCCTCATAACATACTAACCATTTGTCCTGGAGACTTGAGATTCAAATGAATCAGAATTCCGTATAACAGAGTGATAAAGATACATCAAATCGCCTGGAGGTCGGATTCATACACTGGAGTGTGGTTTCAAGGTGTATGGGTAAAAAGGCACATTTGCTAAAACGGACCACGTTTTGAGATGGGAAAAGCTGAATAACATAATTTTATTTATTATATTTATTTAAGAAACTTTATTTTTTTTTTATAAAATCACTTGTGCCAACCCCTAAAAGGTGCCATTTGACTGGAAAATGAGATTCCAAAAGTTCTAGGTCGATCAGATAACATTAACCCGTGCCGCATCGGGGTTGAAGCTCAGAAATTCACTTTTTTTCATACAAATATTCTTTTTTTCCTCATATCATACTAACTATTTGTCCTGGAGACTTGAGATTCAAATGAATCAGAATTCCGTATAACAGAGTGATAAAGATAGATAAAGAAAATCACTCGTGCCAACCCCCTAAAAGGTACCATTTGACTGGAAAATGAGATTCCAGAAGTTTTAGGTCGATCAGATAACATTAACCCGTGCCGCATCGGGGTTGAAGCTCAGAAATTCACTTTTTTCATACAAATATTCGTTTTTTCCTCATAACATACTAACCAATTGTCCTGGAGACTTGAGATTCAAATGAATCAGAATTCCGTATAACAGAGTGATGAAGATACATCAAATCGCCTGGAGGTCGGATTCATACACTGGAGTGTGGTTTCAAGGTGTATGGGTAAAAAGGCACATTTGCTAAAACGGACCACGTTTTGAGAGGGAAAAGCTGAATAACATAATTTCATTTATTATATTTATTTAAGAAATTTTATTTTTTTTTTTTAAATCACTCGTGCCAACCCCCTAAAAGGTACCATTTGACTGGAAAATGAGATTCCAAAAGTTTTAGGTCGATCAGATAACATTAACCCGTGCCGCATCGGGGTTGAAGCTCAGTAATTCACTTTTTTTCATACAAATATTCTTTTTTTCCTCATAACATACTAACCATTTGTCCTGGAGACTTGAGATTCAAATGAATCAGAATTCCGTATAACAGAGTGATAAAGATAATCAAATCGCCTGGAGGTCGGATTCATACACTGGAGTGTGGTTACAAGGTGTATGGGTAAAAAGGCACATTTGCTAAAACGGACCACGTTTTGAGATGGGAAAAGGTGAATAACATAATTTCATTTATTATATTTATTTAAGAAATTTTATTTTTTTCTAGAAAATCACTCGTGCCAACCCCCTAAATGGTACCATTTGACTGGAAAATGAGATTCCAAAAGTTTTAGGTCGATCAGATAACATTAACCCGTGCCGCATCGGGGTTGAAGCTCAGAAATTCACTTTTTTTCATACAAATATTCTTTTTTTCCTCATAACATACTAACCATTTGTCCTGGAGACTTGAGATTCAAATGAATCAGAATTCCGTATAACAGAGTGATAAAGATACATCAAATCGCCTGGAGGTCGGATTCATACACTGGAGTGTGGTTTCAAGGTGTATGGGTAAAAAGGCACATTTGCTAGAACGGACCACGTTTTGAGATGGGAAAAGCTGAATAACATAATTTCATTTATTAAATTTATTTAAGAAATTTTATTTTTTTTTAGAAAATCACTCGTGCCAACCCCCTAAAAGGTACCATATGACTGGAAAATGAGATTCCAAAAGTTTTAGGTCGATCACATAACATTAACCCGTGCCGCATCGGGGTTGAAGCTCAGAAATTCACTTTTTTTCATACAAATATTCTTTTTTTCCTCATAACATACTAACCATTTGTCCTGGAGACTTGAGATTCAAATGAATCAGAATTCCGTATAACAGAGTGATAAAGATACATCAAATCGCCTGGAGGTCGGATTCATACACTGGAGTGTGGTTTCAAGGTGTATGGGTAAAAAGGCACATTTGCTAGAACGGACCACGTTTTGAGATGGGAAAAGCTGAATAACATAATTTCATTTATTATATTTATTTAAGGAAACTTTATTTTTTCTTTTTAGAAAATCACTTCGTGCCAACCCCTCGAAAGGTGCCATTTGACTGGAAAATGAGATTCCAAAGTTTTAGGTCGATCAGATAACATTAACCCGTGCCGCATCGGGGTTGAAGCTCAGAAACTCACTTTTTTTCATACAAATATTCTTTTTTCCTCATACCATAGTAACCATTTTTCCTGGAGACTTGAGATTCAAATCAATCAATATTCGGTATAACAGAGTGATAAAGATACATCAAATCGCCTGGAGGTCGGATTCATACACTGGAGTGTGGTTTCTCGGTGTATGCGTAAAAAGGCACATTTGCTAAAACGGACCACGTTTTGAGATGGGAAAAGCTGAATAACATAATTTCATTTATTATATTTATTTAAGAAATTTTATTTTTTTTTAGAAAATCACTCGTGCCAACCCCCTAAAAGGTACCATTTGACTGGAAAATGAGATTCCAAAAGTTTTAGGTCGATCAGATAACATTAACCCGTGCCGCATCGGGGTTGAAGCTCAGAAATTCACTTTTTTTCATACAAATATTCTTTTTTTCCTCATAACATACTAACCATTTGTCCTGGAGACTTGAGATTCAAATGAATCAGAATTCCGTATAACAGAGTGATAAAGATACATCAAATCGCCTGGAGGTCGGATTCATACACTGGAGTGTGGTTTCAAGGTGTATGGGTAAAAAGGCACATTTGCTAGAACGGACCACGTTTTGAGATGGGAAAAGCTGAATAACATAATTTCATTTATTATATTTATTTAAGAAATTTTATTTTTTTCTAGAAAATCACTCGTGCCAACCCCCTAAAAGGTAGCATTTGACTGGAAAATGAGATTCCAAAAGTTTTAGGTCGATCAGATAACACTAACCCGTGCCGCATCGGGGTTGAAGCTCAGAAATTCACTTTTTTTCATACAAATATTCTTTTTTTCCTCATAACATACTAACCATTTGTCCTGGAGACTTGAGATTCAAATGAATCAGAATTCCGTATAACAGAGTGATAAAGATACATCAAATCGCCTGGAGGTCGGATTCATACACTGGAGTGTGGTTTCAAGGTGTATGGGTAAAAAGGCACATTTGCTAGAACGGACCACGTTTTGAGATGGGAAAAGCTGAATAACATAATTTCATTTATTATATTTATTTAAGAAATTTTATTTTTTTTTAGAAAATCACTCGTGCCAACCCCCTAAAAGGTACCATATGACTGGAAAATGAGATTCCAAAAGTTTTAGGTCGATCAGATAACATTACCCGTGCAGCATCGGGGTTGAAGCTCAGAAATTCACTTTTTTTCATACAAATATTCTTTTTTTCCTCATAACATACTAACCATTTGTCCTGGAGACTTGAGATTCAAATGAATCAGAATTCCGTATAACAGAGTGATAAAGATACATCAAATCGCCTGGAGGTCGGATTCATACACTGGAGTGTGGTTTCAAGGTGTATGGGTAAAAAGGCACATTTGCTAAAACGAACCACGTTTTGAGATGGGAAAAGCTGAATAACATAATTTCATTTATTATATTTAATTAAGAAATTTTATTTTTTTTTTAGAAAATCACTCGTGCCAACCCCCTAAAATGTACCATTTGACTGGAAAATGAGATTCCAAAAGTTTTAGGTCGATCAGATAACATTAACCCGTGCCGCATCAGGGTTGAAGCTCAGAAATTCACTTTTTTTCATACAAATATTCTTTTTTTCCTCATAACATACTAACCATTTGTCCTGGAGACTTGAGATTCAAATGAATCAGAATTCCGTATAACAGAGTGATAAAGATACATCAAATCGCCTGGAGGTCGGATTCATACACTGGAGTGTGGTTTCAAGGTGTATGGGTAAAAAGGCACATTTGCTAATACAGGACCACGTTTTGAGATGGGAAAAGCTGAATAACATAATTTCATTTATTATATTTATTTAAGAAATTCTATTTTTTTTTAGAAAATCACTCGTGCCAACCCCCTAAAAGGTACCATTTGACTGGAAAATGAGATTCCAAAAGTTTTAGG
Organism: Apolygus lucorum; assembly: GCA_009739505.2. Lineage (NCBI taxonomy): Eukaryota > Metazoa > Arthropoda > Insecta > Hemiptera > Miridae > Apolygus > Apolygus lucorum. The sequence goes on from CM019176.2 coordinate 28,156,740, forward strand.
TCGATCAGATAACATTAACCCGTGCCGGCATCGGGGTTGAAGCTCAGAAATTCACTTTTTTTCATACAAATATTCTTTTTTTCCTCATAACATACTAACCATTTGTCCTGGAGACTTGAGATTCAAATGAATCAGAATTCCGTATAACAGAGTGATAAAGATACATCAAATCGCCTGGAGGTCGGATTCATACACTGGAGTGTGGTTTCAAGGTGTATATGTAAAAAGGCACATTTGCTAAAACGGACCACGTTTTGAGATGGGAAAGGCTGAATAACATAATTTCATTTATTATATTTATTTAAGAAATTTTATTTTTTTTTAGAAAATCACTCGTGCCAACCCCCTAAAAGGTACCATATGACTGGAAAATGAGATTCCAAAAGTTTTAGGTCGATCAGATAACATTAACCCGTGCCGCATCGGGGTTGAAGCTCAGAAATTCACTTTTTTTCATACAAATATTCTTTTTTTCCTCATAACATACTAACCATTTGTCCTGGAGACTTGAGATTCAAATGAATCAGAATTCCGTATAACAGAGTGATAAAGATACATCAAATCGCCTGGAGGTCGGATTCATACACTGGAGTGTGGTTTCAAGGTGTATGGGTAAAAAGGCACATTTGCTAAAACGGACCACGTTTTGAGATGGGAAAAGCTGAATAACATAATTTCATTTATTATATTTATTTAAGAAATTTTATTTTTTTTTAGAAAATCACTCGTGCCAACCCCTAAAAGGTACCATTTGACTGGAAAATGAGATTCCAAAAGTTTTAGGTCGATCAGATAACATTAACCCGTGCCGCATCGGGGTTGAAGCTCAGAAATTCACTTTTTTTCATACAAATATTCTTTTTTTCCTCATAACATACTAACCATTTGTCCTGGAGACTTGAGATTCAAATGAATCAGAATTCCGTATAACAGAGTGATAAAGATACATCAAATCGCCTGGAGGTCGGTTTCATACACTGGAGTGTGGTTTCTAGGTGTATGCGTAAAAAGGCACATTTGCTAAAACGGACCACGTTTTCAGATGGGAAAAGCTGAATAACAGAATTTCATTTATTATATTTATTTAAGAAATTTTATTTTTTTTTTTAGAAAATCACTCGTGCCAACCCCCTAAAAGGTACCATTTGACTGGAAAATGAGATTCCAAAAGTTTTAGGTCGATCAGATAACATTAACCCGTGCCGCATCGGGGTTGAAGCTCAGAAATTCACTTTTTTTCATACAAATATTCTTTTTTTCCTCATAACATACTAACCATTTGTCCTGGAGACTTGAGATTCAAATGAATCAGAATTCCGTATAACAGAGTGATAAAGATACATCAAATCGCCTGGAGGTCGGATTCATACACTGGAGTGTGGTTTCAAGGTGTATGGGTAAAAAGGCACATTTGCTAAAACGGACCACGTTTTGAGATGGGAAAAGCTGAATAACATAATTTTATTTATTCTATTTATTTTAGAAAATTTTATTTTTTTTTAGAAAATCACTCGTGCCAACCCCTAAAAGGTACCATTTGACTGGAAAATGAGATTCCCAAAGTTTTAGGTCGATCAGATAACATTAACCCGTGCCGCATCGGGGTTGAAGCTCAGAAATTCACTTTTTCTCATACAAATATTCTTTTTTTCCTCATAACATACTAACCATTAGTCCTGGAGACTTGAGATTCAAATGAATCAGAATTCCGTATAACAGAGTGATAAAGATACATCAAATCGCCTGGAGGTCGGATTCATACACTGGAGTGTGGTTTCAAGGTGTATGCGTAAAAAGGCACATTTGCTAAAACGGACCACGTTTTGAGATGGGAAAAGCTGAATAACATAATTTTATTTATTATATTTATTTAAGAAACTTTATTTTTTTTTTTATAAAATCACTTGTGCCAACCCTTAAAAGGTGCCATTTGACTGGAAAATGAGATTCCCAAAGTTTTAGGTCGATCAGATAACATTAACCCGTGCTGCATCGGGGTTGAAGCTCAGAAACTCACTTTTTCTCATACAAATATTCTTTTTTTCCTCATAACATAGTAACCATTTTTCCTGGAGACTTGAGATTCAAATGAATCAATATTCCGTATAACAGAGTGATAAAGATACATCAAATCGCCTGGAGGTCGGTTTCATACACTGGAGTGTGGTTTCTAGGTGTATGCGAGTTACATACGTCACCTTTCCTTTCCTCCACACCACCTTCCCATCCACCAAAACGCTGCATCAGCAGTTGTCTTTCCCTATAAATATCCCCCGTCTCCTTTTCTCGTCAGTCAGTCTCCCGCCTTCATCAAACCTACGTCGTACCGTGTCGTCCATAATTTCCGTGTTATTCAATAAAGAGTTTTTTAAAAACTCATCTTCAACGTTCAAACTCGTTTCTGGCGCAGTCTCGTGGACACTGTGATTTTTCGTTTTCTGGCGACGAATACGCGGAATCGGAAAACACAGCGAAGTGATACCTACAGTGCAGTGACCTGTTATATTTTGGGATTACCGGCTGACTCCTTGCAGAGGGAATGGACATCCTGCTGTAAGTAAAATCAAATTGTAAAACACGACGCACCGGTACTTCGTTCTTCAACGACAGTGTTCTTTAACACTTTATTATTTTCTTCAAGATTTCTATCGTTCTTCAACGATTCGTTTTTTAACGAAAGTGTTCTTTAACACTAGTGTTCTTTAACACTCAAATCTTCAAACAAAGCTTTTAACTCGAGGTACTCACGTACGAGATACTTCGTGTTCAAGATTTTTATTCACCGAGGACTACACCGCCCTCAATTTCTACTATCTTTCAATCTCAAGTGACCATCCGGTCAAGACCTTTCGCTTCGGTAGCATCCCGCCGCAGCTTATCTACTAAATCTCTTCGAATTCTTTTCTTCGCCCTTGAACTTCCCGACCGCATCTCGTCGATCGAACTCCTGCTGACTCTAATTAGATTTAATTTAGTACGATAAGTTCTTACATTTTTATTTTTGTGTGTTGTAATTTCCCAGGTCCAAAATTCCAAAAGATTTTAAAAATTACGTATACCAACGGGTTGGTAAACGCTTGGGAATCCTAAATAGAGAATCCCGCCAACTCGGAAGTATCCCCGAACTTTCAGATTTACCCTTAACCCCTTCAGATTTACCTTTAACCCCTTCAGATTTACCTGTAATAATGGAAGGTGCTTCTGCTCTCGCTGCGCAACCCGCAGAAGTAGATGTACAGACCCAACAACTAATGGAACTCCTTGAGGCTACACAGAGAGCCTTGCATGAACAAAATGCCATCCACTCCAGGACGGAACAGAAGCTATTCGAAGCTACTGCCGCTCTTGAGCTAATGAGGATAGGAGGCCAGAAAGTAAACCCAACCGTTCAGACACATCATATTCTAAAAAAGGAACACATTGACGTGATCCCAACCTTTTCGGGCGAACCCGAAACCCTTAACAACTTTCTCAACACCTGTAGACAACTTAACCAAAGATTTTACATTCAAAACGACCCCGATGAATTCCAGAATATTATGCTAATATCTGCGATGAAGTCAAAAATACAACCACCAGCATCCTCCCTTTTAGTATCACAAAACATTACCACCTTCAACCAACTAGAAAAGGCGTTGTTAGACGCCTATGCAGACAAAAGAGATATCTACACCCTAAACATAGAGCTTACTAAGCTTCGCCAAAGTGATACAGAGGATTCTTTCAAGTTCCATACCAGAGTAAGGGACACTTTGAACAAGATCATAGCCTATCTCAACAATAAGGCGATTAGAGACGCCCCTCTGTTAATAGGTCATTACGAACAATTAGCGACGAGGTGTTTCCTCCTCAACTTGAAAGAACCCTTGGAAAGTCTACTACGTACAAGACAACCAAGGGATCTGAACGTTGCGCTAGGTTGGATGACCAACGATTATCAGATGTTGTCTCCATATTGTTCGGCCTCAGCCGAAGGTTTGAATTAACCGCCGCGCTCAGCTCCGCTGCTCGCTTGAGCGCTAGGATCGTTGTCCTGTTCTTTGATTAAATAAATTAATCTTTTGATCCGACATTAAGTTCTTATCGTAGATAATTATTTAAATTTATTCTTGATCGGAACGCGTTTTTGTCACTCTCTTTTGAGTGAGATCGTTCTTGGTGAGAAAATTATAATTTTCTTGAGATGGCATTTTTCCCGTCCTGTGTCTGTCGCCATCTTTTTCAATCCGCTTTTTCCGTTTTTCTATGAAAAATGAAAAAGTACCGTCTTATTGTTCTCCCAAAAAACCATTAAATTCGATCAATTTGGAAGGCTCCAAATCATTCGTTCTTACTTGTGAAGTTCAAGTAAAGTGTTACGTTCTTGTAAACAAGTTTTAATACAAGATCCTTTACACCAGTTTGATAAAAGTGTGTTCGTTCTGTTCAGTTCCGAGTCCGGGGTTTTGTAAACTATTCGGACAATAGCCGGTCCAATTTTTCGCAAAAAATCGTTCAGGGCTAAACATTTGGTGCCGAAACCCGGGAGTTTAAAAGAATAGCTGAGAAATTCCAGTATTCTTTTACGTTTGTGAAGACAGTTCAATGTGATCAGTGCGGTCGATCACTTTTTTCTCCAACACCTGCCTAAAAACGGCGGTTTTAGGTGTTGGAAAACCATTTCATTTGCCTACTATTGTATGTGCATGCTAACTATAACCTTGCATAACTTGGTGAGTACTCCGTTCGTACCGTATCATTCGTTCGTATGCTCAGTTAAGTCAACCAATTTCTCCTTGGGTTCCAACTTATTTGATCCTAGTTTTGTTCAGGGTATTCGTTCGATTTGATTCACCTTTCACCGTGGAGTTATTGTTCCTTGATTCGATCAGTATGGCCGTTGCACTTCAAAACACAATTTCATTGTCCAAAGATGTTATTCTTCTTTTGTCTGCTGAAGATAAAAAGCTCTATCGTTCTGTCAGAACATGGTCGATTCGGGCCTGTTCCCTTTTGGAAGTTGAATCATTTAACGCAGAAATGATCCTGAAAGTGAAGGAGGTTGTTGAATCTGGAACTGCTCTATTGTCCAAAATTGATGAGAGTGACATGGACGACTCAATTTCCACTCTCCTCACCGTTCCTATCGTTCAGATGAGCACCAATTTACTCAAAATCATACCTAATAACGATCAATCTACGTTCTTAGGTGATATTACCGCTCCACCTGTATCCCAATCTCCCAAGTCCGTTCTGGATGCAGTTAAGCTGATGAATATAATGTTATCCACAGTTCCTGAATATGAGGGCGACGTCACTGAATTCCCTACCTTCCAAAAATTATTTGACGCCGCTGTTCACCTCGTTCCTATGCTCCCAGATGAGATAAAATTTCAGTCTCTTGCGTCCAAGCTGGTTGGTGATGCTCGCTCGGTCATAGCAGGCGCCTCAAGTACAGACTATCAGCGGTGCTACGACACCCTTTGTGCAGAAAACACTGGAAGGTATCGCGTCGCTAGACGCACGTTCTCAAATCGCCATCACATACCGGCTATTGTTAGCTCACAGGCTATTGATCTTGAAAAGTTCCTTTTCGCTGCAGAGAATTGGGATCGGGCGATGCAAAATTTGCCCACTAACGATCCTGCTGGGTACCTTCGCTTTGAAGTACTATTTCCCAAACTGTCCTCGGAATTGAGAGATAAGTTCAACCGAGACGAGATGGAAGATGTTAATCTTATCCCCACTTCCAACGATCTGTTCACGTTCATCAAGAAGGAGCTTCGAATAGCGCAGATGCTACCTATTGACTCTCGTTCATCTAATGTCCGATCCACTTCCCAGAAAGTGTCCAAACCAAGACACACTCAAGTCTTTAGTACTCGCCAAGACCCGAATGTTTCTCGCGCCATCCTGGATTCTTCTGCTCCTCGATCTTCAAACTTGCTCGAGCTGTCCTGTCATTACTGCAATGATCACCATTACCTATATCATTGTGGTGCATTCAAGGCACAATCTGTTGAATCACGGCGCGCGTTTGTCGATCACTCCAAGTTGTGCCGTAACTGCCTATCCTACAAGCACAATACCAAGGATTGCAAGTCCCCTCGTTCCTGTTTCTGCGGTCTACGTCATCACCAGCTTCTCCACTCTGATCAGTCTCGCCAAGTACATATTCAAAAATATGAAGTATCTAAGTTAGGTTCAGGGGATGAAAGAGCCCAATCTGATCCGGTAAACGTGTCGCGCTCCCCGTCCCCGACAGAGTCTAGTTCAGGGGCCCTTGTTCTAACCAAACATCGCAAGTATCCCCAGTCGTCTAGCCTCCACGACAATTTAGACTTGCGTACCGATCATAGGTTCTCCAGTGTGGTGGAGAAAATAGGACGCAGCCCTTCAGCACCCTCACTGTGTGGTTGGGTGTCTCGTTCCACGTGTAGTTTGGGGGATTTTCCGTTAGGCAAAAATGGGAAACTCATCCGCGATCCTGAGAGACGTTCTTCCCGCGATCTTGGAGGTTCCCCTTCGCGTTCGCGGCAAATTAGGCGGGAGTCTGAGGAGAAATCCTTCTCAGATTGAAGGTGTCTAGCTGTGGATTACCCTCACACTAATAATTTCACTCGTTCAGGTAAAAGGCTAAGGACATCTTTCAGTGAGGGTGTCCACAGCAGTAGGAAAAATCTCACCAAGTACGATCAAATTCATTATAATCCCGATCCCACAGGTAGGATGTTAGCTTTACGATCTAGCCGTTCAAGCTCTACGGCTCCTAGTTTTAATTTAGCACGTAAGGGTATAACTTCTGCTAAGTTCATTCCATCTCTAGGTTTTAGATCAGTCACCAGTAAGTGCTGTCGTTCAGAAGAGCTCTCATCGTACGCGGAGGTAGCGAGTCACCAAAGCACTCATACCTCTTCTGTTAGGATGTGTAATTCTTGGGATCATTCTAGGTCGGTTATAGGGCTTAATGTTGGATCAAATGTAGGAGGTTGCCCACGTATCATGTCTACGAGACCTAAGACTGCGACTGATCAATGTTCCTTGGAGTTGAAACCAATGCATGTCACCCATAGTAAGCGAGCTACTTACCGCCCTGGTACTGTTCTCCAGAATGGACAACACAGATCATTCGGACGTTCCTGTTTGAAGTTCTCCTGCTCTACTGGTCTGTTGCCCACTGCCCTCGTTCGTATTATACGAGGTGATATAATATCACCTGATGGCCGTCAGATTACTCATGTTCGCGCTCTCCTTGACTCTGGATCCGAGGTCAATGTGATCTCGTCAGCCACAGCTAGGGAAGCACAGTTGCATCTGGCTCCTGTTGGCTCCTCAATAGTTGGAGTAGGTAATAATTCACAATCCACCAACCACGCTGCTACAGCCTTTCTGCACACTAGAACAGGACGAGTTCTGCCTTTCACCGTTCACGTAATGGATCACCTTATTGATAAATTGCCTTCAGTCTCGCTAGGTGTCGATCGTTGGCCTCATATTGAGAAATGTCGAGGTCAGCTTGCGGATGTGGCATTCCATCAACGTCGGTCAGTTGATCTGATCATAGGTGTAGATTTATACATGCAGCTCGTTCATGGAAAAATTATTCAACCTGTGGGCAACTCGCCATGGCTTCTAGAGTCTGAATTGGGATGGCTTGTTCTTGGAAGAGCCGCTGTGAACAACCCTGCTCGAGTCACATTTAAGGAAACAGTTCATGTACGTCACTTTCATTCCAATTGTCCGCTCACTTGTATCGGAAGATTCAATATTACCAGCAGTGCCATGAGTTCTCCACCTGCCACAAACAATCAGTTCAAACCCCTCTTTGGATCCGCATATCGACGCTCAGTCTTGAATGAAATACTGCAAGTACTCGAGACCATACATTCTGTTCCAAGGAATTCAATTATGAATGTCCCTATCGTTAACCCTCCTAAGCCTCCTCGTTCAGACTATGAACGTCGACATAGCAGGCATTTGCAGAAAGAAGCACCAGTTCCCGTTCAGCCTGTCATTTGTAATCTCTTTTCAGTCGTTCCCCCTCAAGTTCTGGATGCGCCAACTCATAAGCTGTTCATTCTCTTAAAATCGTTCACCAGTTACTCCATGCAGCGACCCACACAAGTTCACCTTGTATCTGACAAAATCAGCACTCCTGAAGTTCCAATTTCCACAGTCAATACCATTCATTCGTCTGATCATAGTACTGAAGAACTTCTTAGGAAGCTATTTGAAATCGAATCAGTTGAAGAGGTCTTGCCCTGGACGCCTGCAGAAATTGAAGCTGACAGCATGTTCAACGATCAAGTCCATCGTGACCCCAATGGTCGCTATACTGTTCCTCTTTTGTTCTCGGAAGATCGCCGTTCCTTGGGTCACTCACGACACATTGCCATGAGGCAGCTCTATCGACTGGAGAGCAAGCTGTCAAAAAATCCTGTTCTTGCAAAGGCCTACATTGATTTCATGAATGAATATCTGATGCTAGATCACATGCGTCCAGTTCTTCCACCTGTAGAAAACGAGCCGAATTACTACATCCCCCATCATGCTGTTCATAGATCAGAAGATCCTCCAGAGAAAATTAGAGTGGTATTTAATGCCTCGCAGCGCAGTTCCAATGGTCGTTCGCTTAATGAGATCTTGCATCCTGGTCCAAAGCTTCAGCCTGACATAGCTGACATGATTACTCGATTTCGAGCATTTAAGTACGTGTTCATTGCAGATATAAGGCAGATGTTCAGACAGATTAGGCATCCAGCTCCAGATCACAACATGCTCAGAATTGTTTGGCGCAATTCTCCACACGAACCAATACGAGACTTCGCTCTTCAGACTGTTACTTATGGTACTACTTGCGCTCCATTCTTAGCCAACAAGGTCATTAAGCACTTGGCACAACAAGGCGCTCAAAAGTTTCCCAGAGCCTCGGTACTTTTAAATGATCATACTTATGTTGATGATGTCCATGGCGGAGGACAACACCGTAGGGAAGCTATTGAGGTTAGAAATCAGCTCATTGATCTATTAGCAACAGCTAACCTAGAGCTGAGAAAGTGGGCCTCTAATTGTTCTGATGTCCTGAGAGGTATCCCTAAAGAGCACTGTCTGTCTCTGGCTCAAAGTGTCGATCTGGGTTCTGACGATCAAAAACCACTGAAAATGTTGGGGATTGCTTGGAATCCCCAACTTGACTCGTTCTTCTTTAAGGTTCCCTCTACCTTGATAGTTAAGACCAAGCGGGAGCTGGCAAGTCAGGTGGGGCGAATCTATGACCCATTGGGCTGGGTAATGCCTGTTTCTGTTCACGCTCGTGGTATTCAACGGCAGGTTTGTCAAGCGAAGTTCGAGTGGGATGATCCACTTCCTTCATATCTTGCACAGGAATGGTCACATCTGGCTGAGTCTATGAGCTCTCTTTCAGAAATCGCGCTGCCCAGGCACTTGGAGTTTTCAGTTTCTGATCAGTGGCTTGTGGGGTTCGCTGATGCCTCTGAGAAGGCTTATGCAGCTGTTTTGTATCATGCCAGCCTAGTTGAGGAGCAATACATCGTTCGGCTCATTATATCAAGAGCAAGAATCGCTCCTATGAAGACTGAGTCCATTCCAAGAATGGAGCTCCTAGCTTCAGAATTACTAGCTAAAACGTTCAAAAAAATTCGCCCCCAATTCGCTCACATACCCATTGAACGTATGGTTGCGTGCTCGGATAGTACCATTGTTCTATCCTGGTTGACAGCTGATCCAGCCCCCTTGTGGAAGGTCTTTGTGGGCAACAGAGTCTCCAAAACGATCAAAGAATTACCACCACAGAATTGGTATTATGTGAACACAAAGGATAATCCTGCTGATGTTGCATCACGAGGAGCTCTTCCTAAGCAGTTGGTTGTAGACCCGATTTGGTGGCAAGGCCCCATGTGGCTTAAGATGCCTCGTTCTGAATGGCCCATTCGACGCGTTCGCCCTGATATCAGTTCTCCGCTAGTGAGTGATGAAATTCGCAAGTCTCAAGTTCACAATAGCACTATTGTCAGTGCCGATCTGTCACTTGAGGAACGCTACAGTTCCTACTCAAGGTTACGTAGAGTCACTGCATGGATTCTTCGATTCATAAGAAATTCTCGATCTCCACGTCATTTCTCCGGTAGTCTCAAGTCTGAAGAATTACGTTCTGCTGATCTAGTCCTTGTTCGTCGATCTCAACACCGACAGTTTACTGAGATTAAGGACGCTTTGAATAAACGCCGACCATTCACTAAGCTCATGAAGCAGCTAGCAGTGTTCCAATCATCTGATGGAGTTATACGGGTTGGAGGTCGCTTGCAAAATAGCACTCTCCGATATGAGACTAAACACCCTGCTCTCGTTCCTCAAAATGATGTTCTTACCAGGATGTTAATAAGACATGCCCATGAGAGCTGTATGCATGTGGGGCCCCGTGCCACTCTTGCTCATTTGCGTAGCCAATATTGGATTGTCAATGGTCGCAACGTCGTCACACAAACCCTTGCTGGCTGCAACCGCTGCTTTTCGATCAAACCCAAACCATTCCAACCACCCATGGGACAACTCCCCAAAGACAGAGTTGAAATTGCTTACCCGTTCGAGCAAGTTGGTCTTGACTTTGGAGGTCCGTTCAAAGTTTCAGTTGCTGGATTACGCGGTGCTCGCGCCATTGAGGTATATCTTGCCATATTTGTTTGTTTCGCTACAAAAGCCGTTCACCTCGAAGTGGTAATGGATCTGACCACGGATGCCTTTCTACAGTGCCTAGAAAGATTTATGGGCCGACGGGGTGTGCCATCATCCATATGGTCCGACAATGGTAAGAATTTTGTGGGAGCAGCCAATTTGCTACGTAAGCTCAGAGTTGCAATGGAAGATGGAGTCGCTGATGAGCTTGCTGCTCGCCTGGCAATGAGAGGAGTAGAATGGAGGTTCATTCCACCAAGAGCTCCACATTTTGGAGGCCTATGGGAGTCTGCAGTGAAGTCTGCAAAGCGTCTGCTTCGAGTTCATTTTCGAGACCACACACCCACCCTTCAAGCGTTCTCCACGGTCATTGTGAAAGTTGAGGCTATACTCAACAGCCAACCACTTGTGCACCAGTCTGGGTCGCCTGATGACATTGAAGTGATCACCCCTGGTCATTTCCTCGTTCAGCGTCCGCTTACTGCACTTCCAGAATCCTCGATCACTGACGTCAGTCCTCGCCTTGTCCCTAAATGGAACTTTGTTAACCAATTGGTCAAGAGTTTTTGGCGTAAATGGCGAAAGGAATACCTTCTTGATCTTCAAGCCAGAGCCAAATGGGACACTCCTTCCAAACCTGCTCAGATTGGAGACGTCGTACTCATCATGGAGGACAATATTCCTCCCCTCCAATGGCTCATGGGCAGAATAGTTCAGCTCTGTCCTGGGGAAGATGGCGTTCAGCGCGTGGCTGATGTGCGCACATCCACAGGTTCCTTGCAGCGCCCTGTCGTGAAGCTATGTCCGTTACCTAAAGAAGAATGAAGTCATTCCGGGGGGGAGTGTGTTCGGCCTCAGCCGAAGGTTTGAATTAACCGCCGCGCTCAGCTCCGCTGCTCGCTTGAGCGCTAGGATCGTTGTCCTGTTCTTTGATTAAATAAATTAATCTTTTGATCCGACATTAAGTTCTTATCGTAGATAATTATTTAAATTTATTCTTGATCGGAACGCGTTTTTGTCACTCTCTTTTGAGTGAGATCGTTCTTGGTGAGAAAATTATAATTTTCTTGAGATGGCATTTTTCCCGTCCTGTGTCTGTCGCCATCTTTTTCAATCCGCTTTTTCCGTTTTTCTATGAAAAATGAAAAAGTACCGTCTTATTGTTCTCCCAAAAAACCATTAAGTTCGATCAATTTGGAAGGCTCCAAATCATTCGTTCTTACTTGTGAAGTTCAAGTAAAGTGTTACGTTCTTGTAAACAAGTTTTAATACAAGATCCTTTACACCAGTTTGATAAAAGTGTGTTCGTTCTGTTCAGTTCCGAGTCCGGGGTTTTGTAAACTATTCGGACAATAGCCGGTCCAATTTTTCGCAAAAAATCGTTCAGGGCTAAACACATATAATAAACCGAAAGTGAACCCGAACTCCAGTATTCCAAAAACCCAAGTGAATCCACGAACCGGAAACTTTCAAAATCGACCGTGGGGAAACAATTTCCGTCCACAGTTTCCAAATTCTAATCCCCGTCCATATCAAAACCCAAATCCCCGTCCATACGTTCAGAATCCGAACCCGAACCCGGGCAACCCTCGCCCGTACTTTCAAAACCCAAACTTTCAGCCGAAAATTCCGCAAGCAAATCCGCCACCGAATAAACCACCCTCGAAACAGACTCAAGTAAAAAGGGAATGGGCCCCAATGTCGTGGCAGACCGTTAACCCCAATTATCATTGTATGGAAGAGCTGAACCCCACCGAACCTGGTCTGTCAGAAGACTATCCGCCAGGAGACCCTAATGTCGACCCAAATTACCAGGAGAATCAAATGTACGACCAGATCGACGTTACGGACCATCCTCAGGAACCATCTTATGAGGAAGGTTTTTTAGGGGATCCGGGCCTCGACTTGTCGTCCACAACCTAATGACCCTGAACACCCGTCATATCAGCGAGCTCCCTTATATCACCCTACCTAAATTAAATCTCAAAATCATGATTGACACTGGTAGCTCGCTTAGCTTCATAAACCCTAACGTTGCCAATAAACATTTCAAACCTCAAACAGATCGAGAACCTTTCTGGGTAAAAACTGTCCATGGCACTTCCCTAGCCGGATCTAGTACCCTGGTTCCCTTAGATGAACTATTCCGCCAACGAGGATTAAACCTCAAATTTTTCCTTTTTTCATTCCATACGAGATTCGACATGCTAATCGGACTCGACAACCTCAAACTTTTAGGAGCCTCAATCAACCTACAAAAAAATGTTCTAGAAACACCAAACATAGAAATTCCCATAGAATACCTTGATTTGGAGTTGAACGAAACTCACAATATTGACGCTCGTAATATACAACAAATCAAGTTGATTATTGATAACGTCGAGAATGGCGATGCTATTCTCCCCTATCAAAAAATCGGTCCATTAGAAATTCCCCAAAGCCTAGTTAAAATCAGAAATTTCGAGACCCATGTCCAAATTCTCAATTCGAGTGAAAGCCCAACTAAATTTATCCAAAATCATCCAATAATTGTAGAAGAATTAGACTCAACCCTTTTTAATCCTGCACCCCTCAAACCAAATTTCAACAACCTTAACCACACCAAACCCAAATTTGACATTGGACTCCTTCGTTTAGATCATATGAATGAGGAAGAAAAGTCCGCAATAACCAAATTAGTGTACCAATATTCCGACATTTTTCACCAGGAAGGATCTCCTTTAACCTTCACTAATGACGCCAAACACGTCATCAGAACCACTGATGAGATCCCAGTGTATACGAAAAATTACAGATTTCCCGAAATTCATCTACAAGAATTGGATAAGCAAATGGAAGAACTCTTAGAACAAGGGATAGTCAGGAATTCGCAAAGCCCCTGGAATGCCCCGATCTGGATAGTCCCAAAAAAACAAGACAATAGCGGTAAACAAAAATTTAGATTGGTAGTAGACTACCGTAAATTAAATGAAAAAACAATTGAAGATAAGTACCCGCTGCCCCAAATTTCCGAACTACTAGATAAACTGGGAAGATGTCAGTATTTTAGTACCATTGACCTCAAAAGTTCTTTTCACCAAATCGAAATGGACCCTGCGAGTATTTCGAAAACGGCTTTTAGTACGCCAACAAGACACCTAGAATGGACACGTGTACCGTTTGGACTGCGTAACGCACCCAGCACTTTTCAAAGAGTGATGGATAACATCTTGCGTGGCATAGCAAACGAACATTGCTGCGTCTACCTAGATGATATAATAGTGTTCAGTACCAGTCTTCCGGAACACATCCAACGACTAGAATCCGTATTCAAAAGACTCAGGTCCGCAAATTTAAAGATCCAGTTAGACAAAACTGACTTCCTCAGACGTGAAGTCGCCTATTTAGGCCACGTAGTAACGCCTGACGGAGTCAAACCAAATCCAGACAAAATTTTGGCAATAAAGCGCTATCCAATCCCCAAAACAACCAAGGAGATCAAAGGTTTCCTAGGCCTTCTCGGTTACTACAGAAAATTTATTCCAGACTTCGCGAACCTTACTAAACCCATGACCAGTCGCCTGGAAAAAGACGCAGTTATCGATACATCAGATCCAGCATACCGAAATTGTTTTGAAACATGTAAGACACTTTTGAGCAATGACCCAATTCTTCAATACCCTGATTTCACCAAACCTTTTCGACTTACCACCGATGCCAGCAATGTCGCTTTAGGCGCAGTGCTCAGCCAAATAACTAACAACGCCGATCTCCCTCTTGCATACGCTAGCCGTACCCTAAACGACTCCGAACAGAAATATTCCCCGATCGAGAAAGAGCTACTCGCAATAGTTTGGGCAGTAGGATACTTCCGCCCCTATCTATTTGGTCGAAAATTCACTATCTTCTCTGACCACCGTCCTTTACAATGGCTGTTCTCACACAAAGAGCCCAGCTCAAGATTGTTCGCCTGGAAGACCAAACTCCAAGCTTACGATTTTGAAATCATTTATAAAAAGGGCGCTTTGAACACAAACGCTGATGCTCTTTCCCGAATAACGCTACAACCCGACGTCAATGTACTTCATACTAACAAACTCCAAAACACAACGTCCACTGCTGACTCCGTCATTGTTAACGTTGATCTTGAGGAGGGAGGAGATGATTCCTCGATTGACAGCATACAATCCGGACTCACAGTACATTCAAATTTCCTAGGAAACACCGTTGCCACCATTCCAATCAGAGACCAACCAGTGAACCTCAGCACCAATCAAATAATCCTGACAGAAATTAATCACCCTGTAATTAGACCCGTAACGACCCTAAAATTATTTGGAAACAAAACTCGTACGATAGTCACCGTCGAAAAATCTAACTTTGAAACTGCAGTAACCGAATTCATCAAGGAATTTATTCACCCCAAAATCAGTTACGGCATATATTTCGAAACCGATTCCTATGAAAAATTTGTCGAAGTCATCAATAAAAACTTCACCCACTCAGAAATTAAAATAACTAGGTACACGAAAAGACTAATTGATGTACAATCAGAAAAGGAACAAAACGAAATAGTCCGAAAATACCACGAAGGCAGCACAAACCATCGTGGAATTGACGAAGCTTACGAAAAACTTAAAAGAGAATATTACTGGCCAAATCTAAAACTGTCGATACAAAAATTCATAAACAACTGCGAGGCTTGCCTCACGAGCAAATACGAAAGAAGCCCGCTCAAAATTAAATACAATGTCACCCCTACCGCTTCACGGCCCTTAGAAATCTTACATATCGATAAATTCACAATAGAAGGAACTAAATTCCTTACCATAATAGATACTTTTTCCAGATACGCACAGGCCTATCCACTAAATTCTTCAACTAGCGTAGAAATAGTTAACGGGCTAATGAAGTTTTTCTCCCGCCACGGTGTTCCTCGTTCACTTGTTTCAGATAACGGAGCCGAGTTCCAAAGTAGTTTAGTAAAAGAACTACTCAAACTCCATAAAATCGATATTCATTACATATCCTCCCAACATCCCGAATCCAATGGCATAATCGAGAGATTTCACTCTACTCTCATTGAGCATGTAAGACTTCTAAACCAACAAGAAGCATTCAAAAACAACAATTGCCGAACTAGGGTGAACTACGCCATTATTGCTTATAATAATTCCATTCACTCCGTATTCAAATTAACTCCTTTCGAACTCCTTTACGGACACACTAACAATAAGACGTTGATAGACATAGACTTAGACAAATTGATCATTAACAATTACATTAGTCAACATCAGGAAAAAACCAAAGCTCTGTACGCCCACATAGTCAATAAATTCCAAGATCATAAAGAAAAAGTTGCAGAAGTTAAAAACGCAGGGCGAACAGACCCGCCTGAACTACCAACCGAGGTCTTCGTAAAAACAGTGCAGAGACAAAGTAAGTCAAAACCCATATTCAACAAGGAAGAAATCAAAACAGTTGACCCGATCCTCAAAACAGCTACAATCAATCCTCGCCATCATAATACTAAAGAGAAGATTCACCTTTCCAATGTAAAACCCCCTCGAAAATTCTACACAACTGAAGTCCAAAAAGCATGGGACGAAAAATCCAATCCATCTGAAACGCTAGTACAAAAATACGGCCTAAAAATGACTAGACAAGACCTCATAACACTAAAACCCAACAATTGGCTCAATGATATGGTCGTAAACTTCTATATGGAATTGATAGATGAAAGGAGTCGAAATAACAAAACTCTACCCACAACGTTCTGTTTCAACAGTTTCCTCTACCCTCTATTGAAAGCTGGAGGCTATGATCGCGTTAGACATTTTACTAGACGATCTGACATATTCTCAAAAGATATAATCGTTTTTCCCATCCACGACCTTAACCATTGGAAATTAGTGGTCGTCAAACCCAAGGATAAAGAAATCACATATTTAGATTCCCTCTCGGAAAACAAAATTAGGTTAAAAACAGCGCACGGAGAAGCATTAGAAACATTAGAAAACATCCAATCCTACCTAGCTTTTGAGTACCTAGAAAAACGAGGCATCCTGTTGGACTCTGAAAACTGGAAGACAACTCACATGCGAACTGTTCCCCAACAAACAAACTCAGACGACTGTGGAGTTTTCATGTGTCAATTTGCAAAAAGGGCTGCTCAAAACGAAAAACTATCTTTTTCACAAGATGATATTCCAAATCTCCGAGAACAAATGTGTTCAGAAATATTAAAAGAAAACTTGTTCTAACATTGTTACAGGACCACAATTCTTTCTATCATCATAGCAACCGAAGGAATCGAAATAACAGATATTACCACGAACCCAGGCCTTTTTGCAGTTCAAATGAAGCCCGCAAAATTAGTAAAAGGATACCACACCCTGTCATACTACTACGACTTAAGTCAACTGACCGATCAACTATACGAAGTACGGACGAACTACAACCGAACGCTGACCTTCATGTTTAACCATTCCTCAACTTACCAACGGTCCTACATACTCACGGCAACCATAAACCATACACTACAACTCATTGAGCAAAAATTATCGAACATAATCTTGACACAAACTTCGACCAGAACAAGACGAGGACTGATCAACGGATTAGGCACGCTTATAAAATTTGTCACCGGAAACTTGGATTCTCGTGACGAAGAAAAATACAATAACATAATAAACCACCTACAGAACCGTCAAGAAGACTTACAAGACCAAATGAATTCCCAATATTCCATTAATAAAGCCATCTTAGAAAATTTCAACAGGACGATAGAAACCATAAGGTATAATAATCAAGAAATCAAAAAGGAATTAAAACGAATCGGCTACCTGACGTTAGACTACGGAAAAACCAACGCAGCGACTGACACATTAGGACACCTACAAACTCTACTAAGCTTAATGTTGAGCACGATACAAGACATAGAAAATTCCCTCACGTTTTGCAAACTAGGCAAGTTGCACCCTAGTATCATCGATTCGCACACACTTTACGTCGAACTACAAAGACTGTCCAAATCTTACGGAGACACTTTCCTCGACTACTCTGACAGGAACATATTCGAAATACAGTCCTACATCCAAGTCCAATGCGTCGTGGGAAGTAGCGAAATCGTATATTTTTTAGACATACCAATAGTAGACCCCGAAGATTATGACCTGCATTATCTTGAACCTCTACCTACTCAAATAGACCATTCTGAATTTGTTACCATCATTCCGAAGAAAACGTTTTCCTCAAATCACAAACTAATTCCAGAATGTTCGCACTACGCAATAATTGCCCCCCGGGTCATCTATTTCTTTGTCCTAGCCATCTTATCTCCGAATCCGACCTAACTTGCGAAATAACCTTCCTCCGGACTGGATCTGTTGAGTCATGTCAATACGTTCGCCTGAACACTCCCTCCATTTATGCAAGCCTAATACCAGACATAGGGCAGTACCTATCGAAATTATAAACAGTAAAGAGACTGAAATACGCTCACTTCAGGGGATATTCTTAGTTAAGCCTGGATCTGATCAATTGAAGTACCACAATCAAACGTTGTTTGCGCCCCAAAAAGAATTATCAGGCCGACCTCTAATAATGAAAAACCTAAAACTCCAGCTCCAACCGTCCCAGTACCCTACTTCCGAAATTCAATTAAAAGACTTAGACCTCAACACAGTTCGACTACCCGAAGTACAAATAATTCCCGAATCCAAATTTCATCAACAAATTCTACCTAGCATCTGGACCATTTTGTTATACCTACTGTTAATCGCGTTTTTGTTCACATTAGTAGTTCAGTTTATAAAACATAAAAATAGGTTTCGCGTCGTTCAATCGTAACGACGACCCTAGCGGCGATCCTACTTTATGAATTATGTGACGTTACGTAGCTATTGTGTTGTCTGCGTATCGTCACCTCGTTTGTTGTTACAAACTTTAACAAGTATCAATTGCGTTGTATGATTCAATTGACCGGCCTTAAAACTTTTGTATATCTTTGTACATATTTTGTGTCCGTGATCTATGTTTCACGTTATGCTTTGTGATGTTTCATTTTTGTGTTCTACTTTTACCATTATGATTTTACCTTTCGTTCTTGTGAACAAGTGTTTTTAATGATTGTGTTTGAAAGATTGTTTTGATTGTTTTATGTTTGATGATCTTAATGTTTTTTTTACAATTGATTTTTGTAAACGACACGGCATGCACATGCAATAATATTGCACTAATATATTATATTAGTGAAAATTTTTGATCCTCCAAAAATTATCTTAGGGGGGAGGAGTTACATACGTCACCTTTCCTTTCCTCCACACCACCTTCCCATCCACCAAAACGCTGCATCAGCAGTTGTCCTTCCCTATAAATATCCCCCGTCTCCTTTTCTCGTCAGTCAGTCTCCCGCCTTCATCAAACCTACGTCGTACCGTGTCGTCCATAATTTCCGTGTTATTCAATAAAGTGTTTTTTAAAAACTCATCTTCAACGTTCAAACTCGTTTCTTATATATATATATATGTGTCATTCCGGACGATAACTTGAGTAATTGTTTAAAAATTTTTTTTTAGTTTTTGCCAAAATGTTTGTAACAACAAACCATAGGTCAAGTTCGTTAACCAGCAATTTTGGACAATCCAAAGTGGTCCAAAATTCAAAAAAACTCCAAAAAAATGGGTTTTTCCCGTTTTTTGTGGTTTTTACATTGAAAATCATGGTAATTTATGGTATATTCGGATTCAGCACAAAATTTCTGATATGAATGCTTTTTTCAAAAATGAAAATTGTCCAAAATTAAGAAAAGTTTGTAGCTATATATATATATATAATGAATACGTGCGTATATTTGTTGTAACCAGAAATGCAGTAGCCGTGTGGGTACTCTATGAGTTCGTAGAGACGACTAGAACATGAATATGGACTCCTCAGATCTTCAAAGCATACCCAGCAATAATTTGCAGCGCGTTATTAGCGAATTTTCAAAGAAAATGAAGCTATTGCAATGGCCTCAAAATTTTTAGAATCGACTTTTTCGAAAAATTTTCACACTGAAATCCGTTTTGGAACATTCTGAAACGATCCCTGAAGTTTTTCCAAAAATCATATGTATATATATATATATATAAGTTAAGTCGTACAGCTTCACGGTTTGCTTTTTAAAAAATGTTTATTTGAAATACAACACACAAGTACGCACTGGAGAGCGGCTAAGAAAGAACTGACCCGAGATGGACTCCCGGGTTCTATATAAGCTCTCTGTTAGTGAAGCTGCGCTCAGCACATTTCTAAGAGCGGACCAGCATTTTAATATTATATAACTCGTCCCCCCTGAGAATGGAAGTTAAGGCTGATACAACCCCACATCATTGTATGGTACCTAAAGTGCGTATTACAAGAATTATTAATTATAAAATTTACAAACAAGACAGATATAACATTACAATATGGTACATTATGAATATGCGGACAAAGTACTACGTACTGCATGGCGGGCATGTTGTATTCGCACTGTGCGATAGTGGTACTTCGACAATTTTGGTGTAAGTAAGTCAGTGTTCTAGGATTGTGTAGGCTGTACATTCGCATTAACATGTTTAAAATACATTATTGTCGTATAAACGATAAATGATATAATAAGGACGTAAAGAATAATGGTCCAAATACTCGGGGTAAAATATAAACTTAAATCTAAAGGGTCTAGATGTTTAAATTGGTTGAGATTAACGTTTTTCAAATTTAATTCTTTGAGTGTTAGAGAAACATTGGCCATTTGATGGTTTTTAATTTCAAAATTTAAGTTGTTGATTAATTTCGGGAGACCGGGTGAATGGCTCTCTGAGTGTAATGATTGGCCTTTGTAAAAAATTTCGTTGTTACTACTCGATATAAGAAAAATGCCTTTTAATTCTGAGATTTCGGATGACAGTTTATTATGAATTTCAATTCTATCGCCAAAAGGGAAAATAGCTAAGTGTTGGTTGGACTCAGGGATCTGTTCGATCCAATTGTTTTCAAATTTTACATTTGTGTATTTGCAGTGTTCTGTGGTTTCAGATTCGAGTATCTCTATTTCACATTTAGCATCTTGGTTTGATATCAATTTCTTATTGCAATGAATCACATTACCTAGGTTGCAATTATCTGACAAGGGTATTACAGATACATTGGATTTTAGAAGATAACTAATACTCGGAAATATGGTTACATACTCATTGAGTCTTAATGTTGGTATTGGTCTTAAATAATACAAAAAGTATTCTAATTCATCTGACAAAGGTATTTTCAGGAAATAGATTATCTCATCTTCATGTATGGCACAAGTTACTTTGATGGACGATTCGATTTCTAGAATGTTTTCGTGTTTAATTTTTAAAGGGAATTTTGAGTTATAGAAGGTTGACAATTTTTGTAGTTCTTCAAATAGTTGATGGGTTCCTATAATGCTTGGATGCAAGGTACCCAATTTACAGAATGTTATGGAATTTTCTATATCTTGGAATAAAGACAATATTAGATCGAAAACTAATTGCTGAAGGTTGAGTGTTTCTATTATGGATTTACTAAGAGCTTCATTTGAATATGTTTTCATGAAATTATCTATTTCCATTAATTTAAATTTTATTTGTTCGTTATTGAAATGGATATCTTGTACAGTAGAGTTGAAGTTGGATATCAATTCTGATATTACGGAAAACTGAGCTTTTAATTGGTTATTTATATTTAATTCGTTTTCTCTGATTCTCGAAAATATTTTTTCATAACGTTCTGCTGTATCCCTTTTTCTAGGCTCTTTATGGACTTAAGGAAAACTAAGACACACGGAAAACTTGTGGGAAAAATGGTACCTTTAATCAGGTCACTCACACAACGAATGAATCCACCACGGGCCTACAGTTCTCGTCACAGGGCCGCCCCCCTCCTCAGTCCGTGTGCCACTTTCCATTCCTTCCTCGTCAGCAGCTAGGTGACGTCCCTTTCCGAGACTCCCGCCCTGAAAGAGTGACAGTGCTATCCGTCCACAACATCTCCCTCGGCTTGACTTGCAGGTATGGCCTCATGCCTGCCATGGTGGTTGCCTGCCAGGACACATTCCCGGGGTCTGCAAGGCACTGGGTCTCGTCAGACGTGGCAGCACATTGGTCCTGAGCGGAGGCAATAGGTGATGGAGGCGTTGGCTCTGGTGGATCCTGTTGCTTTTTCCGGGCTTATGTCTGTCACTCTCGGGGGCGTTCTGTCTCTTCCAGTTCTGTCACCCAACTGTAGGTTTGGGGTAGATGTACATCTTCTACAGGAGGGAAATCGTACGAGGTGGGCGGTTACCTGGGTCCCTGAAACGGAAAAGCTAAGAAAATTTTGAAACAGCTGGCCGAAATGGTTCCCTATGGCTCACGTGGTGGTTCGACAAGATTGAGAAATTTAGTCAATGAATAATTCATTGATGAAATCGATTATTCAACAATTTTCAATAATTTTCAACAATTCAATTATTTTCAACAATTTTCAATAATTCCATTATTTTTAACAATTATTGTTAAAAACACCTAAAAACCTGCTACCTATTTTATTGAAGCCTTGTGAATTTGTTCTATACTTATTACTTCATGAAATTATAGATGCCAAGCGCTGACGCACAAAAATAATTCAAATTTCTGTTACATACCAATGAATACTGCTGTAAGTTTTTCTGTAATAGTACAACACAATGTATAATATACATCATACATCATATATTATATGATATCATAATATATATGTCATACAAATAATAGAGATAATTTAACGCAGCTGCGGTCACCGGTGACAACAAATATACAAGACACTTACTCACGAGGAATTTTATCTACAATAGGGTGAGGAAGGGATCCGCTGGGATGCATGCAAAGCAAGGTAAATTCAGGCAACAGACATATATGTATACCAACAGCCTACCCCTCCCCCCCCCCACGCAGTTGATCAAGTCACCGCCTGGTGACTAGTGGATGGTGTAGCCCTGCAATGTGGGAGCTGCAATAGGGTGCAAAAAAAAACATTGGACAACAACAAAAAAAACATAAATGGCCAGCAAAATGTTCAAGATCTTAGGGCTAAAGTTGAGAAAAAAAAAATAAAATCTATGGCGAATGAAATTCACAACAAAATTGGAATGAAATTCACAATTGGACAAAAAAAAACATAAGTGGTCAGCAAATCACCCCCTGGTGCGGCCGGCTACCAGTCACGAGGACCAGGGGTATGAAGAACATACTCATCAGTGGCATGAGTGGCATCATGTTGATTATGAGGAGCTGCTAGTGTAACCTGGAAATAAAAGTCATTAGTACATGGCCAAATGCGGAATCCATTTCAGGTTAGGTAATTTAAATTTTGTAAAAGATTTTTAATTGTGGTAAGATTTAATTTAGTTTTAATTAAAAAGAAGATTGTCAAGGAGTTTCAAAACTGTCTTCCAGGCCAGCTAGCTTCCTGTAGTTGTATTTCTTACCCCTAGTAGCGTATCGCTTAGTGGGGTTGCTTGTAGGGGTGGGTTCAGGATGTGGTAAGTTAGTTGGCTTGTCGTGGGTGACTTCCTGGGGGAGTTGGTTGGGAACTAGTGGTGTGCTTGATTCTTGTTCATTCTCCCACCAGAAACTGTTTTCCCCTACATACGTCATAGGAGGTATTGTGGGTTGCCGTTGAAGAGCTGGTATGTTGGTCAATGAGTAATCAGCGTCTGTGTTGTGACAGGGTGGGGTTTGTTGCGTCTGGTGATCCAGAGATATTATCGAATCAGGTGGCTGGGAGGCAGGGAGGACTGCATTTGTCCTCTGCACCTGTGTAGCTGCTAAGGGGCTTGCGGTGCGTTGGTTTGAGGGAGAGTGGTAAGGAGAGTTGGTCTGATCAGGGAGCAGTTCTGTGCGGCGAGGTACTGCCATCTTCACCCTGTTAATATGGACTCTTTTTTGTTTCCCCCTAATATGTAAAATTATGTTTAGTTCTGAAGGTACTTGCACCACTCTGTAGGGTCCCTGCCATGGTTTATTGAATTTTCTCACCCTGCCCTTCTTTACTGCCGGGTTATACAGGTATACCCTATCCCCTACCTTGAAAGTTGTCTTGGTGGCTTTCCTGTTGTAGTAATTGCCTTGTTTCCTAGCCGATGTCTCTTGAGCTAACCTTACCCTCTCCCATAGTACTTCCAGAGTGGCTCGCAACTGTTCCACATGGCTGACGTAAGGTTCTACATCTTCCCCCAGGTCCATGTCAGAGGGTGCTGGTAGGTTCATGACTCTTCCGTAGACCACTTCGTAGGGCGAGAATTTGGTGGCTGTGTGTACGCTCGAATTGATAACCATCTGTACCAGTGGCAGGCACTCGTCCCAGTTATTCTGTGCCTTATTGACATAGTGGGACAAGATGTCTGCCATTGTCCTGTGGATTCGTTCCACTCGACCATTGGACATGGGGTGGTATGCAGTTGTGCAAATGCGCCTTACTTTGAAGAATTGGCAAAAGTGGTGCATGAGTTCAGATGTAAAATCAGCTCCTTGATCTGTGAGCAACTGTTTGGGTGCACCATAGCGTCCAAAGTGTTGTAGAAGAGCGTGAGCTACCATCTCGGAAGATTGATTCACCAAGGGGTAGAACTCGATGTGTCTTGAGAACTGGTCCAGCACACTAAGAATGTACTTATGGCCCCTGGGGGTGAGCGGTAGTGGACCAACTATGTCAGCACTCAGCTGGTCAAAGCAAGTGGAAGGTTCTGACATCTCTCCCAATGGGGCAACTTTCCGCCCATAGTGCTTCCTTTGAGAGCATGCGTGGCATGAGTTGACATAGTTGGTAACGTCCCTTCTTAATCCAGGCCACCAGTATGTTTGTTTGACTCTACTCAATGTCTTCTGGGTACCACCATGGCCTGATTGTGGTAGGTCATGGTGCAATTCGAGGATACGTTGCCTCAGAGTGGTTGGTAGAACTATTTTCCAGCCTGAGGGTGTAACCCGGCATAAGAGCCCATTGGAAGACATTTTGTAGAGGTCAGAACTGCCTATTAGGGATTTGGTAGGCTCATCCTCTTCCTGCTTCTGCCGAATTTCATCCACTTGGATGGTGGGCCAGTGCTGTGCATCAGCTGTGAAACAAACGTAGCATCTAGACAGGGCATCTGCATTCATATGGGCAGTTCCAGCTTTGTGTTTTATAGTAAATCGGAACTCACTAAGCTTTAGTGCCCATCGAGTAAGCCTTGAATTCAAATCCCTGTGGGTGTTGAGATATCGAAGGGCTGAATGGTCAGTTATGACCGTGAACTCCACACCCCACAGGTAGTGACGGAATTGATCAATTCCATAAATAAGGGCAGCTAGCTCTAGATCTGTTGCACAATATGAGCTTTCCTCTGCATGGCTCGTGCGGCGTGAGGCATAGGCCACTGGGTGCTCTTCATCATTAACCATTTGCGATAGCACACATCCCAGTCCCTCTTTGCTACCATCCGTTGCCAGGATGAAGGGCTTGGATAGGTCTG
Organism: Apolygus lucorum; assembly: GCA_009739505.2. NCBI lineage: Eukaryota > Metazoa > Arthropoda > Insecta > Hemiptera > Miridae > Apolygus > Apolygus lucorum. The sequence continues at coordinate 28,181,905 of CM019176.2, forward strand.
GATAAGCAAGGACAGGGGGTGAGACTAGCCTGGCTTTTAGGGTTTGGAAGGCTTCCTCGCACCTTGGTGTCCAAATGAATTGTACATCCTTCTTCGATAGGTCATTCAGGGGCTTTGCTATTTTTGAGAAGTTCTCAACAAAGCGGCGGTAATAAGAGCATAAGCCCAAGAATGATCGGAGTTGTTTGAGGTTATAGGGTGTAGCGAATTCGGATACTGCCATGAGCTTTTGGTTATCTGGCCTGATGCCCTTGCTTGAGACAATATGTCCAAGATAACGGACTTCAGGTTGTGCAAAATGGCACTTTGATAGCTGAAGGGTGAGGCCAGCATTTCTCAAGACCTGAAATACTTGGCAAAGGTCCTGGGAATGTGACTTGAAGTCTGGATGGAAAAGGATCAAGTCATCTAGGAAGGCGAGCGCGTGCAGTGACCCAAGTTGCTTGATAAGCATCATGGCTAGCCGCTGGAAGGTTGCTGGGGCTCCCTGTAATCCGAATGGGAGTCTGGTATACTCATAGCAGCCTTCATCAGTTACAAAAGCGGTTTTGGGTGCATCCTCTGGAGACATGGAAACTTGATAATAGCCACTCTTCAGATCTAGAGTGGTGAAGTATTTTGACCCCCCCAGCTTGTCCAAGTATTCATCAATTCTGGGTAGGGGGTAGAATGAGGGTTTTGTAACTGCGTTGAGCCTACGGTAATCAATGCACATTCTCCACTGGAGGCCAGATCCAGATTTCTTAGGGACCAGGACTACAGGAGATGACCAAGCACTGCTTGACTCCTTTATAACACTCTCGTCCAGTTGCTCCTTCACTAACTGGCGAAGGATGGGTTTCTGGGCATGAGCCACTCTGTAGGGCCGTGCTCTCACTGGGGGGCTAGTCCCGGTGTCTATGGAGTGAGTTACCAAGTCAGTGCATCCCAGGATTTCATGCCCCTCAAAGCTGAATATGTCCTGGTACTCAGTTAAAGTAGTGAGAAGGAGGCCTTGGTCACTGGTGGAAAGGTGTTGGAGCTTTGCTGCAACAGCTTCCTGGAATGCCAATATCCTGGTGTTACTCACTGTGGTGCTCCCTTTGGAGTCTGATGCATTGTTCATAGTGGCTAGGGAGCATTGGAAGCCTCGCTCTGATGCTTCAGTGGGTGTGTGGTCAAGATCTTCAACCTCCCCCAACGATGCATTTTCATGCAGCACTACTTCTGCATTGGAAGGGTTGAAAGCGAGGGCAAGGGGGTTTAGTCGGCTGCTTACCGTTCTTGCCAGCAACAGGCCATCACAGTTTTCAAATTGTGGGGTGAAAACCGTTGCTAACTGAGAGGTTTCATCTGGGGGGAAGTGTTGGTCACCTTCTTGAGTACATGGCCGCAGACAGAGAAGAGCAATTGAATTTGGCGGTATTCTAACCGTTGTTGACAATGTAGCTTTAGTCTTTGTCTCCCCCGGAAGGACGGAAGTTGCACGTGCTTCTTCCTGGGGTACATGAGACTGTTGTGTTCTCTTGTCTCCCCATGTGACAGTTTGAGTCCGAACGTTGAGTATAGCTCCTCTCTCCTTCAGGACGTCACATCCTAGTAAAAGGAGAGCAGGGCGGTTCAGGCTACAAACAGCTGCTCTAACTGGGAATGGTTGCTCCCCATTAAGTTCCACCTGAACAGTGGTAACCCCTAGGGGCTGGACGGGCGCGTCACCAATTCCCAGTATAGTCACATGAAGAGGTTCCAATGGGCCAGTACAAATTGTGGGATCCACCAGGGTGATTTCTGACCCTGTGTCAACAATGATGGTTCCATGGTGGGTTCCAACCTTCCCCTTGACGGCAAACAGCGGCTCCCCTCCCAGTGATACTTGGACCACACGCCGCAGAGTTGTTGGGTTGCTTTGTATATTTATGCTTGTGGCGGGTTCTGCCCGCCTTTCCCGTTTGGGGCCCCAGAATTAGTTGGGCTCCTTGTGGACTTGCTGGCTGGGCGGCCTTGCCCATCTTGTCTTATGGGAGCTTGGCCTGCCTTGGGACCATCATGGCGATAATCGCACTGGCTTGGCCAATGCTGGTTCACGTTGCAGAATGGGCAGTACATTCTGGAGGGTCTCCTCCAGTTCCCATTCTGCCCTGTTTTTTGCTTCCCCGTCTCGACAGGGGGTGGAGTTGGTGTTCTGGGCAGGTTCTGTGGCTGAGTAGATGTCTGCCCTTGTTGGGGATCTCTACCATCAGCTGTAATTGTAAGTGTATGGACAATGGGTGCTTTAGGAGGACAGGAGGTTACTTTCTCTCCAGTTCCCAAAAGGAATTCAACCTCCCGGTAGTCTACCGCCTTGGCTATGGCCTCTGCCAGAGTCAGTGGTCTAGCCTGGAAGATGAATCGAGCCTGCTCCTTGGGGAGCCCCTTGGCAAAGTAGTCTTTCCCATGAACCTCAATAAATGGATGGTTAGCGCCCCAGGCCTTAGTTAAAAGCTCCCTGATTCTGCTCCCAAACGCTTCCACTGCTTCCCCTTGGTTAAGCCTTGCCTGGGTTGCTAGCTCCAGGTAGTAGGCACTTGTATGGATGCCCTCAAACCTCCGGCGAAGTTCAATCTCCAGAGCTTCGAGGGTGGCAGTTTGAGCAGGCAGAAGCTCCTTGTAGATCAGGGCCCGTGCTGGGCCTGCCAGTCTGGCTTTTGCTACGAAGACCCAGAGATGATCTGGTGCCTCACAGCAACCTCTAAGGTGCTGGAGTCTCGTCAGAAAATCATCGATATCGCTCCCTTTATCGCCAGTGTAGGTAGGGACCAGTTGGCTAGCCAGCTTCAACAGGTAGTCTACACCCTTTGGCGCTCCTGTCGAGTCTCTAATAAGGGAGTCTCCAGGGGTGCAGAACATGGTTTGCCTGTGATAGTCTGTTTGGTGGGTCATGTTCTGGGTGGCTGCCTCATATGGGGCTGCAATGTTAGCTGGCCCCAGGGCATGAACCTGACTTTGGTGGGTTACAGGTGCTGTTGTGTTAATACTTATGTGCCCAGGCCGGTTAATGCCATCTTCAAATGTCACCCTTCTGTCCCTGACAGCTGGAGTGCTGTGGCCTCTCCCCCCCTCTTGCACACCCGGCACCAAGGGTGGAGGGCCCCTGTGGTTGGGTGGTGTCACCACTGGCCTTGGGGCATCTAAAAATGGGTTAGTGGATTCTATACCAACCACGTTGCTCTCAGCGTGAGCTTGTTGGTCATCCCCAATCAGATCTCTCATCTCTCTAACCTCTACTTGCAAGTCCTGAACCCGGCTAGAGACACCAGCCAAAGCATCACCTAAGAAATTCAGGGTGTCAGTTGTAGCCCGGTGGTTTGACTGCACCTCATTACGCAGTGTGGCAATCTCCCTCAAAAGGGAGCCTTGACCTATCCTGAACTCTTCCCGAAGCGCCTGCACTTCCTGATGCAGGGCCCCCTGGCCTGATTGGACCGTAGCTACTAGCTGAAGCACTGCCCCTAATCTTGACTGCATGTCCCTGACCACTGTCAGCACACCCTCAACAACACCTGCATTCCCCTCTGCCGCCATAGGTTGGTTGGGCTGCCCAGAGGCTCTGTAGTCAACTGATCCCCCCTCTAAAGGGGTACCAGACAGCCCTGCAAAAACTAATGGATCCACCCGGTGAGGGCGTGGAGTTGAACAAGCTCCATCCAAATCTATGCCCTGGTGGAAGTTGGAGCGGGGAGAAAGTGGTGAAGGTGGATGCAGTGGAAGGTCATTGTCTCCCTGATCGGGCATAGGTGGGTAGCCAGGAGGGGGTGGAGTCGATGGTCCATTCAGACCATGGGATTGGGGAGAGGTACCTCTTGACTTGGACCGATTGGTAACCCCCATGAATGCCCCAAAGTGATCAACCATGCGGCCTAACCCTGAAGGACGGGAACGTGCTGCACCCTCCATGACAATTAGTGCAAATGAACTATAAGGTGAACTAAAAAAAAGAAAAATAGGAGAGTGAAGAAAGAAGAAAAAAAAACAAACAATGAATTATTACAGATAAAAATAATAATGATAATATAAATGAAATTACATGAAATAGTAATGTAGTAGAGTTGATATAAAGGAGTGAGGGACGAGAAAAAAACCACAAGGTAAAACTCGTTCAAAAGTTCAAGGAAAGAAACGCAGCAACACAACACCACCAACACAATGACCGCCGTTGAGTGGACGGGGACGAATAAATGCAAAGGTGAAGAGGAAGAAGATAAGGAATCAGTGATACGAGATAGCAGAGATAACGTTCAAGTCACGTGTGACAGGTTTCCGTTGTTACGTGGTCCAGTCCGTTTTCAGTTGTTGTCCGTGTTCGTTAAAATTCGAAAAAGGCCGTACGGATAGGAGAAAAGAAAAATAAATGAATTAAAGATGAATAAATTACTCGAGCAACTAAAGATCGCGAGAGAGAAAAAAAAAAAAAAAAAAAAAAACGGCGTCGGCGTTAAAAGTAGGTCACCATCGAGCGCGGTTCGAAGACGCCGGTCGTGGTCAAGTGAAATGAAATAACTAGTTGCTTGTTAATTATTAATTTAAGTAACAAAGAAGTTTGAGAAAGAAAAGAAAAAAAAATATATGGGAGCGACACAATCAGAAAATAAAATGGAAATCAACAAGTCAGAAAAGGTAAGAGAACTTGGAAGGTACTTACCCACTTCAAAAGAAACGACTTGAAGATAGTTGTTTCCTGATTGTAGCTGTAAATTCGAGTAGTAGTTGAATGTTGAATCATCAAAAATTAACTTCCCGCGACTGGGGATCGATCTCCTATCGTCTCGATTCTAAATCGGAGCTCCTACCACTTGAGCCAAGGAAGTGGATGGACAGAAATGCGAAGAGGTCGCTGATCACAACATCTCCCCCCCCATTAGGAAATCTGAGGTACTCCGTTACCTACGTCAGGGAGGTGAGGGACAGCTTTGGCCGGCGTTTTCCAACCCAGTGAGAACGCGCTATTTTTGACTGGCTTCGGAGTTTTTTGTTATTCTTCCTTATTGACGGGGCGGGGGATCTGCTGACCTCAACGTTTGTCCGAATAGGCGGTGGCTCGACTCGTGTCTCGAGAGGGAGTTGTTTTGATGACCCAATCTTTTAAATGAATTAATGTTTCTCTGAGAAATGCTAAGGAGACGTTTCGTGTCCTACTGACTGCGCCACAATGTTGAATCATCAAAAATTAACTTCCCGCGACTGGGGATCGATCTCCTATCGTCTCGATTCTAAATCGGAGCTCCTACCACTTGAGCCAAGGAAGTGGATGGACAGAAATGCGAAGAGGTCGCTGATCACAACATCTCCCCCCCCATTAGGAAATCTGAGGTACTCCGTTACCTACGTCAGGGAGGTGAGGGGCAGCTTTGGCCGGCGTTTTCCAACCCAGTGAGAACGCGCTATTTTTGACTGGCTTCGGAGTTTTTTGTTATTCTTCCTTATTGACGGGGCGGGGGATCTGCTGACCTCAACGTTTGTCCGAATAGGCGGTGGCTCGACTCGTGTCTCGAGAGGGAGTTGTTTTGATGACCCAATCTTTTAAATGAATTAATGTTTCTCTGAGAAATGCTGAGGAGACGTTTCGTGTCCTACCGACTGCGCCAAGTTGTTGTATCCCTTTTCCTAGGCTCTTTATGGACTTAAGGAAAACTAAGACACACGGAAAACTTGTGGGAAAAATGGTACCTTTAATCAGGTCACTCACACAACGAATGAATCCACCACGGGCCTACAGTTCTCGTCACAGGGCCGCCCCCCTCCTCAGTCCGTGTGCCACTTTCCATTCCTTCCTCGTCAGCAGCTAGGTGACGTCCCTTTCCGAGACTCCCGCCCTGAAAGAGTGACAGTGCTATCCGTCCACAACATCTCCCTCGGCTTGACTTGCAGGTATGGCCTCATGCCTGCCATGGTGGTTGCCTGCCAGGACACATTCCCGGGGTCTGCAAGGCACTGGGTCTCGTCAGACGTGGCAGCACATTGGTCCTGAGCGGAGGCAATAGGTGATGGAGGCGTTGGCTCTGGTGGATCCTGTTGCTTTTTCCGGGCTTATGTCTGTCACTCTCGGGGGCGTTCTGTCTCTTCCAGTTCTGTCACCCAACTGTAGGTTTGGGGTAGATGTACATCTTCTACAGGAGGGAAATCGTACGAGGTGGGCGGTTACCTGGGTCCCTGAAACGGAAAAGCTAAGAAAATTTTGAAACAGCTGGCCGAAATGGTTCCCTATGGCTCACGTGGTGGTTCGACAAGATTGAGAAATTTAGTCAATGAATAATTCATTGATGAAATCGATTATTCAACAATTTTCAATAATTTTCAACAATTCAATTATTTTCAACAATTTTCAATAATTCCATTATTTTTAACAATTATTGTTAAAAACACCTAAAAACCTGCTACCTATTTTATTGAAGCCTTGTGAATTTGTTCTATACTTATTACTTCATGAAATTATAGATGCCAAGCGCTGACGCACAAAAATAATTCAAATTTCTGTTACATACCAATGAATACTGCTGTAAGTTTTTCTGTAATAGTACAACACAATGTATAATATACATCATACATCATATATTATATGATATCATAATATATATGTCATACAAATAATAGAGATAATTTAACGCAGCTGCGGTCACCGGTGACAACAAATATACAAGACACTTACTCACGAGGAATTTTATCTACAATAGGGTGAGGAAGGGATCCGCTGGGATGCATGCAAAGCAAGGTAAATTCAGGCAACAGACATATATGTATACCAACAGCCTACCCCTCCCCCCCCCACGCAGTTGATCAAGTCACCGCCTGGTGACTAGTGGATGGTGTAGCCCTGCAATGTGGGAGCTGCAATAGGGTGCAAAAAAAACATTGGACAACAACAAAAAAAACATAAGTGGCCAGCAAAATGTTCAAGATCTTAGGGCTAAAGTTGAGAAAAAAAAAATAATAAAATCTATGGCGAATGAAATTCACAACAAAATTGGAATGAAATTCACAATTGGACAAAAAAAAACATAAGTGGTCAGCAAATCACCCCCTGGTGCGGCCGGCTACCAGTCACGAGGACCAGGGGTATGAAGAACATACTCATCAGTGGCATCATGTTGATTGTGAGGAGCTGCTAGTGTAACCTGGAAATAAAAGTCATTAGTACATGGCCAAATGCGGAATCCATTTCAGGTTAGGTAATTTAAATTTTGTAAAAGATTTTTAATTGTGGTAAGATTTAATTTAGTTTTAATTAAAAAGAAGATTGTCAAGGAGTTTCAAAACTGTCTTCCAGGCCAGCTAGCTTCCTGTAGTTGTATTTCTTACCCCTAGTAGCGTATCGCTTAGTGGGGTTGCTTGTAGGGGTGGGTTCAGGATGTGGTAAGTTAGTTGGCTTGTCGTGGGTGACTTCCTGGGGGAGTTGGTTGGGAACTAGTGGTGTGCTTGATTGTTGTTCATTCTCCCATTCAAAACTGTCTTCCAGGCCAGCTAGCTTCCTGTAGTTGTATTTCTTACCCCTAGTAACGTATCGCTTAGTGGGGTTGCTTGTAGGGGTGGATTCAGGATATGGTAAGTTAGTTGGGTTGTCGTGGGTGAATTCCTGGGGGAGTTGGTTGGGAACTAGTGGTGTGCTTGATTCTTGTTCATTCTCCCACCAGAAACTGTTTTCCCCTACATACGTCATAGGAGGTATTGTGGGTTGCCGTTGAAGAGCTGGTATGTTGGTCAATGAGTAATCAGCGTCTGTGTTGTGACAGGGTGGGGTTTGTTGCGTCTGGTGATCCAGAGATATTATCGAATCAGGTGGCTGGGAGGCAGGGAGGACTGCATTTGTCCTCTGCACCTGTGTAGCTGCTAAGGGGCTTGCGGTGCGTTGGTTTGAGGGAGAGTGGTAAGGAGAGTTGGTCTGATCAGGGAGCAGTTCTGTGCGGCGAGGTACTGCCATCTTCACCCTGTTAATATGGACTCTTTTTTGTTTCCCCCTAATATGTAAAATTATGTTTAGTTCTGAAGGTACTTGCACCACTCTGTAGGGTCCCTGCCATGGTTTATTGAATTTTCTCACCCTGCCCTTCTTTACTGCCGGGTTATACAGGTATACCCTATCCCCTACCTTGAAAGTTGTCTTGGTGGCTTTCCTGTTGTAGTAATTGCCTTGTTTCCTAGCCGATGTCTCTTGAGCTAACCTTACCCTCTCCCATAGTACTTCCAGAGTGGCTCGCAACTGTTCCACATGGCTGACGTAAGGTTCTACATCTTCCCCCAGGTCCATGTCAGAGGGTGCTGGTAGGTTCATGACTCTTCCGTAGACCACTTCGTAGGGCGAGAATTTGGTGGCTGTGTGTACGCTCGAATTGATAACCATCTGTACCAGTGGCAGGCACTCGTCCCAGTTATTCTGTGCCTTATTGACATAGTGGGACAAGATGTCTGCCATTGTCCTGTGGATTCGTTCCACTCGACCATTGGACATGGGGTGGTATGCAGTTGTGCAAATGCGCCTTACTTTGAAGAATTGGCAAAAGTGGTGCATGAGTTCAGATGTAAAATCAGCTCCTTGATCTGTGAGCAACTGTTTGGGTGCACCATAGCGTCCAAAGTGTTGTAGAAGAGCGTGAGCTACCATCTCGGAAGATTGATTCACCAAGGGGTAGAACTCGATGTGTCTTGAGAACTGGTCCAGCACACTAAGAATGTACTTATGGCCCCTGGGGGTGAGCGGTAGTGGACCAACTATGTCAGCACTCAGCTGGTCAAAGCAAGTGGAAGGTTCTGACATCTCTCCCAATGGGGCAACTTTCCGCCCATAGTGCTTCCTTTGAGAGCATGCGTGGCATGAGTTGACATAGTTGGTAACGTCCCTTCTTAATCCAGGCCACCAGTATGTTTGTTTGACTCTACTCAATGTCTTCTGGGTACCACCATGGCCTGATTGTGGTAGGTCATGGTGCAATTCGAGGATACGTTGCCTCAGAGTGGTTGGTAGAACTATTTTCCAGCCTGAGGGTGTAACCCGGCATAAGAGCCCATTGGAAGACATTTTGTAGAGGTCAGAACTGCCTATTAGGGATTTGGTAGGCTCATCCTCTTCCTGCTTCTGCCGAATTTCATCCACTTGGATGGTGGGCCAGTGCTGTGCATCAGCTGTGAAACAAACGTAGCATCTAGACAGGGCATCTGCATTCATATGGGCAGTTCCAGCTTTGTGTTTTATAGTAAATCGGAACTCACTAAGCTTTAGTGCCCATCGAGTAAGCCTTGAATTCAAATCCCTGTGGGTGTTGAGATATCGAAGGGCTGAATGGTCAGTTATGACCGTGAACTCCACACCCCACAGGTAGTGACGGAATTGATCAATTCCATAAATAAGGGCAGCTAGCTCTAGATCTGTTGCACAATATGAGCTTTCCTCTGCATGGCTCGTGCGGCGTGAGGCATAGGCCACTGGGTGCTCTTCATCATTAACCATTTGCGATAGCACACATCCCAGTCCCTCTTTGCTACCATCCGTTGCCAGGATGAAGGGCTTGGATAGGTCTGGATAAGCAAGGACAGGGGGTGAGACTAGCCTGGCTTTTAGGGTTTGGAAGGCTTCCTCGCACCTTGGTGTCCAAATGAATTGTACATCCTTCTTCGATAGGTCATTCAGGGGCTTTGCTATTTTTGAGAAGTTCTCAACAAAGCGGCGGTAATAAGAGCATAAGCCCAAGAATGATCGGAGTTGTTTGAGGTTATAGGGTGTAGCGAATTCGGATACTGCCATGAGCTTTTGGTTATCTGGCCTGATGCCCTTGCTTGAGACAATATGTCCAAGATAACGGACTTCAGGTTGTGCAAAATGGCACTTTGATAGCTGAAGGGTGAGGCCAGCATTTCTCAAGACCTGAAATACTTGGCAAAGGTCCTGGGAATGTGACTTGAAGTCTGGATGGAAAAGGATCAAGTCATCTAGGAAGGCGAGCGCGTGCAGTGACCCAAGTTGCTTGATAAGCATCATGGCTAGCCGCTGGAAGGTTGCTGGGGCTCCCTGTAATCCGAATGGGAGTCTGGTATACTCATAGCAGCCTTCATCAGTTACAAAAGCGGTTTTGGGTGCATCCTCTGGAGACATGGAAACTTGATAATAGCCACTCTTCAGATCTAGAGTGGTGAAGTATTTTGACCCCCCCAGCTTGTCCAAGTATTCATCAATTCTGGGTAGGGGGTAGAATGAGGGTTTTGTAACTGCGTTGAGCCTACGGTAATCAATGCACATTCTCCACTGGAGGCCAGATCCAGATTTCTTAGGGACCAGGACTACAGGAGATGACCAAGCACTGCTTGACTCCTTTATAACACTCTCGTCCAGTTGCTCCTTCACTAACTGGCGAAGGATGGGTTTCTGGGCATGAGCCACTCTGTAGGGCCGTGCTCTCACTGGGGGGCTAGTCCCGGTGTCTATGGAGTGAGTTACCAAGTCAGTGCATCCCAGGATTTCATGCCCCTCAAAGCTGAATATGTCCTGGTACTCAGTTAAAGTAGTGAGAAGGAGGCCTTGGTCACTGGTGGAAAGGTGTTGGAGCTTTGCTGCAACAGCTTCCTGGAATGCCAATATCCTGGTGTTACTCACTGTGGTGCTCCCTTTGGAGTCTGATGCATTGTTCATAGTGGCTAGGGAGCATTGGAAGCCTCGCTCTGATGCTTCAGTGGGTGTGTGGTCAAGATCTTCAACCTCCCCCAACGATGCATTTTCATGCAGCACTACTTCTGCATTGGAAGGGTTGAAAGCGAGGGCAAGGGGGTTTAGTCGGCTGCTTACCGTTCTTGCCAGCAACAGGCCATCACAGTTTTCAAATTGTGGGGTGAAAACCGTTGCTAACTGAGAGGTTTCATCTGGGGGGAAGTGTTGGTCACCTTCTTGAGTACATGGCCGCAGACAGAGAAGAGCAATTGAATTTGGCGGTATTCTAACCGTTGTTGACAATGTAGCTTTAGTCTTTGTCTCCCCCGGAAGGACGGAAGTTGCACGTGCTTCTTCCTGGGGTACATGAGACTGTTGTGTTCTCTTGTCTCCCCATGTGACAGTTTGAGTCCGAACGTTGAGTATAGCTCCTCTCTCCTTCAGGACGTCACATCCTAGTAAAAGGAGAGCAGGGCGGTTCAGGCTACAAACAGCTGCTCTAACTGGGAATGGTTGCTCCCCATTAAGTTCCACCTGAACAGTGGTAACCCCTAGGGGCTGGACGGGCGCGTCACCAATTCCCAGTATAGTCACATGAAGAGGTTCCAATGGGCCAGTACAAATTGTGGGATCCACCAGGGTGATTTCTGACCCTGTGTCAACAATGATGGTTCCATGGTGGGTTCCAACCTTCCCCTTGACGGCAAACAGCGGCTCCCCTCCCAGTGATACTTGGACCACACGCCGCAGAGTTGTTGGGTTGCTTTGTATATTTATGCTTGTGGCGGGTTCTGCCCGCCTTTCCCGTTTGGGGCCCCAGAATTAGTTGGGCTCCTTGTGGACTTGCTGGCTGGGCGGCCTTGCCCATCTTGTCTTATGGGAGCTTGGCCTGCCTTGGGACCATCATGGCGATAATCGCACTGGCTTGGCCAATGCTGGTTCACGTTGCAGAATGGGCAGTACATTCTGGAGGGTCTCCTCCAGTTCCCATTCTGCCCTGTTTTTTGCTTCCCCGTCTCGACAGGGGGTGGAGTTGGTGTTCTGGGCAGGTTCTGTGGCTGAGTAGATGTCTGCCCTTGTTGGGGATCTCTACCATCAGCTGTAATTGTAAGTGTATGGACAATGGGTGCTTTAGGAGGACAGGAGGTTACTTTCTCTCCAGTTCCCAAAAGGAATTCAACCTCCCGGTAGTCTACCGCCTTGGCTATGGCCTCTGCCAGAGTCAGTGGTCTAGCCTGGAAGATGAATCGAGCCTGCTCCTTGGGGAGCCCCTTGGCAAAGTAGTCTTTCCCATGAACCTCAATAAATGGATGGTTAGCGCCCCAGGCCTTAGTTAAAAGCTCCCTGATTCTGCTCCCAAACGCTTCCACTGCTTCCCCTTGGTTAAGCCTTGCCTGGGTTGCTAGCTCCAGGTAGTAGGCACTTGTATGGATGCCCTCAAACCTCCGGCGAAGTTCAATCTCCAGAGCTTCGAGGGTGGCAGTTTGAGCAGGCAGAAGCTCCTTGTAGATCAGGGCCCGTGCTGGGCCTGCCAGTCTGGCTTTTGCTACGAAGACCCAGAGATGATCTGGTGCCTCACAGCAACCTCTAAGGTGCTGGAGTCTCGTCAGAAAATCATCGATATCGCTCCCTTTATCGCCAGTGTAGGTAGGGACCAGTTGGCTAGCCAGCTTCAACAGGTAGTCTACACCCTTTGGCGCTCCTGTCGAGTCTCTAATAAGGGAGTCTCCAGGGGTGCAGAACATGGTTTGCCTGTGATAGTCTGTTTGGTGGGTCATGTTCTGGGTGGCTGCCTCATATGGGGCTGCAATGTTAGCTGGCCCCAGGGCATGAACCTGACTTTGGTGGGTTACAGGTGCTGTTGTGTTAATACTTATGTGCCCAGGCCGGTTAATGCCATCTTCAAATGTCACCCTTCTGTCCCTGACAGCTGGAGTGCTGTGGCCTCTCCCCCCCTCTTGCACACCCGGCACCAAGGGTGGAGGGCCCCTGTGGTTGGGTGGTGTCACCACTGGCCTTGGGGCATCTAAAAATGGGTTAGTGGATTCTATACCAACCACGTTGCTCTCAGCGTGAGCTTGTTGGTCATCCCCAATCAGATCTCTCATCTCTCTAACCTCTACTTGCAAGTCCTGAACCCGGCTAGAGACACCAGCCAAAGCATCACCTAAGAAATTCAGGGTGTCAGTTGTAGCCCGGTGGTTTGACTGCACCTCATTACGCAGTGTGGCAATCTCCCTCAAAAGGGAGCCTTGACCTATCCTGAACTCTTCCCGAAGCGCCTGCACTTCCTGATGCAGGGCCCCCTGGCCTGATTGGACCGTAGCTACTAGCTGAAGCACTGCCCCTAATCTTGACTGCATGTCCCTGACCACTGTCAGCACACCCTCAACAACACCTGCATTCCCCTCTGCCGCCATAGGTTGGTTGGGCTGCCCAGAGGCTCTGTAGTCAACTGATCCCCCCTCTAAAGGGGTACCAGACAGCCCTGCAAAAACTAATGGATCCACCCGGTGAGGGCGTGGAGTTGAACAAGCTCCATCCAAATCTATGCCCTGGTGGAAGTTGGAGCGGGGAGAAAGTGGTGAAGGTGGATGCAGTGGAAGGTCATTGTCTCCCTGATCGGGCATAGGTGGGTAGCCAGGAGGGGGTGGAGTCGATGGTCCATTCAGACCATGGGATTGGGGAGAGGTACCTCTTGACTTGGACCGATTGGTAACCCCCATGAATGCCCCAAAGTGATCAACCATGCGGCCTAACCCTGAAGGACGGGAACGTGCTGCACCCTCCATGACAATTAGTGCAAATGAACTATAAGGTGAACTAAACAAAAGAAAAATAGGAGAGTGAAAAAGAAGAAAAAAAAACAAACAATGAATTATAACAGATAAAAATAATAATGATAATATAAATGAAATTACATGAAATAGTAATGTAGTAGAGTTGATATAAAGGAGTGAGGGACGAGAAAAAAACCACAAGGTAAAACTCGTTCAAAAGTTCAAGGAAAGAAACGCAGCAACACAACACCACCAACACAATGACCGCCGTTGAGTGGACGGGGACGAATAAATGCAAAGGTGAAGAGGAAGAAGATAAGGAATCAGTGATACGAGATAGCAGAGATAACGTTCAAGTCACGTGTGACAGGTTTCCGTTGTTACGTGGTCCAGTCCGTTTTCAGTTGTTGTCCGTGTTCGTTAAAATTCGAAAAAGGCCGTACGGATAGGAGAAAAGAAAAATAAATGAATTAAAGATGAATAAATTACTCGAGCAACTAAAGATCGCGAGAGAGAAAAAAAAAAAAAAAAAAAAACGGCGTCGGCGTTAAAAGTAGGTCACCATCGAGCGCGGTTCGAAGACGCCGGTCGTGGTCAAGTGAAATGAAATAACTAGTTGCTTGTTAATTATTAATTTAAGTAACAAAGAAGTTTGAGAAAGAAAAGAAAAAAAAATATATGGGAGCGACACAATCAGAAAATAAAATGGAAATCAACAAGTCAGAAAAGGTAAGAGAACTTGGAAGGTACTTACCCACTTCAAAAGAAACGACTTGAAGATAGTTGTTTCCTGATTGTAGCTGTAAATTCGAGTAGTAGTTGAATGTTGAATCATCAAAAATTAACTTCCCGCGACTGGGGATCGATCTCCTATCGTCTCGATTCTAAATCGGAGCTCCTACCACTTGAGCCAAGGAAGTGGATGGACAGAAATGCGAAGAGGTCGCTGATCACAACATCTCCCCCCCCCATTAGGAAATCTGAGGTACTCCGTTACCTACGTCAGGGAGGTGAGGGGCAGCTTTGGCCGGCGTTTTCCAACCCAGTGAGAACGCGCTATTTTTGACTGGCTTCGGAGTTTTTTGTTATTCTTCCTTATTGACGGGGCGGGGGATCTGCTGACCTCAACGTTTGTCCGAATAGGCGGTGGCTCGACTCGTGTCTCGAGAGGGAGTTGTTTTGATGACCCAATCTTTTAAATGAATTAATGTTTCTCTGAGAAATGCTGAGGAGACGTTTCGTGTCCTACCGACTGCGCCAAGTTGCTGTATCCCTTTTTCTAGGCTCTTTATGGACTTAAGGAAAACTAAGACACACGGAAAACTTGTGGGAAAAATGGTACCTTTAATCAGGTCACTCACACAACGAATGAATCCACCACGGGCCTACAGTTCTCGTCACAGGGCCGCCCCCCTCCTCAGTCCGTGTGCCACTTTCCATTCCTTCCTCGTCAGCAGCTAGGTGACGTCCCTTTCCGAGACTCCCGCCCTGAAAGAGTGACAGTGCTATCCGTCCACAACAGTTCTCCGTCATAAGCATCTAGATTACCTGTAATAAATTTAATTACTCTTCCTAATCCATTAACTAAACTTCTTTTATGTCTACCCTGATTGATATTTACATGATCTATTTTTTCTTTTATTAGATAAATTGTATAATTAATCAGTTTACAATATTCGTCTGTCTTTTGTATTTGGTAATCGTTTACAGTAATTTTCTTTAGTAGTTGTTCGTATTGTGAAGTAAGTAAGAAAAATTCGTCTATCAGTGAGTTGATTTTGTAGTGGTGTATTAGCGTGTGCTGGGAAGTGATTAGTCTAGCAGGTCCAAGTTGTATAGGGAGTATCCCAGGGTTAAGAGTTATATTTTTTATGTTCGTCCCGGAGGAGTAGGTCAAGAGGAGAAAGATTGATCTGTAACAAATGTGTTAAATTAGATTTGTTTTTAGAATTTCGTAGCACATCAATTCTCTAAGGGTTGGAGCATCCAGTGAATTTGGAATTGGTTCGCCATTTGCTAAGTGTTTGGCAAATTGGCAAATGAATACGCCACAATCGTTACTATTGCTTTGCTGAGGTGTGTTCGGTGGTGTCGAACATTTCCAATTCTCTGTGTCCAGGGGAGTACCCTTTTTAGAAAGGTGTTCTTCTTCTAGATATTTGAGAATATTGTTGAGAATTTCGGTGCCGTCCATATTTAATGAGTCATAGTAATTTATTTGTTTTGTTTTATTTCGAATTTCTACCAGTCGCCAATGAGATGATTTGAAAACAGGAATTAACACTACGCCCATACTGAAAATGTCTGATTTCCTAGTGTAGTTTTTTACACGTTCATAACCTCCCGCTTTGAAAGAGATGTATAAGAAGCTGTTAAAAGAAAAGGATTTCGGAAGGTTTTGGTTATTTCTATTTCTTTCGTCGATTAATTCCATGTACATGTTTATAATCATGTCGTTTAACCAATTTTCATTTTTCAAACTAATTAAGTCTTTTCTGGTTAGATTTAAACCAAATTTACGGGTAAGGACTTCTGTTTCGTCGGCTTTGGGGTCCCAGGCATTGGCTACAGAGTCAGTGAATTTTTTAGGACGATGCACGTTAGAAAGGTGAATTTTCTCTTTTGTATTATGATGACGAGGAACAATCAAAGCTGTCTTGAGTTCTGGATTTATTGATTTAATTTGTTCTTTATTGAATTTAGGTTTCGTTTTTGATTGTTTTTGTACTGTTTTAACATATACTTCTGGAGGAATTTTGGGAAGCTCTTCCCGATTTTCATTCTTCTTTTCTATCACCTTTTCTTTATGCTGATGGAGTTTTTCTTTCATTTGATTATACAGGGCTGACATTCTTTCCTTATGAGTTGTAATGTAATTATTTGCAATGACTTGATCAATCTTTAGATCCAATAACGTGTCTGGTTTTATGTGACCATATAAGAGTTCAAACGGAGTCAGTTTCGAAGTTGAGTGAATTGAATTATTATATGCTAGTACAGCATATTTGACTTTAGTACTCATGTTGGATTTCTTGAATTCGCTACGCTCATTTAGAATGCGGATATGTTCGATGAGTGTGGAATGAAAGCGTTCTATCAGGCCATTTGAATCTGGGTGTTGAGAAGAGATGAAATGGAGGTTAATATTATGTAGTAACATGAATTCTCTGACTATGGAGTTTTGGAATTCTGGTCCATTGTCTGTTACAATATTCTTGGGTATTCCATAAATACAGAAATGGGTTAGGAGTGAATCTACTATATCGACGGCGTTTGATGATTTTAAAAGGTAAGCTTGCGGGTGTCTAGAGAACGAGTCAATGATTGTCAGGAATTTTGAGCCTTCTAATGTTAGTTTGTCCATATGTAATGTTTCTAATGATCGGGAAGCAGTTGGGGTGACATTGTACTTAACTTTTATTGGATTACGGTCGTATTTGCACCTAACACAGAGGGTGCAGTTGTTGATAAATCTTTGAATAGACTCTCTCATGTTCGGCCAGTAATACGTTCGCTTAAGGTGGTTATGAGTTTCGACAATTCCACGATGGTTAGTTACTCCTTCGTGGTACTTACGAATCAAATCTGGTCTTTTCGTTTCGTCAAATACGTCCTCTAATCTTTTAGTATATTTAGTCATGATTATTTCGGAAAAGGCAAAGTTTTTAGTCATAATACTAGAGAATTGTTCGTATATGTCTTCTGTAAAGTATAAACCGTATTTAATTTTTGGTTGAACATATTCTTTGACAAATTTAATGATATCTTGTTCTAAGTTATGTTTTGTAAGGTGGACAGTAATTTTAGACTTGTTTTCAAATATTTTCTTTACTTTAACAGGGTTCTCGATAGGAATTTTGGCTAGTTTAATTATTATCTGATTTTTACAATTATTAATGGGTTCATCTCGAATTGGAATTGCTACAGTAGCATGACCTATTGCATTGGAGTGGATGGTGCCTTCTGATTCGGATTCTTCTTCTGAGTCGAAATTTGCTATTATTGAGGCTGGAGTTTCTACATTTTTGTCGGCAATACGAAGCAGAGATTTAGGGGAGAGGTTTTCGAAAAATATGTCAATGGCTTCGTCGGCTCCTTCGATAGGCTCGTTGTCATCATTGTTATTCAACAACTCGACTCGAGAAAGAGCATCAACGTTGGAATTTAATGTTCCTTTCTTGTACACGATATCGAAATCGTAGGCAGAAAGTTTGGTACGCCATTTGAATAATTTCGAACCTGGTTCCTTAATGGAATACAACCACTGAAGAGGTTTGTGATCAGTATGAATTTTGAATTTTCGACCAAACAGGTAGGGACGAAAGTATTGGACTCCCCAGACGACAGCAAGCAATTCTCGCTCGATAGTTGATAGTCGTCTTTCGGAATCGCATAAGGTTCGACTAGCATAGGCTATGGGGAGGTCGGCTCCATCAGTGATTTGGCTTAATACAGCTCCTATAGCTACGTTGCTAGCATCTGTCGTTAAATGAAATAATTTTGAAAAGTCGGGGTATTGGAGGATTGGTTCATTAGTTAGCAAGTTTTTGCAAGTTTCAAATGCATCTACATATTCGGGATCTTGAATGTCTATTTTACAACCCTTTTTTAGGCAACGGGTCATAGGTTTAGTAATTTTTGCGAAGTTCTGGATGAACTTTCTATAATAACCTAGTAGGCCTAAAAATGATTTTATTTCTTTTGTGGTAGTTGGTACTGGATAGTTTTGAATGGCTTTAATTTTTTCAGGGTTTGGTTTGACACCATTTGGGGTGATGACGTGACCAAGGTACGCTATTTCTTTTCGTAAAAACTCTGTCTTGTCCAGCTGTATTTTAAGGTTGGCTTTTCGTAGTCTTTTGAAAATTTCTTCAAGACGATTCATATGCTCCTGAAGGGATGTGCTGTAAATAATGATATCGTCCAAATATACGCAGCAAAATTCGTTTGTTACACCTCTCAGTACATTATCCATTAGTCTTTGAAATGTACTCGGTGAGTTCTTTAGTCCAAAGGGTAAGCGGTTGAATTCCAGGTGGTAACTGGGTGTGCTGAAGGCTGTTTTCTCGATACTTTCGGGACTCATCTCAATTTGGTGGAAACCAGATTTTAAATCGATTACGCTGAAGTATTGGCAGCGTCCCAATTTATCTAATAGTTCTGAAATTTGTGGTAGTGGGTATTTGTCTTCTATTGTTTTATCATTCAATTTTCTATAGTCGACCACGATTCTGAATTTAGGTTTGCCGCTTGCGTCAGCCTTTTTAGGGACAATCCATATAGGGGCGTTCCAAGGGCTGTCACTATGCTTAACTATTCCCTGGTCTAACATCTCTTCGATTTGTCGATCGACTTCTTTTCGATAAATCTCGGGGAAGCGGTAATTTCTTGCGTAGACAGGAATTTCATCGGTAGTCCGAATGGTATGTTTAACTCTATTAGTGGATGAGAGGGGTTCATTTTCGTTGTGGAAAATATCGGAGTATTTTGTAACTAAATTTGAGATTAATGCCTTTTCTTCCTCGTTCATATGGTTTAATCTTAGTTTGGAAATGTCAAAATCAAATTTAGTGTTTTCGTCAAAGTAATTATTTATTAAGTTATCCGTAATTTCGTCAGGAGTTTCAACATTTATCGGAGAAATTTGGAAAAATTTGCCGGGTGTCGTTTCAGGATTGAGGATTCTTACGTTGGCTTCGTGGTTGTCCACTCGAACTAAACATTCTGGGATTTCCATTTGGCCTATTCTCGCGTAAGGAAGTACGGCTTCTCCGTTTTCTAAGTTTCGAATTCTGATTTTAATTTGCTGAATGGTTCTAGCATCGATATTGTATGCCTCTGCTGAATCTGTTCCCAAGTAGAGTAGGGGAATGTTTAATTTTGGAGTTTTCAAATAATTATTGTTTAAATCAATATTGGCTTTAAGGATTTTGAGATTGTCAAGGCCTAAAAGAAGGTCAAATTTTTTATGGAAATGAAAAACATTAAATTTTAAATTTAAGTTTCTTTGCCGGAAAATTTCTCCGCAAGGAACCATTGTAGTGTACTCACATCGTGAGGAGCCATGTGCGGTTCGAACTACAAACGGTTCGACTTGAAATTTATTTTGGAAGAAATTGTCCGCAACGTTGGGGTTTATATAGCTTTTGGTACTCCCAGTATCCACGAGAATCTTAAGGTTGGATCTCGGGAACATGATGTAGGGGAGTTCACTAATTGTTTTTCGTTCGATGTTCATCAATTGGAATTCGGGAATTCGAGGCCAATTTCGTCTAAAAAATGACTTTCCTCATCTTGGAATTCCACATTATCATCATGGGATTCGGTTTCGTAATCCTCATTGGTTTCGTTAATTTCTTGTTGATCTGTCTCAACGTTGTTATAATTTGGATTTGAAGTACGCCAAGACATCGGCGTCGGCCTGCCAGTGGGCGTTATCTTGGTAGGTGGGCGTACATTTTGAGGATTATCTTTGTTGACTTGTGGGGAATTTTGCTTTTGGGTTTGAAATTGTTGAGGGTTGAAATTTTGTTTCTGGTTCTGGAAACCAGTTGGGTTCTTACTGACCCAGTTATTTTGGGGTGGTTTCCATCCT
The DNA here is from genome assembly GCA_009739505.2 of Apolygus lucorum. Taxonomy (NCBI): domain Eukaryota; kingdom Metazoa; phylum Arthropoda; class Insecta; order Hemiptera; family Miridae; genus Apolygus; species Apolygus lucorum. The sequence continues at coordinate 28,201,925 of CM019176.2, forward strand.
CCTTGATTCTGGTTTCTATTTTGATGATTCTGGTAATTCGGTTTGAATTGGCTTGGTTTGAATCCTTGGTTAGGATTTTTGATTTGAAGGGAATTTTGTTGTGGTTTGGGTTTATTTGCTATTAGCGTTTGATAGTCATTCGTCATCCAAGACAAGGCCGTACCTAGATCAGGAGGTTGTCTTGTACGCAGGATGCTACCTAGCGGTTCTTTTAATTGAAGTAGGAAGCATCTGAGTGCCAACTTTTTGTAATTTTCGATTAAAATTTCAGGATGGGGTGTGTTATGTGTTTGCAAATAAGCTATTAGTAAGTTAAGGAGTTTAACCATCCTGTCGTGAAATTTGAATGGGGTTTCCCCTTCTGTTTGTTTTAAATTTACAAGCTCAATGACAAGGGACAAGTCGTCTCGTCGGTCAGTATAGGTATCAATGAGGGCCTGTTTTATCTCGTCGAAAGTCGTTAAATTGGCTGAAAATATCTGTTCAGCTGCTGGGGATAATATTTTAGATTTAATTCCTTCCAAAATCATGACATTTTGGAAGTCTTCAGGGTCATCATTGTTGAAAAATCTGTCGTGGATTTGTTGGGAAATTTTGAGAAACTGGTTCAAAGTTTCGGGGGTTCCATCGAATTTTGGAATGAGGTCCAAATGTTCCTTTTTTAGAACGCGAGGTTGGTCTTGTCTTTGTTCTCTTGGGGCAATTACTTGATTTACTAGTAGGTTTTCTATGAGAGCGGTTAACTGCCCAATTTGGTTTGTTTGGTGGTTGATAATACCAACATAATCTGTAGGTTGGATTTGGTTTGGACCAGCACCTTGATTTTGGTTTTCCATAACTTTGTTTTCGGGGATGGTTTGGAACGACCTAGGAAAGATTGAGAGGTCCAGCCAAGGAAAACTGGAGTGTTGGAATTTTTTGTTGTGTTTAGGAATTTTGAAGCTGTACTTATTGCGTCTGTATCAGTCTGAAATTCCAGTAAGTAAGTGAAATCGGGTAGGTACAATGACAATGAAACTTAAAAGGACAAGAAAAATGATGACTATGAATAGCATGCACAAAACAAAAATGATGATTAGGTTTTCTCTCGGAGCTCGTCGATGTTCTCTCGGCGGAGTTCTGAGAAGAGATAATGAGACAGGTTGTCGCTATCTCAACAGGAGTCCGTCGTGGTGACTCGTAAGTAGGAAGGTGAAATGAAGTTGGATTGAAGTAGGTAGGTAACTATGAAAATAGTTTCCCGTTTTAGTGAACTAATAGTTCACAAATAATTCGTGAGTGGAGTTGAAAACTCGGTCTCTCACGTGAAATTTCTGGTGGTGATAAAATATACGATAAAATTGTTAAAATTTTGAATTTACTGGTGGCATATTTGCAAACCCATAACATTCCTAACTCCGAGATCTTAATCGAAAACTATAAAAGACTGGCTCTCAGATGTTTCCTACTTCAACTTAAAGAACCATTAGGTAGCATCCTACGGACAAGGCAACCTCCAGACTTAGGTACGGCCCTGTCATGGATGACTAACGACTATCAAATATTGATAGCTAACAAACAAAAACCAGCTCAAAATCACTCCCAAAATAAATTTTCTAATCCCCAATCAACAAGTTTCAAACCGAATTACCAGAATTATCAAAATAGAAACCAGAATCAAGGAGGATGGAAACCACCCCAAAATAACTGGGTCAGTAAGAACCCAACTGGTTTCCAGAACCAGAAACAAATTTTCAACCCTCAACAATTTCAAACCCAAAAGCAAAATTACCCACAAGTCAACAAAGTTAATCCTCAAAATTTACGCCCACCTACCAAGATAACGCCCACTGGCAGGCCGACGCCGATGTCTTGGCGTACTTCAAATCCCAACTTTAACAATGTTGAGACGGAAGAGGACCAGACAGAAAATGAGTTCGATGAAAATCAGTATGAAAACCCCGACTCCTTTGATATCGAAAACCAACAAGAATTTCAAAACGAAGACGGTAATTTTTTAGGCGATACCAGCCTCGAATCCCCAAATTCCAACTGATGAATATAGAAAAGAAAACAATCAGTGAACTCCCATATATTATGTTCCCGAAATCTAACTTAAAGATTCTCGTGGATACTGGGAACACCAAAAGTTACATAAATCCCGACATCGCAGAAAATTTTTTCCAGAACAAATTTCGAGTTGAACCGTTCGTAGTTCAAACCGCACATGGTTCTTCACGTTGCGAGTTCACTACGATGGTTCCTTGTGGAGAAATTTTCCAACAGAGAAATTTGAATTTAAAATTTAATGTTTTTCGATTTCACAAAAAATTTGACCTCCTCCTAGGTCTTGATAATCTCAAAATTCTTAAAGCTAACATTGACCTAAACAACCATTATTTAAAAACTCCAAGACTTAACATTCCCCTACAATATTTGGGAACGGATTCCGCAGAGAATTACACCATCGATGCCAGAACCATCCAACAAATTAAAATTAGGGTAAGAAATCTAGAGAATGGAGATGCCATACTCCCGTACACGAAAATAGGCAAAATGGAAATTCCAGAATGTCTAATTCGAGTGGACAACCACGAAACCAACGTGAGAATTCTCAACCCTCAAGTAATACCCGGTAAATTTTTCCAAATATCTCCAGTAAACGTTGAGACTCAAGACGAACTCCCAATGACAGACAGCACAGATTCACTAAACAACTACTTTGACGAAGATACTAAATTCTCTTTCGACATCTCAAAATTACGAATGAACCATATGAACGAAGAAGAGAAAGCAATAATCTCGAATCTAATAATAAAATATTCAGATATCTTCCACAATGAAAACGAACCTCTTTCATCAACAAACCGAGTTAAACATACCATTAGAACTTCCGATGAAATTCCAGTCTATGCACGTAATTATCGATTCCCCGAAATTTACCGTGAAGAAGTCGACCGACAGATCGAGGAAATGTTAGAGCAAGGAATAGTTAAGCATAGTGACAGCCCTTGGAACGCCCCTATATGGATTGTCCCTAAAAAGGCTGACGCAAGCGGCAAACCTAAATTCAGAATCGTGGTCGACTATAGAAAATTGAATGATAAAACAATAGAAGACAAATACCCACTACCACAAATTTCAGAACTATTAGATAAATTGGGACGCTGCCAATACTTCAGCGTAATCGATTTAAAATCTGGTTTCCACCAAATTGAGATGAGTCCCGAAAGTATCGAGAAAACAGCCTTCAGCACACCCAGTTACCACCTGGAATTCAACCGCTTACCTTTCGGACTAAAAAACTCGCCGAGTACATTTCAAAGACTTATGGATAACGTACTGAGAGGTATAGCAAACGAATTTTGTTGCGTATATTTGGACGATATCATTATTTACAGCACATCCCTTCAGGAGCATATGAATCGTCTTGAAGAAATTTTCAAAAGACTACGAAAAGCCAACCTTAAAATACAGCTGGACAAGACAGAATTTTTACGAAAAGAAATAGCGTACCTTGGTCACGTCATCACCCCAAATGGTGTCAAACCAAACCCTGAAAAAATTAAAGCCATTCAAAACTATCCAGTACCAACTACCACAAAAGAAATAAAATCATTGTTAGGCCTACTAGGTTATTATAGAAAGTTCATCCAGAACTTCGCAAAAATTACTAAACCTATGACCCGTTGCCTAAAAAAGGGTTGTAAAATAGACATTCAAGATCCCGAATATGTAGATGCATTTGAAACTTGCAAAAACTTGCTAACTAATGAACCAATCCTCCAATACCCCGACTTTTCAAAATTATTTCATTTAACGACAGATGCTAGCAACGTAGCTATAGGAGCTGTATTAAGCCAAATCACTGATGGAGCCGACCTCCCCATAGCCTATGCTAGTCGAACCTTATGCGATTCCGAAAGACGACTATCAACTATCGAGCGAGAATTGCTTGCTGTCGTCTGGGGAGTCCAATACTTTCGTCCCTACCTGTTTGGTCGAAAATTCAAAATTCATACTGATCACAAACCTCTTCAGTGGTTGTATTCCATTAAGGAACCAGGTTCGAAATTATTCAAATGGCGTACCAAACTTTCTGCCTACGATTTCGATATCGTGTACAAGAAAGGAACATTAAATTCCAACGTTGATGCTCTTTCTCGAGTCGAATTGTTGAATAACAATGATGACAACGAGCCTATCGAAGGAGCCGACGAAGCCATTGACATATTTTTCGAAAACCTCTCCCCTAAATCTCTGCTTCGTATTGCCGACAAAAATGTAGAAACTCCAGCCTCAATAATAGCAAATTTCGACTCAGAAGAAGAATCCGAATCAGAAGGCACCATCCACTCCAATGCAATAGGTCATGCTACTGTAGCAATTCCAATTCGAGATGAACCCATTAATAATTGTAAAAATCAGATAATAATTAAACTAGCCAAAATTCCTATCGAGAACCCTGTTAAAGTAAAGAAAATATTTGAAAACAAGTCTAAAATTACTGTCCACCTTACAAAACATAACTTAGAACAAGATATCATTAAATTTGTCAAAGAATATGTTCAACCAAAAATTAAATACGGTTTATACTTTACAGAAGACATATACGAACAATTCTCTAGTATTATGACTAAAAACTTTGCCTTTTCCGAAATAATCATGACTAAATATACTAAAAGATTAGAGGACGTATTTGACGAAACGAAAAGACCAGATTTGATTCGTAAGTACCACGAAGGAGTAACTAACCATCGTGGAATTGTCGAAACTCATAACCACCTTAAGCGAACGTATTACTGGCCGAACATGAGAGAGTCTATTCAAAGATTTATCAACAACTGCACCCTCTGTGTTAGGTGCAAATACGACCGTAATCCAATAAAAGTTAAGTACAATGTCACCCCAACTGCTTCCCGATCATTAGAAACATTACATATGGACAAACTAACATTAGAAGGCTCAAAATTCCTGACAATCATTGACTCGTTCTCTAGACACCCGCAAGCTTACCTTTTAAAATCATCAAACGCCGTCGATATAGTAGATTCACTCCTAACCCATTTCTGTATTTATGGAATACCCAAGAATATTGTAACAGACAATGGACCAGAATTCCAAAACTCCATAGTCAGAGAATTCATGTTACTACATAATATTAACCTCCATTTCATCTCTTCTCAACACCCAGATTCAAATGGCCTGATAGAACGCTTTCATTCCACACTCATCGAACATATCCGCATTCTAAATGAGCGTAGCGAATTCAAGAAATCCAACATGAGTACTAAAGTCAAATATGCTGTACTAGCATATAATAATTCAATTCACTCAACTTCGAAACTGACTCCGTTTGAACTCTTATATGGTCACATAAAACCAGACACGTTATTGGATCTAAAGATTGATCAAGTCATTGCAAATAATTACATTACAACTCATAAGGAAAGAATGTCAGCCCTGTATAATCAAATGAAAGAAAAACTCCATCAGCATAAAGAAAAGGTGATAGAAAAGAAGAATGAAAATCGGGAAGAGCTTCCCAAAATTCCTCCAGAAGTATATGTTAAAACAGTACAAAAACAATCAAAAACGAAACCTAAATTCAATAAAGAACAAATTAAATCAATAAATCCAGAACTCAAGACAGCTTTGATTGTTCCTCGTCATCATAATACAAAAGAGAAAATTCACCTTTCTAACGTGCATCGTCCTAAAAAATTCACTGACTCTGTAGCCAATGCCTGGGACCCCAAAGCCGACGAAACAGAAGTCCTTACCCGTAAATTTGGTTTAAATCTAACCAGAAAAGACTTAATTAGTTTGAAAAATGAAAATTGGTTAAACGACATGATTATAAACATGTACATGGAATTAATCGACGAAAGAAATAGAAATAACCAAAACCTTCCGAAATCCTTTTCTTTTAACAGCTTCTTATACATCTCTTTCAAAGCGGGAGGTTATGAACGTGTAAAAAACTACACTAGGAAATCAGACATTTTCAGTATGGGCGTAGTGTTAATTCCTGTTTTCAAATCATCTCATTGGCGACTGGTAGAAATTCGAAATAAAACAAAACAAATAAATTACTATGACTCATTAAATATGGACGGCACCGAAATTCTCAACAATATTCTCAAATATCTAGAAGAAGAACACCTTTCTAAAAAGGGTACTCCCCTGGACACAGAGAATTGGAAATGTTCGACACCACCGAACACACCTCAGCAAAGCAATAGTAACGATTGTGGCGTATTCATTTGCCAATTTGCCAAACACTTAGCAAATGGCGAACCAATTCCAAATTCACTGGATGCTCCAACCCTTAGAGAATTGATGTGCTACGAAATTCTAAAAACAAATCTAATTTAACACATTTGTTACAGATCAATCTTTCTCCTCTTGACCTACTCCTCCGGGACGAACATAAAAAATATAACTCTTAACCCTGGGATACTCCCTATACAACTTGGACCTGCTAGACTAATTACTTCCCAGCACACGCTAATACACCACTACAAAATCAACTCACTGGTAGACGAATTTTTCTTACTTACTTCACAATACGAACAACTACTAAAGAAAATTACTGTAAACGATTACCAAATACAAAAGACAGACGAATATTGTAAACTGATTAATTATACAATTTATCTAATAAAAGAAAAAATAGATCATGTAAATATCAATCAGGGTAGACATAAAAGAAGTTTAGTTAATGGATTAGGAAGAGTAATTAAATTTATTACAGGTAATCTAGATGCTTATGACGGAGAACGTTATGAAAAAATATTTTCGAGAATCAGAGAAAACGAATTAAATATAAATAACCAATTAAAAGCTCAGTTTTCCGTAATATCAGAATTGATATCCAACTTCAACTCTACTGTACAAGATATCCATTTCAATAACGAACAAATAAAATTTAAATTAATGGAAATAGATAATTTCATGAAAACATATTCAAATGAAGCTCTTAGTAAATCCATAATAGAAACACTCAACCTTCAGCAATTAGTTTTCGATCTAATATTGTCTTTATTCCAAGATATAGAAAATTCCATAACATTCTGTAAATTGGGTACCTTGCATCCAAGCTTTATAGGAACCCATCAACTATTTGAAGAACTACAAAAATTGTCAACCTTCTATAACTCAAAATTCCCTTTAAAAATTAAACACGAAAACGTTCTAGAAATCGAATCTTCCATCAAAGTAACTTGTGCCATACACGAAGATGAGATAATCTATTTCCTGAAAATACCTTTGTCAGACGAATTAGAATACTTTTTGTATTATTTAAGACCAATACCAACATTAAGACTCAATGAGTATGTAACCATATTTCCGAGTATTAGTTATCTTCTAAAATCCAATGTATCTGTAATACCCTTGTCAGATAATTGCAACCTAGGTAATGTGATTCATTGCAATAAGAAATTGATATCAAACCAAGATGCTAAATGTGAAATAGAGATACTCGAATCTGAAACCACAGAACACTGCAAATACACAAATGTAAAATTTGAAAACAATTGGATCGAACAGATCCCTGAGTCCAACCAACACTTAGCTATTTTCCCTTTTGGCGATAGAATTGAAATTCATAATAAACTGTCATCCGAAATCTCAGAATTAAAAGGCATTTTTCTTATATCGAGTAGTAACAACGAAATTTTTTACAAAGGCCAATCATTACACTCAGAGAGCCATTCACCCGGTCTCCCGAAATTAATTAACAACTTAAATTTTGAAATTAAAAACCATCAAATGGCCAATGTTTCTCTAACACTCAAAGAATTAAATTTGAAAAACGTTAATCTCAACCAATTTAAACATCTAGACCCTTTAGATTTAAGTTTATATTTTACCCCGAGTATTTGGACCATTATTCTTTACGTCCTTATTATATCATTTATCGTTTATACGACAATAATGTATTTTAAACATGTTAATGCGAATGTACAACCTACACAATCCTAGAACACTGACTTACTTACACCAAAATTGTCGAAGTACCACTATCGCACAGTGCGAATACAACATGCCCGCCATGCAGTACGTAGTACTTTGTCCGCATATTCATAATGTACCATATTGTAATGTTATATCTGTCTTGTTTGTAAATTTTATAATTAATAATTCTTGTAATACGCACTTTAGGTACCATACAATGATGTGGGGTTGTATCAGCCTTAAATTCCATTCTCAGGGGGGACGAGTTATATAATATTAAAATGCTGGTCCGCTCTTAGAAATGTGCTGAGCGCAGCTTCACTAACAGAGAGCTTATATAGAACCCGGGAGTCCATCTCGGGTCAGTTCTTTCTTAGCCGCTCTCCAGTGCGTACTTGTGTGTGTTGTATTTCAAATAAACATTTTTTAAAAAGCAAACCGTGAAGCTGTACGACTTAACTTATATATATGTCGAGTTGGAGATGTCAGGATGTCGAGAAAATTCACTGGATTAAATTTATACGAATTTATTCTGAGCGCACAGTCAATTACACTTAGTAGAGATCTGAGAGTGAAGTGATTCACGAGGCGGCGCCTGGGGTCCTTTTATACCTTCGCTTAATTTGTCTAGCCCCTTCGATACCCTTCTCCGCCTTTCAGGATAGTACGGGAACACATTGCGTCGTTTTGGGAAGTCGGTTCCTCGAATTGAAGGGATTCCCCGCGGCATCCACCAAATTTAATTCATTGTATCCGACACGGCCTTCCTGACAGTGAACCGTGGCCTCACGGTTCATAGGCGAGAGAGAGTTAGTACAAAAATAGAGAAGAATTTATGGAATACGATTAAATTGTAGGCACTAACCAAGAACAAGTGTGTACCTATGCAAAATAAGATAATGAAAGATTCTTGTCGTCTATAGGTACATTCTTCCGTAACCTTAGAATACATTTGATGTAGGTACACATTGATTTAATAATACAATTAATCACCTAGTATACTAGTACATTAAAACCTAGGCCTCGTGATCACTTTTACAAAATAAATTCGCTCATATCAATAGGTGAAAACAGGTTAATTGTGATTTCGAACGATTCCATGCTCGATTTGAGCAGGCAAGACCTTTAAAATCTGAAATTTTTTAAAATGTTTGCAAATTTTAACTAATGGATTCGTCGTTGATCAGAAGTAACCTGGGGAAAAAAACCCTATTGATCTCAATCATTATTTCACTGTTATTTCAAACTCATATTTTCTCATATCATCTGATGTTCAAAACACGAATCTTGATAGCCTTGATCATTCTTTAAGAGTCCTTGGGAATCTTGATAACGTGAGAAGTTGTAGTTAATCTGAAACAGAATCATCATCGGAACAGTACAAGTTGAAAATTTAATGAGGAAAACTTTTGGGTTTATCCTTCAAACGCAATGTATCATCATGATGAACAGACGGGCAAATTTGAAGTAAATATCGATTCTAATCTCTGCGTACGATTTTAAGCAAAGTTCTCCGGGTTTTTGCGCATAAATTTGACGGTATAATGACGGCTGTCTCTTTTCAAAGAACTAGGGATCCTCTCCCGTTACCGCACATTAACCGTGTACATTTTTACTGCGATTTTTGACGAACAAGCCGCGGCTCTACACCCTACATCGGATGCAGAACGGAAGATTTTCTCTTCCTACCGAAGCCAGTCGTGTATTTATTGTCGGGAAGTTTGCTTTTGAAGTAAGGTCGTTTCCATCTCCCTAAAATGACTTTTTCATACCCGCTCTAGGTGCATAGAGGGATAGTAGGTACATCTCCATTACCAATGGGTAACTCCCTGGATAATCCGTATCTACAAATTCCGTGAAACTTGGATCATTATCCTGATTTGCGCGAAAACTCATTTCACACAACTGCACACTGCACCATGTACAGTCAATTTGACAGATATCCGAAAGACTTATGACTGACCGGTTCGTCCTATGTACCTGTCATTTTCGGTATTGCTCCTACTCGTGATCAGGAACACCCCGGTACAGCCTTCGTCGGGAGCATGCATCGAAATTGTGATGCCCACTGTTGCGTGGAACAACGACAACCATGCAACATCACCTCAGTTAACCAATTCGTGCAAACGAAATTCTCAACCTTCATAGGGAACGCCCAAATAACTAGGATCAAATCCAGTATTCAACTCGGAGGTGGCCATGAACGGATCGGACCCTGTCCACTACAAGCGCCTTGGGATCGGATCCTGTACCGGACGTCGAGTTTTCGATCTTCGCCTAAGGGAATGGCCCGGAGGCAGTATCCCATACGGGCTAAATCGATTGTACTCATGACATAAAGCATATCCATCGGTACAACTGTCAACACACGAGGAAGAAGACTGTCCCCAGATGGATACCCTCGGTCACTTTCTTCATAGGTCGCGCACCTATCCCATCCAGTTAAGGTTTCTCCGGTTGGCAACCTAGTGATGCGTAATTTTGTTGAAAAATAAAATAAATAAAATAAATAAATTTGTAATAAAGTTTACCACAAGGAATGGTGTCCAAGTGGGACAGGTATGGGTGCACTCCATAGCTCTGTCAACACATGCACTGACCGACTATTGTCTAATCAGACATGCGGAAGCACGACTTTTACAGGTATCCGGCGGATAGCTGCTGAGTCTTGGGATTAGCTAATCCTCTGGGGAAGGACCATGAGTCGTCAGCGTCACAAAGTGCACTTCTCAACCCAAGGGTCATCACCAGCCACTGGACCAGTGATAACCTTACGTCCAAATTTTGGTTGGAGACTACAGCAAAATGGATTTTACTTTAATTTGAAAATTCAATTTTTGAAATTCAATTTGAATGTCCTGATTCGTCGGATGCCTCTTCGTCCGTGAATTCAGGTAACATGTCACCCAACTTGCGCAGATGCTCGTGTGGGTATTTTAAAATTTTTCCAGTTTCCACATGGGAAATTAAATATCGATCATTCGATAAAACCTCAGTAATACGATAAATGCCTTTGAATTTTTGTCCCAATTTGACATTAATTCGTGGCTCGACCTTACGTAGCACCAGATCTCCTACTTGAAATGGTTTAAACTTTGTCGGGTGTTTACGCTTAAAACGTTCAACCTCTTGTTTTGCAGCTTGATCAATATTCCGAGAAGCGATTTGCCGTATTTCTCTAAGGTTCTCTGAGTGAGATTGTTCTGGTGGCAAATTTGGAAATGATCGATTTTCTCCGATTAATAGTTCGATAGGGGCAAATCCCGTTGTTCTATTCACCGTCGAATTCAAAATTGACTGAATTTCTGGGGTAAGATTTTTGATCGACTTCTTATTAAGAGTGGTTGCAGTCGTTAGTAAATTGGTAATAGTAGCCATTATTCGTTCTACTTGAGCGTTTCCACGAGGAGCACCGGTTGCAATAAAATGCAATTCGATATTCTTATCTCGGCATAAATTTTGAAATCCTGATCCGGTAAAAGAAGTACCTTGGTCACAAATCACTCGTTTTGGGGCTTTAAATAAATAAATCAGTTGTTCTAAAGCTGATTCTGCTGCAGTTGATGCTAACGTGTTAGTATGTTTTAGCAAAGTGAATTTTGTAAATGCGCATATGGAAACCACGTAATATTCAGGTCTAGTTACATTAGACAATCTACCAGTCAAATCCATATGAATGGTATGAAAAGGTTCGTCAATTTTCGGTATCGGATGGAGATCAATTTGTTGAGGTTCAGAAGGAGCTTTCGTTAATTGGCATGTTAAACAATTCCGCACAAATTTTCTGACAAATTGAACTAATCCCGGAAACCAATATTTTTCCATAATTTTGTGCGCCGTCTTTCGTTCACCAGAATGTAGAATCAATTCATGGATCTTGTTTACCAAAATCCAACGATATTTATGAGGGACAATTGGTAACGTTTTATTCCTTTTGTTTACTTGTACTACTTTACACAAAATTCCTTCAACAATTTTATATGAATTAGCCACATTTCGATCAATTCTACCTTCCTCTAAATTTCTCTTAATCTGTTGAGTTTCTTCATCTAAATTTTGGACCGCCAAAATCCAATCTGGTGTCATTTCAGTTATATGAACTTCCTTTGCTTCTACATGTTCTCCAGTTGAATGGGTAGGGATAGCAAGATTGTCTACAAAATCATTCGCATCTTCGTCTGCTTCTTTTATAGCATTCCTACTGAGAAAGTCAGCTGCTTGTAACTCTCTTCCAGGTTTATATTTTATTACAAAATCAAACGTCTGTAAATAGCTCCACCAACGGTGAACTTTGTGATTTAAATTTTGCTTTAAAAATGATAATTGAAAGGACTGACAATCAGTGATTAACGTAAAAGGATTGGGTAATAAGTACATCTCCCAATTTTTCAACGCTTTAACAGCCGCTAGCGTTTCAAGCTCGTAGGAATGATAGTTTTGTTCCGCCTTAGTGGTCTTTTTACTGAAATATCCTACTACTCTTAATTTTCCTGTTATTCTATGATACAAAATTGCTCCGTATCCCATTGAGCATGCGTCCGTTTCTAATTCGATTGGATGTTGAGGGTCAAACAAGACAAGAAGTGGTTGATTGGTTAACGCATGGATCAAGTCCTGCCGTGCCTGTTCGTGTGAAGGAGTCCAATTAAATTCTTTTTGATCTTTTCGCGTCAAATCATACAAAGGTGAACATTTAAGAGCAAAACCTTCGATAAAATTTCTGAAATAACTGGCCAGCCCTATAAATGATCGGAGTGTATGAACGTCCGTAGGGGGTGGCAGTTTCCGCAATGCTTCTATTTTATCCGAATTTGGGCGAATTTCACCGTGCGAAATTTCATATCCTAAATAGGTGATATTGGTCATCAAAAAATTACATTTATCCGGATTAAACATAAATCCACATTTGGCTAAAACGTTCAGGACATGATCCAGTCGTTCAAACGCTTCCTCCTTTGTTTTGCTCATGACAAGTAAATCATCTATGTATGTGAGACAATAAGTATGGGCCAATGAACCTAAAGCCTTAGTTATAACACGCTGATAGACTGAAGGAGCATTTTTGACACCGAAGGGCATACGATTATAGGTATATTGACCATCTAAAGTTACGAAGGACAAGAGTTCACGAGTTTCTTCGGATACTGGAATCGCGTAGAATCCACTCGCTGCATCGAGAAGTGTAAACCAATTTTGACCTGTCAATCGGGATATATGATCTTGTATCAAAGCTAAAGGCCAACGTTCTGATTTTGAATTTAAATTGAGCTCGCGATAGTCCGTACATAATCTGGTCTTTCCGTTCTTCTTTGGGACTAATAAAATCGGCGAGCCATATGGGCTTTGAATTTCGGAAACTATACCTGCTTCCATGAGCTCTCCAATGTATTCACGCACCGCCGCTCGTTCTATAGGTGTCATCCTATACGGCTTTCTATAATGTACTTTCTTCGGATCAATTAGTTGTATTTTTAACTCTCCTGTCGTGACGGTTCGTAATGGCAATCCTCTCGTAAAACTATCCTTATGTTTGTCCAACAAGGTTCGTAATCTATACTTGTCGTCATCCTCCGTTAAATCTGTTTTTAATTGTTCAGCTAATGGGTCAAAAGTTTTGGTCTGTACTTTTCCTAGTGTTGAGCCTTGTAATTGTGGCAATTTGCTCGATTGTTCGGTTACAACCCGAATTTTCTTCTTTGATTCTCCCTTACTAGCTCTCAATCCTCTAGTCCTTTCTTTTCGAATCGTTTTCGGAATTTGTCGATGAAATTCATATCCCTCACTCGTAATCACAATTCGAATCCCTATAGACAAAATTTCACGCCCTAGAAGAAAATCCATGTTCGATAAAATTTTATTCGGTACGATGTAAAAGTTTATAGGAATTTCTAAATTGTTAATTGTCACGTTTGTTGAAACTTGCTCTATACAGTTAATCTCATCCTGACCTATTCCTCTCAATTTTACCATGCGATATGTTCGAATACCACCTAAATGCTCTTTCAACCTTTCTGGTGATAGGCTACATTCCGACCCTGAATCAAAACTAAATTGAAAACTTTTACCTTTAATTTGAAGATGTCCAATCGGGTTCACAGAGCAGTACCCCACCTTTTTGGTCTCAGGGGTTTGTTGAGGTCGTGGTCGTTGAGGAGTACCACGTCCAGAGGTTCCTGATGGTCCGGGTCGTCCTGTTCTACAATTCACGGCTGTATGTCCAGGTCGTTGACAGGTGGTACATCGTTGTGGCACTTTCGTCAGATCCATCCTTCCAGGAGCTTCAGATGCCTTTGGTCGGATAGTTGGTCTTGGGAAGCCTGAGCTGGTACCTGGGGCAGAAAATACGGGGCGAGGCCCCGCTGGGAGATCACCTGTTCTCTGTATCTTAGCCTTATTCTCAAAGGTAGTGGGTGTGGACGACAGGGGACGTTTCTGTCCTACATACGGACCTCCGGATGTTTGAGACGGGTTTCGGGTATGGGTACCGGTTAACGATTTGGAAGCCTCGATTGATTTTAAACGTTGTACAAGTTCGAGTTCGGTAAATTTATAGGTCGTATAAATCCATTCGCGGAGTTTAGGCTCCGATCGAGAAATCAGTGCGCTCACGATCCATAATGCAATATCTCCCGAAGTTTTATCCTGGAGTGCCGGTCGTAGCGTTGCGAGTTCATCCGAACAAAATGTAATTAAATCTCCACGAATTGTTTTCGTAATTGTTTGATAAATCGTCGCAGCAGGGGTATCAACAAGACAGTATTTAAGTGCAAACTGAGATCGGAAATATTCCCAGGAAAAATTCGCGGTATCGATTTGTGATAGCCAAGTTGACGCTGCACCGCGGAGTGCCATAGATAATATTAATAGCATATCGGCCGATGACATTCTGCGATTCTGCATTATTAAATCAACGGTAGTCAACCAAGTCTGAGCGTTAAGCTTTTTATCGGCTGGGTCAAATTTGGGCAATTTAAATCCGAAAGTATTGACGTTCGTGCATCTACTTAATTTTTCCTGTTCAAATGTCGCTAAAAATCGATTTAAAATCAAATTCTGCGTCTCAAATAAACGAGTAAAAGAATCGGAAAGGGTCGGGGTTGAAGATGTCTCATTTGGGTTGTCAGGAGGATTCACATTCGTGTTAATAGGTTCGTCATGCACTTCATCGTTTTCAACGTCAATAATATTATGTTCCATATTTTCAACATCAATATTTGAATCTGATAAGGGAATCGAAAACTCACCGGGCTGTAGAGGTCTGCTGTCTTCTCTAGGATCCATGGGAAGGCGTCTATCCCGCTTCTGATGTCGAGTTGGAGATGTCAGGATGTCGAGAAAATTCACTGGATTAAATTTATACGAATTTATTCTGAGCGCACAGTCAATTACACTTAGTAGAGATCTGAGAGTGAAGTGATTCACGAGGCGGCGCCTGGGGTCCTTTTATACCTTCGCTTAATTTGTCTAGCCCCTTCGATACCCTTCTCCGCCTTTCAGGATAGTACGGGAACACATTGCGTCGTTTTGGGAAGTCGGTTCCTCGAATTGAAGGGATTCCCCGCGGCATCCACCAAATTTAATTCATTGTATCCGACATATATATACCCCGAGAACCCGTTAGCGGCTCCTAAAAAATATACACTTCGTTGAGACCTGTTAGCAGCTCCCTCACTTGGGAGCCAGCATCAGGCGAGTATAAAAAAAGGGATTTTTCTCCTTAGTGCAGGGATTTTTTCCCTCTTGTGTTTCCCTCCTTCTCAATATATATTTCTCAGACCCCTTTTAGTAGCTCCCATGACAGGAGGGCGTTGGAAGGCTTCATAATTCGTGGCGTTCTTTATTTTTCAACCCTGCCTTGACCATTGGCAGGTGGTGGGGGTAATTATTAGATCAATAAATCAATTTCTCGCTTCTGGAATAAGTTAAAATTTTGGGAAAAACGCGTAAAATAGTTAAAAATGCCGCAGATTCAAACAGTTCGATTTCTATATGGTACTTTCCAGTGGGAGGTGGTGGGGGTAATTATTAGATCAATAAATCAATTTCTCGCTTCTGGAAAAAGTTAAAATTTTGGGAAAAACGTGTAAAATAGTTTAAAATGCGGTAGATTTGAACAGTACGATTTCCCTATGGTACTTTCTAGTGGGAGGTGGTGGGGGTAATTATTAGATCAATAAATCAATTTCTCGCTTCATGAATAAGTTTAAAATTGGGGAAAAACGTGTAAAATACTTAAAAATGCTGCAGATTCGAACAGTACGATTTCACTATGGTACTTTCCAGTGGGAGGTGGTGGGGGTAATTATTAGAACAATAAATCAATTTCTCGCTTCTGGAATGAGTTTAAAATTTGGAAAAAACGTGTAAAATAGTTTAAAATGCCGTAGATTTGAACAGTAACATGCCGCTATGGTACTTTCCAGAGGGAGATGGTGGGGGTAATTATTAGATCAATTAATCAATTTCTCGCTTCTGGAATAAGTTTAAAATTTGGAAAAAACGTGTAAAATAGTTTAAAATGCCGTAGATTTGAACAGTAACATGCCGCTATGGTACTTTCCAGAGGGAGATGGTGGGGGTGATTATTAGATCAATAAATCAATTTCTCGCTTCTGGAATGAGTTTAAAATTTGGAAAAAACGTGTAAAATAGTTTAAAAAGCCGTAGATTTGAACAGTAACATGCCGCTATGGTACTTTCCAGAGGGAGATGGTGGGGGTAATTATTAGATCAATTAATCAATTTCTCGCTTCTGGAATAAGTTTAAAATTTGGAAAAAACGTGTAAAATAGTTTAAAATGCCGTAGATTTGAACAGTAACATGCCGCTATGGTACTTTCCAGAGGGAGGTGGTGGGGGTGATTATTAGATCAATAAATCAATTTCTCGCTTCTGGAATGAGTTTAAAATTTGGAAAAAACGTGTAAAATAGTTTAAAAAGCCGTAGATTTGAACAGTAACATGCCGCTATGGTACTTTCCAGAGGGAGATGGTGGGGGTAATTATTAGAACAATAAATCAATTTCTCGCTTCTGGAATGAGTTTAAAATTTGGAAAAAACGTGTAAAATAGTTTAAAATGCCGTAGATTTGAACAGTAACATGCCGCTATGGTACTTTCCAGAGGGAGATGGTGGGGGTAATTATTAGATCAATTAATCAATTTCTCGCTTCTGGAATAAGTTTAAAATTTGGAAAAAACGTGTAAAATAGTTTAAAATGCCGTAGATTTGAACAGTAACATGCCGCTATGGTACTTTCCAGAGGGAGATGGTGGGGGTGATTATTAGATCAATAAATCAATTTCTTGCTTCTGGAATGAGTTTAAAATTTGGAAAAAACGTGTAAAATAGTTTAAAAAGCCGTAGATTTGAACAGTAACATGCCGCTATGGTACTTTCCAGAGGGAGATGGTGGGGGTAATTATTAGATCAATAAATCAATTTCTCGCTTCTGGAATAAGTTAAAAATTTGGGAAAAACGCGTAAATACTTTAAAAAACCGTGGATTCGAACAGTACTATCCCGCTATGGTAATTTCTGGTAGGAAGTGGCGGGGGTAATTATTAGATCAATAAATCAATTTCTCGCTTCAGGAACAAGTTTTAAATTTGTGGAAACCGTGTAAAATACTTTAAAATGCTGCAGACAGGAACAGTACTATTTCGCTATGGTACTTTCCAGTGTGAGGTGGTGGGGGTGATTATTAGATCAATAAATCAATTTCTCGCTTCAGGAATGAGTTTAAAATTCGGGAAAAACGTTTGAAATACTTTAAAATGCCGCAGATTCGAACAGTGCGATTTCGCTATGGTACTTTCCAGTGGGAGGTGGTGGGTTTAATTATTAGAACAATAAATCAATTTCTCGCTTCAGGAATGAGTTTAAAATTTGGGAAAAACGTGTAAAATAGTTAAAAATGCCGTAGATTTGAATGCATTGAGGAGGTTCATAATTCGGGGCGTATTCTACTTTTCAACCCTACCGTAACCATACAGTATGCTAGTATGCTCAAGATGGAACCTCAACTCACTCACTCGAGTGAGAACTTCCTGGAATCAGGGTGTTTAGGGGGTTCATAATTCGGGCGTATTTTACTTATCAACGCCGCCATTACCAGGCAGTATGTTAGTATGCTCAAGATGGGACCTCAACCCACACACTCGAGTGAGTACTTTTGGTTTATTATTTTCAATAATGAACCTTTGGAATCGACCAAGAAAAAAAAATTTTAACACCCCCTCAAAATTTGATGGTTTACGTTTCAAGGTACGTAGAATCCAAAAATCGAATAAAAATTTTGCCGTCCGTCCGCCGTCCGCCGTATGCCGTACGCGGCACTTTTGCCACTTAGCATTGACCGATTTTGATGAAATTTGGTATGTAGGCTCCATTTGGGGTCTAGTTGTGCCCCGAAGCTTTTGGTTGAGGTTGGTCACTTCTAAGGGTTCCAAAATTAATTTTGAAATT
The DNA here is from genome assembly GCA_009739505.2 of Apolygus lucorum. Taxonomy (NCBI): domain Eukaryota; kingdom Metazoa; phylum Arthropoda; class Insecta; order Hemiptera; family Miridae; genus Apolygus; species Apolygus lucorum. The sequence continues at coordinate 28,220,334 of CM019176.2, forward strand.
TTGAAAACGCCCTAACTCAAAAAATTTCGATATAAAGGTATTGTTTTTCCTTCAATTTAAGATTCTATAGAATTTTTAGAATTTTTTGAGACCACGCGGAGCTCTGTAGGACTAACCGTTCGCTCCCTACGAAAATTTAAGTGTTTATTTTGAAATATATATATATAAATCAAAACACGAGTGTGAATCGCAAAAGAGGCCTAATCTCCGTTCAAATTAGAGCTGATCGAAATGTAATCGATAGTTGGTGATTCTGATTTTTTTTTCCTTCATATTGGATGGTTGGTGATTTTGTAGACGAGTGATCTATATAGAAAAATAATAAACCATTGTGTAATAATTTGCAGCGTTTTGGAATCAGGGCATTGAGGAGGTTCATAATTCGGGTCGTATTTGAATAGTCAATCCACCGTAACCATACAGTAAGCTCCTATGCTCAAGATGAGACCTTAACCTACATATGCAACCTACTGTACGTTTGGTGCAGTTAGTTGTTAGAGTTATTATTTGGTACTGAGTTAATACTTTCTGGAATCAGGGCATTGAGGAGGTTCACAATCCGGGGTGCATTTCATTTTTCAACCCCACCGTGACCATACAGTATTTTAGTATGCTCAAAATGAGACGTCAACCTACATACGCAACCTACCGTACAGTATGGTTACGGCAGGGTCGGATAATAAAATAAGCCCGAATTATGAACACTATCAACGTCCTGAGCAGATGATATTATCCTCAACATGAAATATCGTATAAGTGCTTTCAGGTGACTGAGCAATCTGGAGAATTTAAAGGTTCTAGTATTATGTATCTCTTCAACCCGGTATTAATCGGCTATGATTGGGACAATGTGCTGGCATCTCTGCGCAATCTTCATCTACTTCATTTTCTTTTGCCGCTGATTTACCACATTTCCCTATCCTACTCAAACATTGCAGTTTTGTTGTTAAGAAGTCAACTAACAAAGTTCAGTTTTTGTCAACCATCAAATTCAGACCAGGTTTCGAAAACTAGGTGAAGAGATCATTCACAATCTCACACCATAATATATGTGCACTGTGCACCTTATGGTTTACCATGCACTTTCCTCCTCTACAAGCTGTGAAATGTGCATTTTTGAGCATAGTCACGTACATGTCTGAATTTTGCTTCCGAGTCTACCAAGGTAGCGGAAACTTTGCTTTCACTTTTCAAAAAAGAAAAAAAAAGTTCTCCAAAATTAAAATTTCCACTCGCGTTTTGCGTTTTAGACCTTTCTGAACAATTTTGGTTCCGTGTCTGTGTGTCTGTCTGTCATGAATTCCTTGTAACGCGCATAACTATACGAAGTTATTGTCCAATTTCTATGAAATTTTCAGGGAATGTGCGGGTTGGTGTGTAGACAGTCCCCTATGATAATCATCATCCCTGGACTGATAGAAGCGACTGCGCATGCGCAAACGTGAATTCCTTGTAACGGCCATAACTTCTACATTTTCCGTTCGATTTCAATGAAATTTTCAGCGATGTTACAGATTAGTATTTACATGGTCCCCTATGAAAATCATCACCTTCGGACTGATAGTAGTCACTGCGCATGCGCAACCGTTAATTTCCTAGTAACGGTCATAACTTCCACATTTTCTACCCGATTTCGATGAAATTTCCAGGGATTATGCGAATTAGGTTGTAGATGGTCTCCAATGAAGATCATCACCCCCGGACTGATAGTAGCCGCCTTTTCCGATAGGTAAGGGTTGTACCAACATAAGAGGGTACCGAGGGAAGAAGGTTTCCGAGGTAAGGCGCCATTTTCAAAACCATTTCCGCATTTACTCCACTCCACCTTCGGAAGAGTCCAAAAATTACACTTGAACACATCATAGGATGCAACTGGTGTGAGGTATATTGAAGTTGGCGAGGGGTAGGGGTCAAGGTCGCTTGCATCCAACAATGCAGATGGCCGATTGTTCCGACTCCATCGATCGAAATCAATCGATCCAAGTGAGGTGAGTTTTAATTTTTTTAGGGAAGGAAGTTGAGGAGTCAATAGTTTCTACCAGTACACATTCCAAGGAAAGCTATGAGAAACTCTTAATCTGTTTTTAATGAAACAGTTGAATGTTCGAGAAAACGATCGACTGTAAGTTCGATCAGCCGATCGATTGATCAGCCAATCGATTGTAGGTTACAATCGAACAACCCAAAGATTTCGTGAAGATTGCTCCTCAAGTTCTCAGTCCTTTATTAGTTACATCTCCCGAGGTCTTCCAACATGCATTTTTCACGCATCCATAAACGAGATTTGCCATAGCCACCACCCTCAGTCGACTTTCCAGCTTTTTGAAAATAAATTCCACACATTTTTCCAAACTCTCATTTGTTGGTTCCTTGACACACGAGCGGTATTGAAAAACATTGAAAATTGATATTCATCAGGGCAAAGGAGAATGGTTTAAAAGTACAATATCTCATTAATGTTTTAGAAAATTTGACACTAATCTTGTTACTTAGGTTGCCAAGACTGAATTATTCTTCACTTTGACTTGAAAAATGCGACATGACATTTCACAAATTGATCACAAAAACAATTTGCGTCTTCCCCAGGATTAATCTTCATATTTAACCATCAATTACAATTCTCCGTGAAACTATTTCCAATATTTTTGAACACAGATTGATACTTAATGTGTTAGGTACTTTATGCATAAAACGTACTTAGACACACTTTTGGAACCAACAACCGATAAGAAAATTTCCACATTATTTTTCATCTAACATTATTTTCCAACGTTTGCAATAGAGGTATGCGTAGTAGTATATAATAGAGGTATTATACCTCTATAATAGAGGTATACAAGTAGTAGGTATGCGAGATCTGAAGAAACTTAGAAGGACTCAGACTAGGGATCACGTTGATAGTTTTGATCACAAATCTTGGTGATAATAGATGAGATGCATTAGAACCTATAGGAAAGGACCCCACAGTATGTAATGGATGTAATAACAAATAATAATGTTCAAGATCTAAGGAAGCACAGGTAAACTTGAGAAGAGTCCAATACATGTGATGAGTGATTGTGTTCAAAAATCTTCACGAATAGGATACAGCGAAACAGTAGGGTGATGAGTAATTGTGCAACCACGGTTTTTGAAATTCATATTTGATTAGTGGCTTGAACCTGCAGAATCTGTTATGGCGATACCAAGAATTGTTTTTATGAGACAAAAATCGTAGGAGGAACAGCTACAGAAATTCGTTATTCTAATCGATTCGAGGCAACTCAGTTTCGCCGAATCTGGGATAGTGATGGTAATATTCACATAATATCCCATTTTCCAATATTTTGGTTCCTACATACCTGACTAATTGTGCCCAAGCTTTGAAATTGAGGAAAAAAACGCATTATTAATAACTCCGGATATTTATGAATTTTTCTCTGTACTACCATGGAACTAATAGTGGTGCCACCATGGTGCAAGAACACCATCAACGGCAAATACCATGGGTTTTTGTGTGTTTCACCTAAAACACGGATGTGAACTTCTACTGACAGCCTATCAAAACTAACGGATGTAAGTGAGTTTACATTACGATGTATGACGCCTCGGATTATGAACACCCTCAATGCCCTGATTCAAGAAAGTTCTCACTCGAGTATTTAGGTTGAGGTCTCATCTTGTGCATACAAGCATACTGTATGGTCACGGCGGGGATGAGGAATAAAATACGCCGTGAATTATGAACCCCCTCAATACCCTGATGCCTGACTGAAAATACTCACTCGAGTATGTAGGTTGAGATTTCATCTTGAGCATACCAGCAAACAGTATGGTTACCGCGGGGTTGAAAAATAGAATACGCCCCGAATTATGAGCCCCCTAAACACCCTGATTCCAGAAAATACTCACTCGAGTATGTGGGTTGAGGTCCCATCTTGAGCATACTAACATGCTGTATGGTCACGGCGGGGTCGAGAAATAAAATACGCCCCGAATTATGAACCCCTCAATGACCTGATTCCAAAAAGTACTCACTCGAGTATGTAGGTTGAGGTTTCATCTTGAGCATACGAGCATACTCTATGGTTACCACGGGGATGAAAAATATAATACGCCCTGGAATATGAACCCCCTAAACACCCTGATTCCAGAAAGTACTCACTCGAGTATGTGGGTAAAGGTCCCATCTTGAGCATACTAGCATACTAACATGGTTACCACGGGGATGAAAAATATAATACGCCCCGGATTATGAACCCCCTCAACACCCTGATTCCAGAAAGTACTCACTCGAGTATGTAGGTAAAGGTCCCATCTTGAGCATACTAATGTGAGTCTCCACTCACTGGGGAACCTTTCCAGTGAAGAGACTGGGTTAATTCGTTAACTCCCTTCCGATCCGAATTTGTCATAGCCACCCGCGGCGATGATTGTCAGATTCGGATCCGTGGTCAGCTCGGAAGGTGACGTCACCCCCCCCCCTCAACATGAAGACGCCGTCTCCAGCCAGAGCGTCCCTCCCTCGGCGGGGGGAGCCAATCAGAAGTCTCCACCTGGCAGGCGCTCGTCCGTCGAGGGAGCGGAGGGGGACCATCCAGAACAAAACCAACGAGCAGCCCCCTCCACAGGCAGACCCCCTTAGATATTCAGTAAGAGTCACCGTGAGCCCTGCTGCCCGTGAACTTGAGCCTGCTAGAGTCAAACCGCCCCCCTAAATACTTTCACAACGCTTTTTCGTAAGATCCCTGACCATCGAAATTGCCGTCTCGCGCCGAATTGATCTGGAGGAAGAACCCTTGGATTCCCTGGACGTCCGTCGCCACAACCACCACAACCGCCACATCACACCTGGAAGGATACCTCAGGGCCCTGACACGTGTGAGTGAAAACTATAACTTACCTTCTAACCATTGGCCAATGCAGTTAGGACAGTGCGTAGAAGTAATTCTGAAACAATTGGACAAAAGTCGTAATATTGAAAGTTGTAACTTAATGCTAAATTCGTACCTGCAACACAAAGTTAACCTATACTTACTGTGGTGGACGCCTCACTTACCATACTCACCTTTGTTGAAAACCTGGAACGTTGAACTGATATACTCTGGAAACCTGAAACACAAAGTCAAATTGGAGTTATTAATTTGTACATTTGAAATACTATCTGAAAATCTATCCTATTGAACATTGAATCTTGTGCCATACTTACTTGTGTTGTTGCGCCCGTCAGGCTTCTTTTCGACACACCCTTCGGTGTGCCTAGTCAGAAAACCATTTGCATATTTAATAAACTTACCTTTTAATGTTGTAAATCTGCATTTGAATATCTTTTCTCATTTTACCTGGTTCCTCAGTGTGAAAACCGGAGCTTGGTGACGCGTCACACTCCGCCATCTTTTCCGAGGCGTCCCTCAGACACCTTCGTAGGCCCCTTCGGCAGCGTCGCATTTGGCGGACGCCATTTTCTCAGTAGGACGCCCTTAAGGCTAACATTTCAGATTGCATCATCCCGAGGAATCCGACTGGCCGCTTCACCGCCTCGTCACAGGTAAATACCACACGCTACCCTTGTAAAATTAACTATTGTTTCGATATTTGTTTGTCTTCCCCTTCCCACCTGAGCTCGCCACGTTAGGTTTTGTGTCATTCGGTGAACTTGGGATCGGCACGTGGCGTCACAACCTCGTGCTGCTACCAACTACGCCGCGGAACGAAACCTTAACCCTGTCGAACGTAAATCCCGCTTACAACTGGTGTGTCGCCACAATCGTCACAATCACCACGAGTAAGCCGGGACGCTACCTCTGTGGTCATCGACACAATCGCCACAAGTAGCAGGCCTACAAATTTGGTGGCAGCGGTGGGATCCCGGTGTGAGTAAGCCTCACACGAACCCACTCAAACTCGTAGGCCGTTCGACACGAGCTCAGTTCTAAATTTAGAGTCTATCGAAACAAACCTTGAAAATAAAACACACTGAGACAGGTAAAAATAAAAATAGGTAGGCTGTACATCCATTTATTATACAGGAAAAGTGACGTCACCTTCCTGAAAGCAGCCTTCCGCACGAAACGACGCGAGAAGACGTCTCTTCTCGTAGTTGTATTTTTCTCGACTTAGACCGATTCACGCCGACAGACTTCTTCGTGCCAAGGTGGTAGTTAGTACAAATCGCTACCATGTTCCTCAATAATCCGACACCTAGCGACAGGGGGACCGAAACCCAATCGTCCTCCGGCACGGAAGCTGTAGAAACAATGACTCAGACAATGAAGGAGATGAACATTCTCCTTCAGCGATACAATAACGTAACACATGAAGCCGATAGGGAGGACATACCGCGCTCGGTATTCCTCGAAGTAGAGTCGTGGGACCCAGACGCGACCGGTGCATTAAGTGTTGTGTCGTTTTTTGCGAATTTTGATATGGTGACCACGGGTTTGACCTCGCGACAACGATACCGTTTACTCCGCACAAAAGCACGAGGAACCGCTAAGCAATTCCTTATCGATCGGGATGATACGCTCGACGTAGACAACGTCTACGAGATCGCCCGTGACGACATGATCAAGTGGTTCCAGAAGGAAAATCCACAACACGCCGCCGCCCTCCTGTGGACAGTCAAGCGGAACGCCACAGAAACGCTCCGCCAATTTGCCGACCGAGTCCGCAGCCTCGCCCGGTGTGCCGTCATGGAAGAAGGAGGACAACTCCGACGTCACGAACGCCACGACTGGGTAGAAAGAAAAACCCTGAGCGCTTTCATACGTGGTGTCAGCAAAAACATGAGCGCACTGCTCATCACAAATCGCCCCAGATCGATCCAGGACGCGCTGAGCAAGGCGGAGGAATTGGAGGAGACCCTAGACGACACAATCGACACAGACGAATGTTGGGACTTGGCGGCCATTACCAACGACCGCCGATGTTACAACTGCGGAAGTCCTGAACATTTCGCCGCTCGATGCCCGCGAAAAGACGAACCCCTACAGCGTCACAATCGACACAGGGAGGAGGACCACCGCCAAGATAAGCCCAGCGAGCGCCGAAGCGCCGAGAAACCAACCCCGCGATATCCGTGTATGTTTTGCGCGGACAAAACACATTTCCCCGTAAGTTGCCCATTCAGCCCGAACAAGACCATATTTTGTGACTTCTGTGGCGTCCGAGAACATCTGGAGGAGGATTGTTACAAAAAGAAACGTCTCCTCCCCGTGTCGCAACCTGTCATGGCGCCGGCACATTCAATGGAGGTCGCCCGTTACAAGAAGCCAATCGAGGAGGCACATGTTCCCGCCGTGGAAGCTCCAATGTCGCGGACTATGAAAATCACCGTGGGACTGGGCCCGGAGGAACGAGAGATGACCCTGGACACCGGAGCTACGCTTTCGGTACTTTCAACACCCGTAAAGGGGATTCCAATTCTCCCAACCCGAGCGATCGCGTGGGGAGCTGATGGAATGCCCCTACATTTCTCCGGGGAACAACGCGTCGTCACGAGGATCGGCGAATGTGTATTTGAGCACACATTTTTAGTATTCGCAAGGAGAAGCGCTACGCTGGATCTTTTGGGGCTCGACGTACTTCGGAGGGTACCCATCACGTTTACCACGGGACCGGAAATGAAATTCCGCACCCCTAAAGGCGTCATCCGCCCATATACGCCGGTCGACACACCCGAGGAAATCTACAGCGTGGGGGTAGTGTTGCGGCCCGAGGGGCGGGAATTTGGGACGTTTGTGGATCAAAATGAAATTCATGATCACAACGCTCCTCTCCCTAGCACCCCTTCGGCGGCAACAACTGCCTCCGCCACGCAAAAACTATCGTGCGTGGATTACGAAAAACCGGACGACATTTCGGAGGTGCGGGCAAATTTCGCCACAAATCAAGATGGCGTCGGAAGCCTGAAGTTTTGGAATCGGCAGTTCGGGGGCGTTTCTGTCCCTATCGATACACCCGTTGAGCGGTACGACGATACACCCCCCTACAAAAACTTGACGAAGGATCTGGCCCAAAACCTTCCACTCCCGCCGAAAGTCCATTTCAGCACACCCATTTCACGACGTTGTGCAACCCCCACTACACCGACCGAATTCCGGGAAGTTGACGACGCAAGCGACAGCACGGACCCCGCACCGGACTTTGATGGGAAAACCTCCCTCGAAAAATGCCTCGATCGGATGCTCCACAACTACCATCGGACTTATATCGACACAGTGGATCGACACAGTGCGACACAGTTCGCCACAGAGGGTCGTCACAACGCGACACAGTTCGACACGGTGGATCGACACAGTGCGACACAGTTCGCCACAGAGGATCGTCACAACGCGACACAGTTCGACACGGTGGATCGACACAGTGCGACACAGTTCGCCACAGAGGGTCGTCACAACGCGACACAGTTCGACACGGTGGATCGACACAGTGCGACACAGTTCGCCACAGAGGATCGACACAACGCGACACAGTTCGACACGATGGATCGGCACAGTGCGACACAGTTCGACACAGCGGACCGGCACAGCCCGACCCAGTTCGCCACAATCGACCCATATGTTGAACCATGTCCCGATATAGTCGATACCCCTAATGAAACGAGTTCCCACGTATCCCTTAGAGAAGAAAAGGCCTGCGCCGAAATTTGTTCTATTATTCCCCCGAATCAAAACTATGAAAAAGAAGTATGTCTCAGCGCCACGCCAGACGGTCTAGAAGAAGAGGAGTGGGGGGAGCTACCGACCGACCAATGGGAAACCCCGTTACCCGAGTTCGACGTGACCTTGCAAGAGAAACTACGACATCTTACAACTTCGGACGCGGAACCAACTAGGGAATTGTTGTGTAAATTTCGGGACTTTTATGGCCACCTACGGGGGAGGGATGTCGATTGAATGGATCCCACGAGATAGTTACGACTCAACCCACCGTTACACAACAAAAACCCTACCCGGTTCCTCACGCCCTCCGCGACGTCGTTGAAACTCAAATCAAGGATATGCTGTCAAATGGGGTAATTAGCCCGTCTACTAGCCCATGGTGTGCGCCTGTACTACTCGTCAAAAAGAAGACGCCGCCGGGAGAAAAGCAGCTTTGGCGATTTTGCACGGATTTCCGACAGCTCAATAAAATCACCAAAGGAGACGCTTATCCTCTTCCCCGTTTACAGGAGACCCTTGCGATGTTAGGTCAGTGTAAATGGTTCACAACCATCGACTTAATATCGGGTTATCACCAGATACCAGTTCACCCCGAGTCAAGGGAGAAAACGGCCTTTTCCGTATTAGGACGTCATTTTCATTACGAAAAGATGCCGTTTGGACTGAAGAATGCGCCCGCTACATTTCAGCGAGTCATGAATGATGCCCTCGATGGAATCCTCGGAGATCATTGTCTCGTTTACCTGGATGACATCATAGTATTTTCCGCCACTCGAGAGGAACACCTCCAGAAATTGACTCAAGTTTTCGATCGATTAACCGAGGCCCGTCTTCAAGTGAACTTGTCGAAGTGCGAGTTTTTGAAAAACGAAGTTCGCTTTCTAGGTCACCGCATCACGCCCGAAGGAATCCTTACCGAGCCCGAGAAGGTCAAGGCCATTAAGGAATTTCCCGTACCTACCTCGGCGTTGAAACTGCAGTCGTTTTTGGGGCTGGCTGGGTTTTACCGGAGGTTCATACCTCGATACTCGGAGCTCTCGGTGCCCTTGACCGACCTCCTCCAGAAGAACCGACCCTTCGAGTGGACAAGTAAACAACAACAAGCGTTCGACGAACTCAAGGTCAAGTTGACCGAGGAACCCGTACTCGCCTTTCCTGACCTGAATAAACCCTTTGTGTTGGCCACCGACGCTTCCGGCTCCGCTTTGGGGGCTGTCCTTTCGCAGAACTTCGAAGGGGAAGAGAGGCCCGTGGCATATGCGAGTCGAAAACTCAATCCGGCCGAAACCAGGTATTCCGTCACGGAGAGAGAGTTACTCGCTGTTGTGTGGGCGGTCCGCCATTTTCAAGAATATCTCTTAGGTCAGACCTTTGAACTTCAAACGGATCACATGGCACTCACGGCCGCGATGCACCTCCGCGACCCGACATCACGAATCGGGAGGTGGGTTCTAAGGCTCGCTGAATACGACTTCGTTCCCCGATACAGACCCGGAACTCAGATGAAGCATGCGGACGGATTGAGTCGAATGGACATAGCCGTTGTGAATCTCGATTTCCCGCACGAACTAATGATCGCAGCACAAGATCTTGATGATTGGGTCCAATCGATGGTTTTGAGTCGCGGGAAGGAGGGATTGCGTAAAACCAACGGAGTGTGGGAAATGAGAGTACGACACGATGGTAGACACGAATGGGTGCCCCTCATCCCCAGTTCACTTCGTGAATGGTTGATTGACAGATGCCATAAGAATGAGTGGGCAGGACACCCCGGAGTCGACGTGACGGAAAAGGTGGTGAGGCGACTCGGAAACTGGCCCGGACTATCGAGAGACGTCAAAGAACAGGTGCAACGTTGTGAAACATGTTTACGTCGCAACACCCCGACGAATCTGAAAAGCCCGATCCAGAAGCCGCTCCTCCCCGAGAGACCCGGACACATCGTCGGCATCGATTTCGTGGGGCCCATCGTGACAAATGGAAAGTCCAAATATCTCCTTACCGTGATCGACCATTTTACCAAATATGCTGAAGCATACGTTACCACCAATTGTACCGCCTCCACTGTCGCGCAAATTTTAGCGAAGGAATTTATACCGAGACACGGTGTACCCGAGAGACTTGTTTCGGACCGCGGAACCGCCTTCACCGCCGGATCGACACGCGAGCTTTGTGCCCAATGGGGAATACGGCAGATCTTTACGACCGCGTACCACCCAGAAGGAAATGGGGTGTGCGAGCGTTTCCACCGAACCGTGACCAATATTTTGGCGAAAATTACCAAAAAAACTAAGGACTGGGAAACCATGTTGCCCGTGGCACTCGCAGCGTACCGATCCAGCCCACATAAGAGTACTGGATTTACTCCAAATTTTCTTACCTTTGGAAGAGAAATACGCCTCCCGAACGACACCTTTCAAGGACTTCGAACACCTTTACCTGAGTCCTCCTTGTTGAAGAATCTCCGAATGGCCCGTGACGCCACGACACAATGCCTACACGAAGCCTGGAAGAAACGGACGGAAGCAATCAACGCCCGCCGCTCTCTGCGCTCTTTTGAGGCAGGGGACATGGTGTACCTGAAGGACATGCAACCGCCCCCAGGTGTCGTTAAAAAATTCTGGAGTCCATGGAGTGGACCGTGGACGGTGCTGAAAAAACACTCGAATGTTACTTATGAAATCAGGGACTCACCCGACATAAAACGTCAGGTAGTGCACATTAACCGCCTCAAACCGGCCTTTGTGCTGGGTGTACCGGATGATACTTTCCTGGACCATACCAAATCCAATCAAACTCAGGAAATAGACACAATAAGGAGCAGCCACGAACCGGAAATGGGGATACAGGAAGAAACACTGGAAGACTCTGATGAGGAGTTGCGATGGCCGCCTCCAAACCCGGCCATGATGGAATGTGGCGATGTGCCGACCGGATCTCACGAGAACGCTCCCACTACACCGTTTTCGGAACAGTCAAACCAAGGGACTGCTTCGCCACAACCGACTCACCTCGAGGACGCGGATCGACACTCAGATCGCTCCTCGATCAGTGAAGAAGATAAAAGCGTCAGCTACCCTTTGAAAAAATCAGCCGAGAATTCAGCGGAAAACTCACAACAACCGGTCGACCACCCCGAGGAAACTCGCCACAGCGAACACGATCGCCACAGCGAACACGATCGCCACAGCAAACACGATCGCCACAGCGAACACGATCGCCACAGCGAGCACGATCGCCACAGCGAACAGGATCGCCACAGCGAGCACGATCGCCACAGCAAGCACGACCGCCACAGCAACAGCCCTCACCAGGAACCAGTGGTACGCAAAGCTGAAGAGCCGTCGACACCTGAAGGTCTACCTCCGAAAAGACCCAGAGGAGAGGCGCCAATCGGAACCACTCCATATTCGTTCCGCCAGCGTGACCCTTCCGTAAATTATAAGCAACTCCACTTAGGCCGAAAGACAAACTGACTGACTACTAGGAAAGACTGACCACGACCTCGACACATGGTCCTTCAGACCAACAAGTTTAGCTTGGGTCCCTCAGACCAACCAATTTCAATTGGGTCCTTCAGACCGACAAACTTCACTTAGGTCCTTCAGACCAAGCCGAACCGTTACTTCTGCTACCTTCCTAACAAGGCCAGAATTATTTGTGTGAAGTACAATGAGATCAATTCCTGAGTCACTTTTCCTAGGCAGGATGTTACAGTAGGGCGTTTATTTGTCTGTTGTAGGATGGCACAAGAACCGCTAGATGAGTGGATAGTGGACGGGGGTCCCCAGTCGCCGGACCCCATGGTGGAGATAATGAGGAGGCGAACAGAAAGATTTGTCGCCGGCCTTCGAGACCAGTCGCCGGGACACGTGAGCACGCCCGCGCCACCCGACGACCCTTACGACGTGCTAGAGACTCTCTCAAACTTCGTGCGATTCACGATGTGTGGCGACACTCCGACCAGCCGCCACACTTCCGGGAATTCGGCGCTCCTCACGATCCTCCAGATACACAGGTGGATTCCCATCTACCAGAGGATCGTGCAGGAGCGGGATGCGTTGTTGGACCGCCAAACCAAGTGGCTGCTGGATCGACAACAACTGATCCAGCAACGGGACGCAGCCGTGGCGGAGTCCAAGGCGGCCAACGCACAGGTGGTAGTGGAGCCACCTGCGGCGAAGACCGCTACACCTGAGGCAACCAACCAGCTATCTGCAGAGGCACCTGCGGCGAGGTCTGCGGAGGCTGAGGAGAAGTTGGCTCGCTCCCCGGCTCCGCCCCCCGCTTCGTCCCCCGCCCCGTCACCATCGCCTCAGGCCGTCGAAGTCAGGAGTCCGCAGCTCAACCCGTACGTGGCCTTGACACCCTTGCACTCGCCGCCAACGACGCCTCGACCACCCCGGCGCGCTCGTGGGAGAGTTAGCTTCTATGAAGAATCCCCCACCCGGGACGTACCACCGACACCCGGGCGCTCTCCCGCGACATCCAGCGAAGACGAAGCAGAACCAGCCAAAACGATACCGCCTCCGGCTCACCCGAGGATCGTGCTGCGAATAAGCCGAAAGCGTCAATGTCCCGTCTGCACCAAGAAGGTACCACAGCTCTTCGTCTTCCGGTGCCCGGGATGTAAGGAGTTCTGGCAACGTCTAAAGAATTTCCACCGCCAGGGACGACCGCTGCCGGAGTGCCCCGAGGACCATCGGGCACAGCGCGACCCAGCCAACTGTCGCGGGTGTCGTCGCCACGCCTACGAGCTGGCCATAAGGAAGGCGCGTCCCTTGGCTCCTCTGGGAATACCCAGCGTCGTCTTTGACAACGCTGGCTCCCGGAGGGAAGGGGGATGTGAGTCTCCACTCACTGGGGAACCTTTCCAGTGAAGAGACTGGGTTAATTCGTTAACTCCCTTCCGATCCGAATTTGTCATAGCCACCCGCGGCGATGATTGTCAGATTCGGATCCGTGGTCAGCTCGGAAGGTGACGTCACCCCCCCCCCCTTCAACATGAAGACGCCGTCTCCAGCCAGAGCGTCCCTCCCTCGGCGGGGGGAGCCAATCAGAAGTCTCCACCTGGCAGGCGATCGTCCGTCGAGGGAGCGGAGGGGGACCATCCAGAACAAAACCAACGAGCAGCCCCCTCCACAGGCAGACCCCCTTAGATATTCAGTAAGAGTCACCGTGAGCCCTGCTGCCCGTGAACTTGAGCCTGCTAGAGTCAAACCGCCCCCCTAAATACTTTCCCAACGCTTTTTCGTAAGATCCCTGACCATCGAAATTGCCGTCTCGCGCCGAATTGATCTGGAGGAAGAACCCTTGGATTCCCTGGACGTCCGTCGCCACAACCACCACAACCGCCACATCACACCTGGAAGGATACCTCAGGGCCCTGACACGTGTGAGTGAAAACTATAACTTACCTTCTAACCATTGGCCAATGCAGTTAGGACAGTGCGTAGAAGTAATTCTGAAACAATTGGACAAAAGTCGTAATATTGAAAGTTGTAACTTAATGCTAAATTCGTACCTGCAACACAAAGTTAACCTATACTTACCATACTCACCTTTGTTGAAAACCTGGAACGTTGAACTGATATACTCTGGAAACCTGAAACACAAAGTCAAATTGGAGTTATTAATTTGTACATTTGAAATACTATCTGAAAATCTATCCTATTGAACATTGAATCTTGTGCCATACTTACTTGTGTTGTTGCGCCCGTCAGGCTTCTTTTCGACACACCCTTCGGTGTGCCTAGTCAGAAAACCATTTGCATATTTAATAAACTTACCTTTTAATGTTGTAAATCTGCATTTGAATATCTTTTCTCATTTTACCTGGTTCCTCAGTGTGAAAACCGGAGCTTGGTGACGCGTCACACTCCGCCATCTTTTCCGAGGCGTCCCTCAGACACCTTCGTAGGCCCCTTCGGCAGCGTCGCATTTGGCGGACGCCATTTTCTCAGTAGGACGCCCTTAAGGCTAACATTTCAGATTGCATCATCCCGAGGAATCCGACTGGCCGCTTCACCGCCTCGTCACAGGTAAATACCACACGCTACCCTTGTAAAATTAACTATTGTTTCGATATTTGTTTGTCTTCCCCTTCCCACCTGAGCTCGCCACGTTAGGTTTTGTGTCATTCGGTGAACTTGGGATCGGCACGTGGCGTCACAACCTCGTGCTGCTACCAACTACGCCGCGGAACGAAACCTTAACCCTGTCGAACGTAAATCCCGCTTACAACTGGTGTGTCGCCACAATCGTCACAATCACCACGAGTAAGCCGGGACGCTACCTCTGTGGTCATCGACACAATCGCCACAAGTAGCAGGCCTACACTAACATACTATATGGTTACCACGGGGATGAAAAATATAATACGCCCTGGATTATGAACCCCCTAAACACCCTGATTCCAGAAAGTACTCACTCGAGTATGTGGGTAAAGGTCCCATCTTGAGCATACTAGCATACTAACATGGTTACCACGGGGATGAAAAATATAATACGCCCTGGATTATGAACCCCCTAAACACCCTGATTCCAGAGAGTACTCACTCGAGTATGTAGGTAAAGGTCCCATCTTGAGCATACTAACATACTATATGGTTACCACGGGGATGAAAAATATAATACGCCCTGGATTATGAACCCCCTAAACACCCTGATTCCAGAGAGTACTCACTCGAGTATGTAGGTAAAGGTCCCATTTTGAGCATACTAACATACTATATGGTTACCACGGGGATGAAAAATATAATACGTCCTGGATTATGAACCCCCTCAACACCCTGATTCCAGAAAGTACTCACTCGAGTATGTAGGTAAAGGTCCCATCTTGAGCATACTAACATACTATATGGTTACCACGGGGATGAAAAATATAATACGCCCCGAATTATGAACCCCCTCAACACCCTGATTCCAGAAAGTACTCACTCGAGTATGTAGGTAAAGGTCCCATCTTGAGCATACTAACATACTATATGGTTACCACGGGATGAAAAATATAATACGTCCTGGATTATGAACCCCCTCAACACCCTCATTCCAGAAAGTACTCACTCGAGTATGTAGGTAAAGGTCCCATCTTGAGCATACTAACATACAATTCGTTTTATCCGTGTGACGTCACACAGAATGGATGTTGGAAGAAGAAGGAGAAGAAGAAGAAGAAGAAGAAGACTAATCTCCCTGAAAGGCGGCCATGTCGACTCCGTTGTAAACAAAGATTGTATAGAATATTGCATAGGTTTTTCATTATGCCAATCTGTGCGGTTATTAGTTGCTCTTCTCGTCCCGGATGCGGTATTCAATTTTTTGGTTTGCCTAAAGTGATTAGAAACAGTGTGCAAAGACAAGAAACTTTTCGGAAAAAGAAGAATATCAGCCTTTTGACGTCGCTGCTTCCCAGCCTTCTGACAACCATGATTTTCGATGAACTGACACTTTTATAACCAGCTTCAAATTACGTATCTTATTATTATTTGTACACGTTTTCTTTTTCATCAGTTAGGTATTTGTTTGTTTCCCCGGGAAATATCATGTTGTTCACCTCTCGAAACCAACTGCTCATCACGAAAATTCTGTAATCTTCACATCAAGTTCATGGTGTAGGTACTGCCTATCGTTAATTCTGTGCGAATTGTATATTGTTTCAATGTACAATGAAATTTCTGAATAAATTCCGTGTTTTTCATTGAATGTTGTACATTATTCCATTATATCAACACACCTAACTTCAGATCTACAATAAACAGACAATGGGAGTCAGCTCACGTAAGTAAGTACCATTTAGGGTTTCAAGGAAAGAAGTTACAATAGTTATGACGTTCACCTTTGAAAAATACCTTCTTTTCTAACAATGGTAGGGATTTGGTTCATTATGGATATCTGCATTTAGTTGTTGCGTCTATAAGTTCGTGTATCAATCATAGTAGGATTGATCTGTACTACTTCCCTGTTTGTGAAAGTCTGTATGTGCGTGGTAGTTAGAAACAAAACACTTGCTCTAAACTATCTAGAGATATGTTGTTGGACAACTAATGAACCAGTAGATAGGTAGCTACTGAATAATCGGTAGTTATTACTTATATGAGACCCAAAAAAATGCATTGAGAACTCTGGAAAATCTAGGTTTGTGGTGTTCACTAGGTACTTTCTAAAGGCGAATACGCTCAACCATCAGTAGGTAGGAACGTTTTATATTGCAATCTAAGGTCAGATT
This sequence comes from Apolygus lucorum, assembly GCA_009739505.2. Classification (NCBI taxonomy): domain Eukaryota; kingdom Metazoa; phylum Arthropoda; class Insecta; order Hemiptera; family Miridae; genus Apolygus; species Apolygus lucorum. Next base: position 28,237,203 of record CM019176.2, read on the forward strand.
GGGATGTAAATAGGCACTTGTCTCTGGTTCTCTATGTGAGTAGGTATCTATAATCTATCAACACCCCTAACTACAGATCTACAATAAACGGAATATCAGGTTTCAAGAAAAGAAGTTCGTAGGTACAACATTTATAAAATTTACCTTTGAAAAATACCGTCTTTAGCAGTTAGTTGTCTGTAAGTTCGTATATCACTATATCTATCGTAGTAGGTTTGATTTGTACTTCCTTTTTTGTGAAAGTCTGTACATCCGTGATAGGTAGAAACAAAACACCTCCTCTAAACTATCCAGAGATATGTTGTTGGACAAACAATGATCAAGGAGACAGAGAGCCACTGCAAAATCGGTAGTTGTTATGTTTGAGACCCAAAAAAATGCAGTAAGAACGCTGGAAAATCTAGGTTTCTGGTGTTCACTAGGTACTTTCTAAAGGTGAATACGATCAAAAGGTAGGAAGGTTTCATATCACAATGTAGGGTCAGAAAAGGATGTAAATAGGCACTTGTCTCCAGTTCTCCATGTAAATAGGTATCCAAGTAGTAATACGTTTGTTCAATGTGGCAAATAAATATTCAAATTTTCATTCTGAAAAACTTATTTCGAGAGTTTTTAATAATTAAAATGTCAATTATTGACACTAATGTTTGTGTCAGCCTGGTTTGCTTGTCAGCATGACAGTTGACACCTGTCATGTCCCTGTTCTTTGTGTCAAGACCCCTCAGTGTCTGTATCAGCTATTTGCAATCTGATCGCTACTTACGATTACATAATTGCTATAAAAGAATAGAAAGAAGAAAATAATGAATATACCACTATCATTCTGTTTGCATACCAAGAAATAGGATCTATGTGGTATGTAAACATAATGACCTTGCTGACAGCGAGTCAAAATGGCGCCCTTTCACGACCAGCTGATAGGGTAAGCTGAGAAGGTTAGGTTTGATAACCTAAGATAGGTTAAATTGAGTCTCACGGATATCACCCATATGGTTAGCACGGGGATGAAAAATATAATACGTCCTGGATTATGAACCCCCTCAACACCCTGATTCCAGAAAGTACTACTCGAGTATGTAGGTAAAGGTCCTATCTTGAGCATACTAACATACTATATGGTAACCACGGGGATGAAAAATATAATACGCCCTGGATTATGAACCCCCTAAACACCCTGATTCCAGAAAGTACTCACTCGAGTATGTAGGTAAAGGTCCCATCTTGAGCATACTAGCATACTATATGGTAACCACGGGGATGAAAAATATAATACGTCCTGGATTATGAACCCCCTAAACACCCTGATTCCAGAAAGTACTCACTCGAGTATGTAGGTAAAGGTCCCATCTTGAGCATACTAACATACTATATGGTTGCCACGGGGATGAAAAATATAATACGTCCTGGATTATGAACCCCCTCAACACCCTGATTCCAGAAAGTACTACTCGAGTATGTAGGTAAAGGTCCTATCTTGAGCATACTAACATACTATATGGTAACCACGGGGATGAAAAATATAATACGTCCTGGATTATGAACCCCCTAAACACCCTGATTCCAGAAAGTACTCACTCGAGTATGTAGGTAAAGGTCCCATCTTGAGCATACTAGCATACTATATGGTAACCACGGGGATGAAAAATATAATACGCCCTGGATTATGAACCCCCTAAACACCCTGATTCCAGAAAGTACTCACTCGAGTATGTAGGTAAAGGTCCCATCTTGAGCATACTAGCATACTATATGGTAACCACGGGGATGAAAAATATAATACGCCCTGGATTATGAACCCCCTAAACACCCTGATTCCAGAAAGTACTCACTCGAGTATGTAGGTAAAGGTCCCATCTTGAGCATACTAACATACTATATGGTTAGCACGGGGATGAAAAATATAATACGTCCTGGATTATGAACCCCCTCAACACCCTGATTCCAGAAAGTACTACTCGAGTATGTAGGTAAAGGTCCTATCTTGAGCATACTAACATACTATACGGTAACCACGGGGATGAAAAATATAATACGCCCTGGATTATGAACCCCCTAAACACCCTGATTCCAGAAAGTACTCACTCGAGTATGTAGGTAAAGGTCCCATCTTGAGCATACTAGCATACTATATGGTAACCACGGGGATGAAAAATATAATACGTCCTGGATTATGAACCCCCTAAACACCCTGATTCCAGAAAGTACTCACTCGAGTATGTAGGTAAAGGTCCTATCTTGAGCATACTAACATACTATATGGTAACCACGGGGATGAAAAATATAATACGCCCCGGATTATGAACCCCCTCAACACCCTGATTCCAGAAAGTACTCACTCGAGTATGTAGGTAAAGGTCCCATCTTGAGCATACTAACAAACTATATGGTAACCACGGGGTTGAAAAATAAAATACGCCCTGGATTATGAACCCCCTCAACACCCTGATTCCAGAAAGTACTCAATCGAGTACCTATGTAGGTAAAGTCCCATCTTGAGCATACTAACATACTATATGGTTACCACGGGGATGAAAAATATAATACGTCCTGGATTATGAACCCCCTAAACACCCTGATTCCAGAAAGTACTCACTCGAGTATGTAGGTAAAGGTCCCATCTTGAGCATACTAACATACTATATGGTTACCACGGGATGAAAAATATAATACGTCCTGGATTATGAACCCCCTCAACACCCTGATTCCAGAAAGTACTCACTCGAGTATGTAGGTAAAGGTCCTATCTTGAGCATACTAACATACTATATGGTAACCACGGGGATGAAAAATATAATACGCCCCGGATTATGAACCCCCTCAACACCCTGATTCCAGAAAGTACTCACTCGAGTATGTAGGTAAAGGTCCCATCTTGAGCATACTAACATACTATATGGTTGCCACGGGGATGAAAAATATAATACGCCCCGGATTATGAACCCCCTCAACACCCTGATTCCAGAAAGTACTCACTCGAGTATGTAGGTAAAGGTCCCATCTTGAGCATACTAACAAACTATATGGTAACCACGGGGTTGAAAAATAAAATACGCCCCGAATTATGAACCTCCTTAGTGCCCTGATTCCAGAAAGTACTCAATCGAGTACCTATGTAGGTAAAGTCCCATCTTGAGCATACTAACATACTATATGGTTACCACGGGGATGAAAAATATAATACGCCCTGGATTATGAACCCCCTAAACACCCTGATTCCAGAAAGTACTCAATCGAGTATGTTGGTAAAGGTCTCATCAATGCCCCGAATTATGAACGCTGTCTACGCTTTCGTAAGTCTGATGATGGTCTTCGAGCCTACAGCGACGCAGATTGGGGTGGAAATCACTTAAATCGAAGGAGCATCAGTGGATTTATTGCGTTTCACGGTGAAAACCCTATTTCTTGGTTTTCTAGAGGACAGAGCTGTGTGGCACTCTCCAGTTGCGAGGCGGAATATATAGCCTTATCTCAATCAGCTCAAGAAGTTCAAAATCTCAAAGGAATCGCGAGTGAATTTACCTCTAATGAAGAATGTGTAAAAATCTTTGTAGATAACGCGAGTGCAGTGTCCATGGCAAAATCGTTTGAAAATTCTAAAAGGGCAAAACATATAGATATCCGTTATCACTTTGTAAAAGATCTTTATACTGAGGGCGAAATTGATATTGTGCATGTAAATTCTGAACACAATATCGCGGATGTTTTTACTAAACCATTATGTAAAGAGAAATTTGTGAAATTCAGGAATGCTATAACCTTCTGTCCGGACCGTTGTCCCTCGTTGCAATGAGGACCCCCGTCCGTGGGGCACCGACTCGCTTTTTTCATGGTTGTTATTGAAATATGACAGGATTTCGTTGTAAATACCACAAACTAACATAAAACATCTTTATTGCAACGTCTTTCTTCGTGTATAACATCAAATGAATTAGTTTTTATCACAATTTATCGATATAAAAAATAAGATTACACATTATTTTTATTTTTCACTTCCTGGATTTCATCCAGCTTAGGTATCACATCATTTTGACTACTCAGATAAAAAATTCAGTCTCAATTCACGCTTAAAATGACGTGTTCTACGTAGAATTGGAGGAAACATTCCAATTCAAAACCTCTAGAATCATTAGGAGTCTACTATGTAGGTACCAAGAACATAAAAACTAGGAATAAAAAGTTTTCACATTTTTAGGGAACATTTTCCAAGCAGCCTTTTGTACTCTTTTCAGTCTTCTATCTTTGACAGGAGGGTACTGAGGATATGGTCGTTGGCATGGCCAATAAGAATGCGGTTGGTCATCGTGATAGTTCTGTTGGACAGCTCCTTACCCCGGTACCATGGAGCTGGTGAGGGAGAGTTCAGGAAACGAGCTGTCCAGGACCCCCCAGTTGTCTGCCGTTGTCTATGGGTGGCCAGGTTGGAGTCACATGCTATACGGAACCATGTGGGGCGGAGCTCGCTAAACGGAATGGAAATATTTGGATCTGGGGAGTTTCTATTACATGCTTCTTTGGCACAGGAATCCGCTAGTTCATTGGCCAATATACCCACGTGTGAAGGGATCCACTGTATGTTGAGATTTTTGTTGTTGCCTACTGTAAGAGTTCGAACAAGAGAAACGATTTTCTGCATATGTGGTGATACGTGTGACCCAGGAGTTAAGTTGTTGATTTCGGAGATAATAGATTTTGAATCAGTCAAGATGAGAGCATTGTTGCAATCAGGGTGAAGGTCCGCTAGGTGCTCAAGGGTTTTTAGGAGGGCTAAAGACTCAGCAAAGTACGGGGAGGCCACATCAGGGAGCCTAAAGCCTGTCTGGGTTAAGTGCTGTTGGCAGATAATGCCTGCTGCAGATCTTTGGGCTGTCTTTGAGCCGTCACAAGCCAAAATGACATCAGCGTCAGCGTATTCATTGTTGAGATACTCCATAGTTAACGCCTTAGCCTCAATAGGAGAAATATCAGATTTCTTGGCTATGCGGGAGATATTCTCACAACCCCTGAAACTAAAATCATAAGAGATTCGAAAGCGTGTCTCGTCTTCAGTTGAAATGTGAACATTATTGGAAATTATGTAGGTTTTTACTTTCTTCAAAAGAGCAACTGTGGGTTGGAGTCTAACTGGGCAGTGAGGATCAGCGAGATCAATCATCTCATTCATAAGGTTCCTAATAACTTGGGATGAACAGTATAGTTTAGTGAAAAGTCTCAGAGATAGTTTGGTGGCTCTCGTTTATCAGTGATAATAGGTATCAGTTGTTTGTTGATGTAAACATGTAATCGAAGGGGGATGTCATGGATGCATCTCCATGTCGTAGCCTTTTTGACCGACTTCATGTCGCGGGACGACGATTTTTTTTTTTTTTTTTTTTTTTTTTTTTTTCTGTATGTTTGTACCACTAGCAGTTTCTTATTCGGCCACCAATCTGCCTGATTCTTTTCGAAAAGTGTTCTACAAGTATCCATAGTGGTCCCGTTTTAATCAGATTTCATTTTGCTTTGTTAAAAGTATCGAAATTTTGTGAAAATAGTTCAAAAAACGTGTTTTTTCGGAAGATTGTTCCGCATCCTCTCCCCCCGCCCGACTCGTCGAAGCCACCCACCCGCTCGTCCCACCCCCCGCCCACCGCCCACCCACCCGTCACCACCGGCTTATTCTCGGACGCCTGCCGCCCCTCAACAAATTCAAGGGGGACCACCCTCTCATTCATTGGGGACCATCCTCCCCATTAAGAGTGAAACGCTCATTTCTTCAAGATAAACTTGATTATGAAGCAAAATTTTAATTTCAAAAATGATATTAAACTCAATTTTGAAAATAACTTTAACATTTCATTGAAAGACGAGTTTCCCGACTCATTGTACATTTTTGTACATGTTTGTGTAGGTACATTCAAATTTAAGGTCCGATTCTAAGCTTCACAAAAAATGAGATGCTTTATGAGGGGGTTTCCGATAACCATCAAATTTCGGTAGACTACCAAGTAAGTGGGTCTAGCACATAACCTTCTCATCATCCAAAACATGTTGCAGCGGGCTAAAATATGAAGTTCAAGTCCGATTCCGATGAAATTTTCAGAGATTGTACGAGTTGGCGTGTAGATGGTCCCCTATGAAAATCATCGCCCCCGGACTGATAGCCGCTGCGCATGTGCAAACGATAATTTCCTTGTAGCAGCCATCATTTCCACATTTTCCATCCGACTTCAATAAAATTCTCAGAGATCATGCAAATTGGCATATAGATGGTCCCGATGAAAAGCATTGCCAAGGAACTGATAATAGCCACTGCGCATGCGCAAACGTGAATTCCCTGTAAGAGCTATACTTTCTACATTTTCCATCTGATTTCGATGGTATTTTCTGGGATTGCGAGGATTTGAGTGTAGATACTCCTCTACGGACATCTTTGCCCCCATTTTACTTACGTTGAGTGAAACAGTTTGGTGCAGGAGGAAGGGAAATAATAATGCGTGTTTTTTCGCTCACCAACAGGTTCTAATTGACTTAATGCTTATCCAATGGGACGTCCCCTGGAATGCATGCATTACTAAACAATATGTTTAACAATTTTTTGGACTCACTAATAACTACTTCAAACAATAATACTGTAGGTATAGGTACTAAAATAAAATGTAAAAATTAAACAATAATGTTACCTACTACCTTCATAAAAAAACCTCTAAAAGTAATAATTAATTCCACATTAAAAAAACCATTAGTGATTGAAAAATACAAGTAAAAGATTTAAAAAAGAAAAATAGCGAAAAATGTCGAAAAAAGGTTAACGGTCGGTAACTCAAAGAATACCGACTTTAAACAAACGTACTTGGTAGAAGGTAAATTATGTAAAATTAAAAAAAAAATTATATAATAAAAGTCGAAAAAATTAATGAGTTAAAAATTAAAACGAATGATTTAAAAACTTAAACAAAAGTACTTGGTAGTAGGTAAGTTATGTAAAATTAAAATAATTAAAGTCGAAAAATTAATAAGTTAAATATTAAATCAAATGATTTAAAAAATTAAATTTTAAAAATAAATTAAAAAAACCACTAAAAAGTAAAAAATAAAAAATTATGAAAATACAAAAATAGTAAAATAAAAAACTTTTTAACAAAAAAACGGACCGACCTCAAAACTGATGATGGCATCCCACTAAAAAGGAAAAAATAATAACGACAACTTATTCAGTTAGGTTGGTAGGTAGGTACGCAGTGAAGTCGCCGCCGTGCCCATCTGCAGAAACAAACATACACAAGTAGATTCCACTTCCATCTGGTTAGTATTACAACATGGGTCGATAGTGCAATACAAAACATGAATGAGAGTAGGTACCTATCATTGAGGTAATGCATGTGTTCCAAAACGATTAGGTAGTACGTCACTGCTGTCGTATGAAGGAGGATGAGAGAGTGACAATAAGTGTGAATCTCAGTAAGAATATTTCCTTTGATAACAGCTGAAGACGTCTGCGTCACCAAAAATGGCAGTTGGATAAAAATTGAACATGAGAAGGTTGTTTACTTACTTACTTACCTACCCCTACTCCTGTTTTGTATTGCACTATCGACGCATGTTGTAACACTAACTGGTTCATTTGAGTATGAACTCATATCACAAACCCACATCATGATCTAGACAATTCTACATTCAATATGCCATACATGGAATATAAGATTAATTAGATATTATGTAATCAAAGATTGGTCATGTATAATTAGATAAATAACTATTAGATACTATCTAATCAAGAGATGGTTTGTTCGAATCCCAACATTTCGTACGGGGATTCACACTTATTGTCACTCTCTCATCCTCCTTCATAGGACAGCAGTGACGTACTACCTAATCGTTTTGGAACACATGCATTACCTCAATGATAGGTACCTACTCTCATTCATGTTTTGTATTGCACTATCGACCCATGTTGTAATACTAACCAGATGGAAGTGGAATCTACTTGTGTATGTTTGTTTCTGCAGATGGGCACGGCGGCGACTTCACTGCGTACCTACCTACCAACCTAACTGAATAAGTTGTCGTTATTATTTTTTCCTTTTTAGTGGGATGCCATCATCAGTTTTGAGGTCGGTCCGTTTTTTAGGACGTCCCACAGTAAGACTTGGGCGTCCTTATGCGATCGATCTGGGGTAAAGTTGGACAACACTCAACAGAAAAAAAAAATAACCACACAGTAATCCGTTTTAGACCATTCTGAATCCAAATCCGCGAAAAAACCCATAGGTGTATGTCTGTGTGTGTGTGTGTGTGTGTGTGTGTGTGTATGTGTGTGTGTGTGTGTGTGTGTAACAAAATCTTTTGTACTCTGCCCAGGCCTTAGTTCTCAACCGATTTTCCTGGTTCTTTTTTTGTTCGTCGCGGAAAACTATCTAGTTGTGCACTACGTCGCCGGAATTTCGAATTTTGCCTTTTAAGGGGGGGAAAGGGGGGGTTAATGCTCGAAAAACATGCGTTTTTGGGCATAATCTTGTGTACTCTGCCCAGGCCTTAGTTCTCAACCGATTTTCCTGGTTCTTTTTTTGTTCGTCGCGGAAAACTATCTAGTTGTGCACTACGTCGCCGGAATTTCGAATTTTGCCTTTTAAGGGGAGGAAAGGGGGGGTTAATGCTCGAAAAACATGCGTTTTTGGGCATAATCTTGTGTACTCTGCCCAGGCCTTAGTTCTCAAACGATTTTCGTGGTTCTTTTTTCGTTTGACGCGAAATACTATCTAGTTGTGCACTACGGCGCCGGAATTTTGGGTTTTGCTTTTTAAGAGGGGGAAAGGGGGGGTTAATGCTTAAAAAACGTGCGTTTGCGTGCATAATCTTGTAAACTCTGCCCAGGCCTCAATTTCCAACCGATTTGCGTGTTTCTTTTTTTGTTTGACTCAAATAACTTCTGAGTTGTACATGATTTTACCAGAGTACCAAAATTCGCAAGGGGAGGGGGTGAGTGGGGGGGATAATATTCAAAAAATATACGATTTTTCAACATTTCGGTTCCTTTACTGCTTACTAACTGTACCCAAGCTTTGAAATTGAGGAAAAATTCTCATTATACCTCCGAATTTTCATGAATTATTCTCTTTACCACCATGGAACTAATAGTGGTGCCACCATGGTACCATGATGCCATAAACCGCTTATTTCGTTTTTTTTTTTTTTGTGTTTCACCTCGAATACGGATGTGAACTTCAACGGACTGCCTACCAAAACTAACAGATGAAAGTTCAATGTTACGACGTATTTCCGCTTTGGTGCCAAACTGGCACCATTGTTGGCGTTGGGGAGGTGGGGGAGGGGGGGGGGGTGAACTCGAATTCGCATGTTGGGTATCGTAGATCATGGATTTTACAATGCTGTTCAGATTCGAGGCTCCCATGCCGCTAGAAATGTTTTGGTAGATAATGATGAGGGGTCACTATTTCTTGCCTAAAGTAATAAATAAATTACATCGAGTGAAACAGTTTTATCGCTTACAAACTGGTTAAACTGATCTAATGCTTATCCAATGGGACGTCCCCTGGAATGCATGCATTACTAAACAATATGTTTTGTTAAAAAGTTTTTACTTGTTCCATCTTATTAGTTAGTATCCATTGTGTCCAGTTGTATTGTATCAGAGTTGTAAAGTAATGATTACTTTGAGTAATGATTACTTTTCAAAATTACTTTTCTTATAAGCAATGAAATGAGTGAAGTGATTATGATTATGTACACATAAAACCAAAAACTGGGGGATTAAGAGACACCTTAATCCAAAGTAATGGCCATTCCCATTACCCATTCCTGTAATGGGAATGGAATTTTCAATTACTTTTTCCAATTCCTTGTAATGGTAATGGTTTTTTCAATTCCCCATTACTCGCAGTTGGAAAAGTAATGGGTCCTTCCAATTACCCATTACAGGAAGAGTAATGGGTAATGGGAGAACCAATTCCCCATTACCACCATTCAATCAGTAAGTTGACCATCCTCCAATTCATAAGGGACCACCCTCAAATTCATAGGGGACCACCCTGCAATTCATAGGGGACCATCCCCCCATCCATTTCGTTGGGGACCATCCTCCAATTCATAGGGGACCACCCTCAAATTCATAGGGGACAACCCTCCAATTCATAGGGGACCATCCCCCCATCCATTTCGTTGGGGACCATCCTCCAATTCATAGGGGACCACCCTCAAATTCATAGGAGACCACCCTCCAATTCATAAAGGACCATCCCACCACCCTAATCGTTGGGACCATCCTGCAATTCATAGGGGACCGTTCCCAAATTCCTTGGGGACTACCCTACCAATTCATAGGGGACCATCCCCCCATCCATTTCGTTGGGGACCATCCTCCAATTCATAGGGGACCACCCTCAAATTCACAGGGGACCACCCTCCCATTCATAGGGGACCATCCCCCCATCCATTTCGTTGAGGACCATCCTCCAATTCATAGGGGACCACCCTCAAATTCATAGGGGACCATCCCCCCATCCATTTCGTTGGGGACCATCGTACAATTCATAAGGGACCACCCTCAAATTCATAGGGGACCACCCTCCAATTCTTAGGGGACCATCCCATCATCCTAATCGTTGGGGACCATCCTACAATTCATTGCAGGATGGTCCCCAACGAAATGGATGGTGGGATGGTCCCTTATGAATTTTGAGGGTAGTCCCCAAGGAGTTTGGGAACGGTCCCCTATGAATTGCAGGATAGTCCCCAACGATTAGGATGGTGGGATGGTCCCCTATGAATTGGGAGGGAGTTCCCCAAGGAATTTGGGAATGGTCCCCTATGAATTGTAGGATGGTCCCCAAAGAAATGGATGGAGGGATGGCCCCCTATGAATTGGAGGGTGGTCCCCTACGAATTGGAAGGTGGTCCCCTATGAATTGGAGGATGGTCCCCAACGAGATGGATGGTGGGATGGCCCCCTATGAATTGGAGGGTGGTCCCCTATGAATTGGAGGGTGGTCCCCTATGAATTTGAGGGTGGTCCCCTATGAATTGGAGGATGGTCCCCAACGAAATGGATGGGGGGATGGACCCCTATGAATTGGAGGGTGGTCCCCTATGAATTTGAGGGTGGTCCCCTATGAATTGGCGAATGGTCCCCAACGAAATGGATGGGGGGATGGTCCCCTATGAATTGGAGGGTGGTCCCCAATGAATTTGAGGGTGGTCCCCTATGAATTGGAGGATGGTCCCCAACGAAATGGATGGGGGGATGGACCCCTTTGAATTGGAGGGTGGTCCCCTATGAATTTGAGGGTGGTCCCCTATGAATTGGAGGATGGTCCTCAACGAAATGGATGGGGGGATGGTCCCCTATGAATTGGAGGGTGGTCCCCTATGAATTTGAGGGTGGTCCCCTATGAATTGGCGAATGGTCCCCAACGAAATGGATGGGGGGATGGTCCCCTATGAATTGGAGGGTGGTCCCCAATGAATTTGAGGGTGGTCCCCTATGAATTGGAGGATGGTCCCCAACGAAATGGATGGGGGGATGGACCCCTTTGAATTGGAGGGTGGTCCCCTATGAATTTGAGGGTGGTCCCCTTTGAATTGGAGGATGGTCCCCAACGAAATGGATGGGGGGATGGTCCCCTATGAATTGCAGGGTGGTCCCCTATGAATTTGACGGTGGTCCCTTATGAATTGGAGGATGGTCAACTTACTGATTGAATGGTGGTAATGGGGAATTGGTTCTCCCATTACCCATTACTCTTCCTGTAATGGGTAATTGGAAGGACCCATTACTTTTCCAACTGCGAGTAATGGGGAATTGAAAAAACCATTACCATTACAAGGAATTGGAAAAAGTAATTGAAAATTCCATTCCCATTACAGGAATGGGTAATGGGAATGGCCATTACTTTGTTCCGAAAGTAATTGGAATGGGTAATGGGAATTGGAATTCCTATTTTAACAACTCTGATGTACACATAAAACCAAAAACTGGGGGATTAAGAGACACCTTAATCCAAAGTAATGGCCATTCCCATTACCCATTCCTGTAATGGGAATGGAATTTTCAATTACTTTTTCCAATTCCTTGTAATGGTAATGGTTTTTTCAATTCCCCATTACTCGCAGTTGGAAAAGTAATGGGTCCTTCCAATTACCCATTACAGGAAGAGTAATGGGTAATGGGAGAACCAATTCCCCATTACCACCATTCAATCAGTAAGTTGACCATCCTCCAATTCATAAGGGACCACCCTCAAATTCATAGGGGACCACCCTGCAATTCATAGGGGACCATCCCCCCATCCATTTCGTTGGGGACCATCCTCCAATTCATAGGGGACCACCCTCAAATTCATAGGGGACAACCCTCCAATTCATAGGGGACCATCCCCCCATCCATTTCGTTGGGGACCATCCTCCAATTCATAGGGGACCACCCTCAAATTCATAGGAGACCACCCTCCAATTCATAAAGGACCATCCCACCACCCTAATCGTTGGGACCATCCTGCAATTCATAGGGGACCGTTCCCAAATTCCTTGGGGACTACCCTACCAATTCATAGGGGACCATCCCCCCATCCATTTCGTTGGGGACCATCCTCCAATTCATAGGGGACCACCCTCAAATTCACAGGGGACCACCCTCCCATTCATAGGGGACCATCCCCCCATCCATTTCGTTGAGGACCATCCTCCAATTCATAGGGGACCACCCTCAAATTCATAGGGGACCATCCCCCCATCCATTTCGTTGGGGACCATCGTACAATTCATAAGGGACCACCCTCAAATTCATAGGGGACCACCCTCCAATTCTTAGGGGACCATCCCATCATCCTAATCGTTGGGGACCATCCTACAATTCATTGCAGGATGGTCCCCAACGAAATGGATGGTGGGATGGTCCCTTATGAATTTTGAGGGTAGTCCCCAAGGAGTTTGGGAACGGTCCCCTATGAATTGCAGGATAGTCCCCAACGATTAGGATGGTGGGATGGTCCCCTATGAATTGGGAGGGAGTTCCCCAAGGAATTTGGGAATGGTCCCCTATGAATTGTAGGATGGTCCCCAAAGAAATGGATGGAGGGATGGCCCCCTATGAATTGGAGGGTGGTCCCCTACGAATTGGAAGGTGGTCCCCTATGAATTGGAGGATGGTCCCCAACGAGATGGATGGTGGGATGGCCCCCTATGAATTGGAGGGTGGTCCCCTATGAATTGGAGGGTGGTCCCCTATGAATTTGAGGGTGGTCCCCTATGAATTGGAGGATGGTCCCCAACGAAATGGATGGGGGGATGGACCCCTATGAATTGGAGGGTGGTCCCCTATGAATTTGAGGGTGGTCCCCTATGAATTGGCGAATGGTCCCCAACGAAATGGATGGGGGGATGGTCCCCTATGAATTGGAGGGTGGTCCCCAATGAATTTGAGGGTGGTCCCCTATGAATTGGAGGATGGTCCCCAACGAAATGGATGGGGGGATGGACCCCTTTGAATTGGAGGGTGGTCCCCTATGAATTTGAGGGTGGTCCCCTATGAATTGGAGGATGGTCCTCAACGAAATGGATGGGGGGATGGTCCCCTATGAATTGGAGGGTGGTCCCCTATGAATTTGAGGGTGGTCCCCTATGAATTGGCGAATGGTCCCCAACGAAATGGATGGGGGGATGGTCCCCTATGAATTGGAGGGTGGTCCCCAATGAATTTGAGGGTGGTCCCCTATGAATTGGAGGATGGTCCCCAACGAAATGGATGGGGGGATGGACCCCTTTGAATTGGAGGGTGGTCCCCTATGAATTTGAGGGTGGTCCCCTTTGAATTGGAGGATGGTCCCCAACGAAATGGATGGGGGGATGGTCCCCTATGAATTGCAGGGTGGTCCCCTATGAATTTGACGGTGGTCCCTTATGAATTGGAGGATGGTCAACTTACTGATTGAATGGTGGTAATGGGGAATTGGTTCTCCCATTACCCATTACTCTTCCTGTAATGGGTAATTGGAAGGACCCATTACTTTTCCAACTGCGAGTAATGGGGAATTGAAAAAACCATTACCATTACAAGGAATTGGAAAAAGTAATTGAAAATTCCATTCCCATTACAGGAATGGGTAATGGGAATGGCCATTACTTTGTTCCGAAAGTAATTGGAATGGGTAATGGGAATTGGAATTCCTATTTTAACAACTCTGTATTGTATCCATATTGTGTCGAGTCATTCCTTTCGTATTCGAATGTTGTGTGCCGTCTCTTTAAACCAAATTATCCTAATTACAAGTATTAGTAAACTAATCAGTGCGTTCCTATGTACGATTCCCGGTCCACAATTAGTTTGTTAGATACCTAGGTAAGTAGGACGCATGTTGTGGTCCTAAAGAAAGACTTTTGAAAAATAGCGTTGATTTCCTTCGGGTTCGCATTTTACCGCTCTCTACACAGTGAACACTCACACCTTCTAGTTCCAGAGGAGAACGCTAGAGGCTGCTAACACTGTTCCTTATCAATTCCTTATGATAATGATAACCGTGATAACAGATCGGTATTTTATTTTGTTTCAATTTTTCATTGCTATGTGCTAATTTATTCGGAAATGTGAAATTCAATGTAGGTATTTAAGTAGGTAGTTCTCTCCTGGAAAATTTTGCTCATTGACAGATTTTTTCCGAAACTGTGGTGAACTTCTAGATTAGAACTTAACTCGAAAAGTGATGCAATCGTGATTTATACCGGTATTTTTACCAGCATTTCTTTTAGCGATCAATGATCCAACCACTGACTGATGTTGTCCAAAATATTACCCATGGTGGCTTCCAAGTCGCTGAAAGCTGCTGCTCCCGTCTTGTCAGCCGTCCGTCTTCTTCCCACCAAACCCCACGAGGTCAGTTCGTCGCCTAAACCCGCTGCATCTCTTTCCGAACTACCTCGCAGAATCAATGCGAAAAAACTCAAAAATTTGACGAACAACAATGGAGAGTTGGAGACGAAACCCAAAGCGAAGTCTTGGAACGTCGTGTCGTATTCAACAGCTGAAGAGTACGATATCGTCAACTTATCCAAAGCCCTCAAAGCACAAAACGTGTACATACTATGCGAGCTGACGAGCAACGAGCCGATGAAAACTGTCAGTACCCAAGCTCTGCATGCCATTGCCAAGTACCAGGTTTCCCAAGAGCCGAGGCATCTGTACTACTTCGAAGATGGAACAGTTGTGATGTGGAATCTTCCGGAAATAGAGCAGCATGCTGTTATTGGTGAGTCAAACAAGATGACGGGTAGGCAGTTTTTGTAATAATTTCGTAATGTTGGTAAGTTACTGAGTTTATGCAATGGTAAGGTGCGTGTACTCCTGGACAGTTGTGCTTTAAGTGGATTTATCATGGCAAACCAGGCTTTCTGGGTTTGCTCAAAAACATCTCGAATTTTAGCAAAAAAGAGTAGGGGAAGGACGTGTACCTTGGGCAGCATGTACCTTGAGCAACTTTCTATTATTCAGACCCTTGATGGGAGAAATATTGAAAGAACGAGCCAAAATATTGCTTTGATGATGGCAACACTGCTTTCGAATAATGGAGCGCTTTGCGTCGGATGTAGAGGCTGTAAGTCGACCAGTTAGTTTTGCCCTCCCATTTTGGGTAATTAACCTCCGTACTTAGAGGTTTCCCAGCGACCTGGTAAGTGTTTATAACTGATATTTTTGGTGAATGGGGTATTTCAGTGGGTCGGAAATACAGGTTTTTGACCTCAAATTTGGATTCAGCACCCTTGAAAACCTATAAACTACAACTTTAAGCCCAATGATACTATAACATGTGGTAGAAAAATTAATTAAAGAGATCACACGTTTGAAAAAGGCGGGCCGCTATAAATGCACACACACTAGGGAAGGACTACACCGCGGACTACGCCGCGCGCGTGTGTGAGTGATATTTTGTAGTATCCAAGGGGTCCTCCAGGGGTTTCCGTGCATGGATACTTTTTTTAAAGACAGTTGGCTAGCTACGTCACGATTGGCTAGCTACGTCACACCGTTCAAATCTTCAACTTTCCTTAGCTTCTCTGATTTTTTAAAAACATTTTCTCGACGAACAGACCCGATTACCGTTATTCCTGAGCCATACTCTTTTGAAAAAAAAAATAAAAAAAATTGACCGAAATACCCCATTCAGAAGCTGTGGGGTATGGGCTTTAGCGAGAATATCGCATTTTATGTTTGGTTTTCATGAATTGAATTGCGAGGTCAAAATATTCTCCAAGTCATTTCTGTGTACCTTGGGCAACAAGAAGGGGTTTGTTCAAGGTACAAACCACTTGATTTCATGTACATTCTGGTAACTGATTTCACGCCAGAAAACGTCTGCTGAAGATGAGTGAAAAACTCAAGCTAACCAAGAAGCTGAATTTTGGTAAGAAGATATGCAAGAGGAAACTTGATAAGAAGAAAGGCAGTTCTGAAGACGAAAGAGAAGTGTCGAGTTCTGGCGGAAAGGTTGATGGAACTTTGGATGATCTGTAGGAATCAGGACGATCTGAATGGTAGGAGAACAGCACGAAAATGAAACTACCGAGGAATGGATCGGAGGGAAGTGGGATTACACCAACGAGGTGGTCAATGTTAAAAAATGGGTTTTGGTCTCTTTTTCTACACAGAACCTTGCCAAAATTTACGTCTGTTGAGTTCTGGAAGCCAACAGTGACCAAGTGACAGTGACATTTTTGAGGAAAAAGAAAAACTTTCCTCCTTTTCCTTGTTGATTTTTTCAAATTGATGATGTTCAGGGATGTCATAAAATTTTTGCCTCAGCCTATTTTTAACTGGCGAGGAAGGATACGTTTCAATGTTTCTTTTGCTGGGTTCGATCTTAATTGATTTTTTGATTTTTGTAATTTTCGCGAAACTGCTTTGTAACTATAGTGTTATCGTTCTGAAATTATTAATAGTGTGAAGTCGTTATTTTTATACTTTTATTTTTTCAAAACATATTTTCCAAGGAGAAAGTTTGTTTTACGTCTTATTTGGGCTCGTGCATAAGTTACTGCAACCCTATTTTAAACAAATGTTTGATACAAAATTGTACTTTTATAAATCAAGTGTTTCCAGAAAGTTACAGTTACATCATGTTTTGTATTTTTGCACCCATTTCTTCATTTGTTTGAAACACTAAAAATGGGTGCCCAAGGTACAATCAATGTTGCTCAAGGTACAATGCAAGATTGTACCTTGGGCAAAAATCCACTTTTTACAAGATCAATTATAACACATCAACCGTGGGAGATTTTTAAAATTGTCAGAGGTATTCTGAAAGCCAACGAGATAGAGCATTGATATACCTTGAAAAAACTTTTTTTAAACTACTTGAACTGCCCCAAATTTAGCAGTGAAGAAAATCTGCCCAAGGAACACGTCCTTCCCCTACCTACTTGTTTCAAAGTCCATTTCAACAGTGCAGATCAATACTTGAGTGGCCTAATAGACGAAGCAATGCTTCAATTCTGAGGCTTATGTTGCCAACTAATAGGAGTTGATTTAGAGTGACAGTGATGAAAAACCATTCTACTTAGTCCACAGCGATTCTCGCTGATAGTTCAAGGAGGGTACTTGATATTCTATATTCTCATCATCGCTCCTCCTTCATCTCATTGATTGTAAGTTGGCAGCACTAAACCGACTCAATCGAAGATCAACTCCATGTGTAACATGGTAACATCGGCAAGTTATGTAGAAGACATTCAGCTTGATGCCTGGTTTGACCAAAAAACTGGTTTGAAAGAATCTTCAATCAAACATCAATTTTAAAGCCTGCAAATTTCGGGGATTTTAACTCAATCTTTCATTTACTCCCTATGATTTACACATAGTTACTTTTTTCTCGTTCTCTATTCTTCATTAATTTGAAATTTCTTTACCGGTGGTTCATTTCAGATTTTTTGAAGCCTTACGAAGAGAAGCGGTACGACACCAAAATCGTCCAGTCCGAGTTGGATTTCATGAAATACACGTATGATCCCGAGGCTAAGAAAACTAAAATCAATGATGGCTGCATGACGTTGGGGTCCTTGGATAAGAGCCCAGAAATGATCTGCTCTGAGATGTACACGTTGTCGAACGCAATGGCGATGTCTGTCAAGCTTGGGAATCTGGAGTGCATCCTGTCCAAATTTATCGAAGATATCGAGCCGATGATGGACGACCTCAAGACCGGACAGCCAATAAAAATGTCCAGAGGAGGCGTGTTGAAAAAATCTGGAGAACTTTATGCTCTCAGGTTGGTACCACCCAATTGTCTCCTCTTTTAGCTCACTTTTTTTTTGTTCTTGAAGAAAATGCCTTGAAAAGAAGCAAAATTTGGCTTTAACACAAAAATGGAGCTCACAAAGAATTACAGATGCTAAGGAAAATGGGGTATTTCAGTCAATTTTTTTTATTTATTTTTTTCAAAAGAGTATGGCTCAGGAATAATGGTAATCGAGCCTGTTCGTCGAGAAAATGTTTTTAAAAAATCAGAGAAGCTAAGGAAAGTTGAAGATTTGAATGGTTTGACGTAGCTAGCCAACTGTCTTTGAAAAAAGTATCCATGCACAGAGAAGAGGTGAAACCCTTGGAGACCTCTTGGATACTACAAAATACTACTCACACACACGCGCAGCATAAGTGTGTGTGCATTAAGGGCATAAGGCATTAAGGCATAAGTGAGTGTGCATTATTCTACCACATGTTATAGTATCATTGGGCTTAAAGTTGTAGTATATAGGTTATCAAGGGTGCTGAATCCAAATTTGAGGTCAAAATCCTGAATTTCCGACCCACTGAAATACCCCATTATCAGTTTACCAATCCTGGCAAATAACATGTCAAAATAATGGTAGAACTGCAATTGGCTGGCTGTTGCAGGGTTGCCAACATCGTAAAAATCCTTTTCAACTAAAACTCCCAACTAAAAAATGTATCTCCCATTATAACTTTGAGGAAGGCTTCCCATCAACCTTCCCCCATCAACCCCATTGACAATGCAACCAACTTCAACACACCAAAATTTCACATTTGCTGACAAGTGCATTTACTGCCCTAAGTGGTCACATGGTTTCTCCAATGTGAAGACATGGAAATAATTTGGCGGGACAGTAAATTGACAAACTTTCTTAATGCAATCCCTTACTCATGAAAACATTTTAGGTTATTATCTCATGAAAACATTTTAGGTTATTATCTCTAGCTTAACCGAATCAGAGGGTTCCTAAGAACACGATTAATTTTTTCCCCCATTTTCTTTGATAACGCGCACCTTAGTGAGACATTTCGAGTTTGAAAAATCCTAGCAGGACTGATTTTCCATCCAAGTCCCAGTTGTAGCCTAGGATCATTAATATACAGAAGTACCAGAAGAGGCTGCTACAGTTCACCTCAGTTCGAAGGGAGCCCATCTTATCAGTCATACCTGCGGTTTCAAACAGGCAAGGTTCTGAAGGATTTTGTACTTTTCGTGAGACCCCCAAGAACTGAGTTTTCAAGATTATCTGAGAGGAGCCGTTATATTAGTTGTTTTATATATCCTAGTGACTGATGGTTTTTATATTTCTCTGCTGAGTATTTTTTTAAATGGCGAATCTGCCTCACATTTTTTTATTTTTTCAAAAGAGGGTCCACTGATATGGAACCATAGTGTGCAGCTCGAAAAAGCATACAAAAAATTTAGAGAATTTAAGGAAGATGGAAATTTTAAAAGAAGCGGCAATCTGTTCACGGGGTTGCAATGTAACGGATTTTCTAACCAATCTGACTTTATAGGAGGATCTGTGTCCCTCTGAGGTAGCGCTACCTCTGGAAGCGCAAATGAAACTAGCTTGGAAAAGCACGCAAAAGGCAGAATTCGGGGAGTGGAGCATGAGATCATAGTAGAGCCCGACATTCCCATCCGACAAGCACCTCGTAGAATACTGTTACATCGAATAGGAGAAGTAGATGCATTGATTGAGGAAATGGAGAGGGAAGGTGTTATTGAAGTCTCCAGCAGTCCATGGGCTAGCCTCATTGTCTTAGTAAAAAAAAGATGGGTCGACCAGATTCTGCATAGACTATAGAAGGCTAAATGAAGTAACAAGGAAAGAAGCTCACCCGCTACCACATATTAATGACCTACTGCAGGCAACAAGAGTGGTTTTCGTTACTTGACCTAAAGAGTGGGGCTGATAAACCAAAAACAGCCTTCTGCACGCCTCGAGGTCTATGGCAGTTCTTGGTTATGCCTTTTGGGCTGTGTAATGCTCCTGCAACCTTCCAGCGAGCAATGAATAGACTGCTGTTCGAATTCGGGGCTCTGACGTCACTAGAAGTGTTATGGCGGCTAAGGGTGGTTGGGAGTGTATAGAAACATGTTGGGTATCGTTTCATCAATGATTTCACATTTTAAAATATCCAGTTTTGGTCTCTTATAATGCTAGAATTGATATGGTTACTTTCCTGTCGTACTAAATTTTGTCCATAGAAATGTTTAAAAAAAATTATCATTCACCAGTTGATATTGAAAGAACTACACCTTATCCAATGGGACGTCCCCTGGAATGTTTGAATAATTCAATTTATTTATTACTTTACAATTCAATTACAATTTAGTAATTATTGCTAAACAATGATTTGTTTTTCCACAAACCAACCTCATCTAACCATCTTCTTCACCCCCAGGCACACCATGAACTTGTCAACAGATCTCCTAGACATCCCGGATTTCTATTGGGATCGAGAAAACCTCGAAGGTTTGTACCAGGACGCTTACAACTACTTCTCCATCGCCAGAAGGACGAGGGTGATGAATGAGAAGTTGAACCACTGCTCTTCGCTTCTGGAGCTTGTGTCCACTCATTTGAGTGACCGCCACCATGTCCGCCTTGAGTGGATGATCATAGTTCTCATCATGGTGGAGGTTGGCTTCGAAATACTGCACTTCATCCATTGATTGAGTCTTAGTTTACTGTGATCGCACTTGAACATTAAGTTTGTAATATAATATTGTATCACACCTATTTTTACGAGTAAATGTTGTTGTTCCAACCCTATTTCTTAGTTCAAATCCCAGCTAGGTTCGATTCTCTCTTCTTGAATGCTCCACAGAGCAGATTAGTTTTTGAATGAACGAACTTATCACTCCAGCATAAATATTAATATTGATACCTATATTCCGTATAGGTGAAAGTGAGCCTTCAACAGTGGGAGGCCCCTTCCATGACAGTGTTGCCTCATGCAGGGATATTTCCCTTCTCCCCTTAGAGAGGGATTTTTCTCTTCTGGCGCAGTAAGAATGAGTCAGTTTTGGCCATAGGGATGCTTTTTCCTGATAGGTTGGGGTCACTGGCTGCCAACCTGGCACTGTAGTGGTGGTTGTCTCACGCAAATAGAAAAATCTGATGGAGTATAGTCAATCTAAAAGGTGGATACTGTTGAAGGTGAATTTTAAATAAAAGAGGGGTTGATCTTTATATGCAAAGATGTTCTTTAGAAACCTGCATTGTGTGACAGAGCAACAGTTCGTCTGACATCTGAGTCGTGATTTGACGGAACAATTACTCCATCGACCATGTGAGGGTGTGTCAGTCCAGGTATTTCCCTGGAATGGTTCAAACAGTGACAATGATGTAACCAGCACAGTACCATTACTGCTTACCAAACCATGCTAACCAATACAGTAGATCCCTTCCCAGTCCAGAGCTGTTCTATTGTACGATATCTCCCTGGTCTGTGGAATGGGCAGTAAGGGCGCTTCTCTGAACATGCAACTGGACCAGTAAAGCTGGATGCACATGGAGTGGGATGAGAGCACAAAGAATGGAAAAAGCAGGGGAGGGGGTCGGGGAATTATGGAAAGTGGGTTCACATGCATGGTGGACAGAATAACCTTCCTGCAGAAGCCTTTCTGTGATGAAAACTCCCTCATTTTTTATTATCACATGGTAGCAATACTTTGATTCAATTAATAATTAATTGAATCAAGGAATCAAAGTATTGCTGAAGAATGATGAATAAATCAATTTAAGAATTATTCTTAAATTGATTTATTCATCATTCTTTTTGATTTCTTTGACATGCCTTAGTGATTTTGCTTCTGGCTCTACCAAGGTAGTGGAAGCACTGTTTTCACTTTCCAAGGTTGACAAAAAATGTTCTCCAAAATCTAAATTTCCACTCACATTTTAGGTCTTTTTGATTAGGTAAATTTGGTTCTGTATCTGTCTGTAAAATCCTTCCAAGTGCTTCAACTTTTAAATTTTCCTCCCCAATTCGATAACATTTTCAGAGATTGTGTGGGATGCTCTGCAGATGGTCCCTATGAGGGCAGTGCAAGGTACTTGAAGATTAGCTACAATGCATCGAATCATCTATAGTATCAGGCAGTGGATACGAGGAGGCTTTGTGCCACACCCATTTGGCAGATGTTTTGAAATGATATTATTTTTATGAGTGAACACTCGTGAGTCGAACCTTCAAGGTATCCATTCTACGATAAATTTCTTCTTAATGAGGAATTTCGCCGAATTCTGTTTGCATTTTTCCTGAATAGTTAATGGTGTGCAGCAACTATGTAGATCGACCCAACAAAACGTACTATGTCAAGCTCGGCGAAGAAGGTGTTGTTTTTCAGTTGACCCTAATCCCGATTAATGGTGTGGGATAGATGAAAATCGGGTTGATTTCGGAAAATAAGTCTCCTTTTATTTTCGGGAGAATCAAAATTTATTTTAAAAAATAACCGGGAAAACGGACTTTTTCAACGTGAAGCAGGAATGCTCGATGATTGGCTGTTCAGATCACCAGTCCCTCACATTGTTGCCCTACAAAATCGTGTTATCTAAGAGGAAAGTTATCAAACAAAAACAGGGAAAACCTGTATTTGTCCATCTTGCTTTTTCTATCTTTACTGGTTTTGTGAAATGTTGCATCTGAGGGCTATAGATTTCACGATCTCAGCGCTTCAAGCAGCAATAAATGAACTATTCCATGTTGACGTTGTACTATTAAGTGAATTATGTCGGCGGGAATATAAAAGAGAGCATGTTTAGTTTGAGACAGCTTTATCTAATAGGTATGAATCGAATAACAATGCAAGAGTGGACAGGAGCTTGAACGCATGCGCCAACTGTTGACAGTTCAGTGATGCGTAATACAACAGACGTCATCCTCCAGGTTTTTTTAAACGTTCATATTTTCTACACTGTTTTATTCATTTGTAAGTTAGGGAGTACGGGCTGAAAGTTTGCCGTAGGTTTTTCGAGGTGCTGAATCCGATTTTGGGGTCAAAAATAGGAAATTCCGACATGGTGAAATTCCTCATTTTTGTGAGTATTTTAGTTTTCAAGATTTCTTCGGGTTTTCAACCTCACATCAACCTGGACCAACAGTTTAACCCTCGGACACCCATGGGGCAGCACTTCATACCATTACTCTCTAAATATTCGTTCATTCACTAATGCGTAACGTTTTCAGTAAATTGTCCATCGACTGCTAACCTGACCATCCTTGACGGAAATGAATTATTGATCTGTCGGTTGTTTTCGGCCATGTTTAATGGGAATGTCATCACGCAGTAACGAATGCCACTCGCGGGGTTTTTCTATTGTGATTTTCTCCAGTCTATGAGTAGTCAGTCTTTCAACCTGAAGATATCGCCACTGTCATTTTTTCAGAGATACCTCAGATCCCATTCATGATATTTTTTGTATCACCCACCCTACTGCTATTCAAAATGTTAATGAGGAATTTCACCGATTTCTGTTTGCATTTTTCCTGAATAGTTAATGGTGTGGGATAGATGAAAATCGGGCTGATTTCGGAAAATAAGTCTCCTGTTATTTTTGGGAGACAATCAAAATTTTTAATTTCAAAACTAACCGGGAAAACAGACGTGCAGCGGGAACGCTCGCTGATTGGGCTGTTCGGATCGCCGTCTCCTCCCAGTGTTGCCCATTGGGACGACGAAATCGTGTTTTCTAAGAGAAAAGTTATCAAACAAAAACAGAGGAAACCTAATTTCCCCATCTCGCTTTTTCTATTTTTTTCTTCAGTTTTTCGATTTCGAACTTTACTGTTTCATGAAATTTTGCATCTGGGGACTATAGATTTCTCGATCTCAGCGCTTCAAGCGGCCATAAATGAACTATTCCAGGATGACGTCATTTTCCCGTTTTTTTTTAACATTCGTATTTTCTACACTGTTTTGTTTATTCGTAAATTAGGAAGTTCGGGCTGAAAGTTTGCCTTAGGGGGTTTTTAGAGGTGCTGAATCCGATTTTGGGGTCAAAAATAGGAAATTCCGACATGGTGAAATTCCTCATTCCAGGGCTTTTTACCTGTGGTTTCGGTATTTATTTGAATATTAAATTATGAATTCAGAGCCGCAAAAATTTATCTCACCTAAAATTCAAATGATTTGAAATCCGATTGTTTCCAGATTTTTCGACGGAACTAATTTAGAAACAAAAATAAAGCAAAGGTTGCCCTTTCATAGATTTTAGATACTGAATATCGTGGTATATTTTATCTGGCCTCAAAACACTGAATAGAATTGGTTATCATCGGTTAAGGAGTAAATTCCTGAGGGCGGCATGGAGTACTCTGCCGTCCAAAGGAGAAAAGCAGCTTTTCCAGTTTTCAGAAAACTCGTTTGGCGTTTCCATGAAAACCTCCATTTTGATCAAAAATGTGATTTTCATGTTGCAAAATAATTTTGCACTCATTCTCTGTTTTATTCCATCGATTTCACGTGCAAAATACTATAAATAATTATTTTATATTCATTGAACTATAATTATTTGTTATTGAGTTTCTCCCAAATCCTGAGGATTCCAACAGTAATAGGATACAACTGCATTCTACTCTTGCATCATTCACAAACTTTTTTTTTGTCCAACAATTAGTTTACTAACAGCAGTATCTCGCTTACTATTTTTCTGAATCCAACCATATCAAAAATTCAAAATGTGAAAAAATCGAGTTACTGCTTTTCTTCTTGGGACGGCGGCAGTAACTGCCCGCAGGTAGATTAATTTGTCGATGACTCCGAGGGTTAAAGTAGGATAGAAGACATTTGATGTGGCGACATATTCGATCTGTCACTTCTTATTTCATCATCCTATCCTCCTCATAGTTAGGACGTGTCTTTACTTCTGACCAAGATGGCATACAACCTCAAAAAACAGAAAATTGCAAAACATTTCTCGATTAAAAAAATTTTAATCGATAGTTTTAGGACCAGAATATTCGGTGGGAGATGATAAAATTCATCAGTGGCACACAATGCTATTCTGAAGTGAATAACAAACCAAATAAGAACTAATTTCACCTTTTGAAAACTTCATCCGCCCCATTGAGGATAGTTCAAGTATTAACGGGAAGATACAAAAATCGAAATATTCTTTATTAAATATTTTGTTTTTGACCCCGGCGTGAGGAAAACCTCAGGGTAATCCCATTTTCCATCTTCCGTACACCAAATCAGCGATTATATAAAGGAACCTTAATTAATGCAATGTAGTGTTAACATGATAGAAATGTGATAGAATAGGCTTCCTTAGATATTCCTAGACGTTTATAAATTATAATTATAGTGAGAGCAGCGTTTACAATTTTCAAATAATTTAGCGAATTCGGAAGTACCAAAAATGACGAGGGGCTGTCTTGCGTGCCTGGAAGTGAATGACGACACCTGAAACAAACGCAGGCGATTAGAAACTTACCAAGTACTACTGACAAAGTACGAAATTGAAATAAATCACAATAATGTATGTTTTAGAACTCTCAAACTGATACATGTTAATATCAATATGATTTCGAAAATCCCAAAACATTTGATTTTGCATGAATTGCTACCAGAATCACACATAGAGATCCTGGTTATTAGTACATGCTAACACATAAATGGGCATAATACCACGCCAAAGCAGGATTCAATAGTTTTCTGCAGAAGTTTGGTCACTAGCGCGGAGACGAGATTAGGAGAAACGGGCTAAGCGTCTAAAAGAGAATAATATCCTGTGGATGCTAACCTCTTCATTTGTGATGGTGAACCTCCGATTAGAACAGTAAAGTAAAGGAGTCTCTTGTGACTCTACAGTGACGCTACAGCTGATTTTGTTGGTAAACTAATAGCTCAGTATCGATCGTTCAAGCCGGGTCCACACTTGCAACATTTGGCCGCTCCAAACCCGCTCTGCTCTTCTGTCCCGAACATCGCGGCGCTCCAAACCTTGCTCTGCCCATACAAAGCTCACCCCACTCCGAACATTCCTTTGATGCAAGATGAAAAAACGCCAATGGAACGATCGGACTGCGCTCTGCTCCTCCCATCCTCATTCCTTTGAAGTTTTGCTGCCCCGAACACGCCAGAGGATCGGAGCAAGGAATGTTGCAAGTGTGGAAGCAGCTTTAGAATGTAGTAAAATATTTTACTTTCCTGTTCCTGTGGTATCGTCCACTGATTTCTGGGATGGAGGAGCTACAAGAATTCATTGAATTATATCAAAGAGGGGTAATTGCAAGGAGACAAGCAATCTAGGCTATTGGGGGATTCCTCACATCAGAAAACGGTTCACGCAGATTGAGAAGTGAAATGTATAGGAGATTTGAAATGGGTAACGTAGGTGATGAAGATGTCAGATAACCTGGGGGCTAAGGCTGGAAAGTGACATACGAGTTGAAAGCTTACTGGTTGCTAAGAAAGCAAATCCAGATACAAATCAAAAAAAAAAAAATGATCATCATAGAAAAAGATCTACCTACTTGTTCACAGTAAGTAGGTTCAACACCAGCCAGTGTCAAAATTCTAAGGATGAGGTCTACTTTCGATTAAAAATTTTTAAAAAATCTGGCGCACCCAACATTATTGTTTGATTTTGATGATTCCAGCGGCAATCTTTCAGTTTTTCAATTCCCTAGGTTGCTGCACTAATAAATTTCGAAAAGCCTTGGAAATTTCAAATTTAGGTACAACTTTTAAAGTTTGAGCACCTGCAATTTAGGGCAATATTAACCCGAAACGAGGAAAGAACGGCGACCGACTGAGACCCCCTTGAGGGCACATTTCAGCCCTCAAATTGAGCCGATATACCAAATTTCATCATAATCGGCCCATGGGAACAAGAACAATTAACCAAAACCAAGATTGCAATGATTGATAAGACATGAGGATGGTGATCAAATTCATTCTGCCTCTTAGCTGTCAAAACTCACTTCAGCGTGGTAGATCGGCGGGCTTGAGTGTACGTTGCTTAGAATTTCTCCTCTTCGAGACCGTGTTTGAAGAACATAAGGACAGGAACGCTGTCACCATCAATATCTCTGTATTCCATTAGAGCGATCATGCCTTCAATTTCCATGGATTCACCTGCAAAATGGAAAGAACGTGGTAAGTCTTGCTTATAATTTAATGACAAAAATGATTGTATGATGATACCAGTGAAACTACGGTGTTGTTTTCACACCAACGCGTTATGTAAAGAAACCTACAAGCTACTCAATGTTTTCCATAGGAGGTTAAATTTAGAAAGAAACTGCTGTCATCAATAGGAAAATTCATGTCCACATAAACGACTACTCTACGAACCATTCTCTGCCCAATGTAAGCTCGAATTAGAAATTGTAGAGGCAAACTGGAAGGGAAATGGCAGAACTTTTGGCAGAGAAAGGAAAATGGCCCTGGCTGGGGGACACTACGAAGGTATCGAGTTACGAAGACCGCACTTGAATGGATCACCAAGGACTACGTCGTCGGGAACACATTGTGGCGGAAGGATGAGTGGAAGGCACAGTCACGGCACCCTAACCACAGATGGGCGAATTCTTATTCATAAATACGATTATGAATACGAATACAGGTATGAATATGAACACGAATACAATAGGGTGTGCGCCTGGGTAGGAAAAACTGTTTATTGTTATTTTTAATCTAAGGTAGACCTCATTCTGAGAATTTTGGTACCAACCGCGACCTTCTAGCGTGTGTAAATCTTTTCCTGTGAATTTTTCAAGTTTCGACCGTTTATGACGTCACAGTGGGCTGGGGGGTCCCGCCCAGGCGAGAGGGGCGCGTGACGTCATAAACGGTCGAAACTTTGAAAAATCATAGTAACACATCTACTCAAGCTAGAAGGTCGCGGTTGGTCCCAAAATTCTCAGGATGTAGTTTACTTTCGATTAAAAATCTAAAAAAAAATCAAGACGCACCCATTGTATTCACACTTTGAATACGATTTTCCCCCGTATTCGTATTTTGAATACGATTTAATGATTTTGGTTTATTATTTTCAATAATGAACCTTTGGAATCGACCAAGAAAAAAAATTGTTCAACACCCCAAAAAAAGTTTGTTGGTTTACGTTACAAAGTACGTAAAATCAAAAAAGTTTGATATAAAGGTACTGTTTCCATCAATTTAAGATAGTATTTGTTGGTTCTGGGTTAATATGAACCCTAGATTAATAATTAATTTGAATTATTAAATCGGAAAACTTGGGAATCGGAAACTGAAAGAACGTGCTCTTTTTATAAAACTGAATATAATAAAGTAACAGGACGAGGTTGCCGAGTGGTTATCTAAGAAGGTACATGGATGTAGATTATATGGATGTGACTTTACAACATTCCTCCCCTCTAAAAGAAATAGATGTGAATCACACAAAAATAAATTACAAGTTTCTAACTTCCAAAAGAAAATAAATTCAGGTACTTCACCATAAATCAAAACACTTGAGTCGGCTAGGGGATGTAACGGTCAGGAGGCTTTACCACGCTGCGCAAAGATCTGGTAGTGCATCGTGAGGCTTCCTGGGTAGTTGTAGGTTGATTTGTAGTAGTCAAAGGAATTGGTGGAGGACCTGGGTCAGGAGAGAATCCACGGAATGGAGGTGATCCTTGGGAGGATGGCGATTTATGGGAGAACTCAAAGGGTTCCTCATCCCCGTTAGATCTACTAGCCTCTTGTGGATTGTCATCAAATTTCAGTGACCGTTTGGCAGCTGGCGCTTCTCGTTTGCAGTTGATGGGATGTCTTGCAGCGGCTGACACTGGCATTGGTGTTTGCCCTTCTGCAGAAATGCCTTGGGGTTGATGTGGTGTTCTCTGCCATAACTGGTCTAGATGTCTGGTCCATGACAAACCATCTTCTGTGACAACTTTGTAAGTTTGGGAGCCAAGAACCTGAGAAACAACTGCCTTGATCCATTTTGGGGTAGTCATGCGGTAGTCTCTAGCCCAAACTGCTTGATTAAGTTCAAAACGTTCTGAACGCCGTCCTCCCTTTGCTACCCATTCATCTTGTCTTTCTGCCACCAATTCATCTGAAGATGGTAGGAGTAAATCGAAAGGTGAACGTACTTTCCTCTTTAGAAGTATGTTTGCAGGACTATCTCCAATCGCTGCATGTTCCGTGTTTCTGTGATGGAAGAGGAATTTATTCAGAGCAAGTTGAAGAGGCAGGCTACCATTGTCGAATCTTGCCTTTTTTAGGAAGGTCTTGATGATCTTGACTGCTGACTCCCCTGCTCCATTAGTTTGTGGGTGAAATGGTGCGCCCACAAGATGCTTAATTGATAAGCTCTTGAGGAAATCTCCCATCTCTTGTCCCGTAAAACATCTGGCGCCATCAGATGCAATAGAGCGTGGTAACCCAAAGCGGGCAAAGACGTCACTGAGGATTTCAACAGCCGACTGGGCATTTGCATACTGGACTATTTTTGCCTCAATCCACTTAGAGGTTGAATCACAAAGTACAAACACCATTTTATTTCCGTGAATGGGGCCTAAATAATCCATATGGAGTCTGGTCCAAGGTGTGTGAGGATGTGGCCAAGGATGCAGGATTGATCTTGGTGGTGCTCCTCGAACTGTGCAACATACCTCACAACGTCTTGCTATGTCTTCTATGTCTGAGTCTAGCTTGGGCCACCAGATGTAATTCCGGGCGTATGCCTTCATTTTAGTGGCACCAAGGTGTGTACTGTGCAATTCCTTGATGACAGCTGGTCGAAATTTCGCTGGAATTATCACTCTGTAGCCCCACATAAGACACCCTTGTTCAACAGTGAGCTCATTCTCCCTGTGAATGTAAGGTTTCAGGTCATCTTCAGTTGTTGGCAGCTTGTGCCCTTTTTGAATCCTCTCCATGACTTTTGATAAAACTGTATCATTTCTCGTCTGACGTTTTATAAGCTTCCAGTTTAGCCGGAATGGACAGTTCTCTTGCACAAAATGTAAGTGCGAAATTTCATCTAAACTGTTCCTTGGATTTGGTGGGTCAGATGTTTCAATTCTGGATAGATAATCAGCAGTATTTTCTTCTGATCGAACACATTTGACTTTGTAGTCGAATGCATTTAGAAAATAAGCCCATCGCTGCAATCGGTTGGCAGCGTATATTGGAAAACCCTTGTGTTCACCAAAAATGTGCACCAGTGGTCGGTGATCTGTTATCAACTCAAACTGCTTGGCATATAAGTAATCCTTGAATCGTGTCACTCCAAAGATAATGGCGTATGCCTCACGCTCGATTTGGGCGTATTTCCTTTGAGTGTCTGTTAGTGACTTTGATGCGTAAGCAATGGGGTGCTCGCTTGCATCTGGGAATATGTGCGATAGAATCGCTCCCACAGCTTTGGCTGATGCGTCAACTGTCAGTCTCAGAGGCAACTTGGAATCGAAGTGAGTGAGGACTGGTTTGGAAGACAAGATGTCCTTGATTTTTTTAAATGCTGCAGTGCATTCACTTGTCCATTCCCATGGAGTGTCTTTGCGGAGGAGTGAATACAAAGGTTCCAAAATTCTGGCGGCTCCTCGTACAAATTTCACATAGAACGTAACCATACCCAAGAATGAACGTAGAGCATTGACATCCTTCGGGAGGGGACATTTCCTTATGACGCTGATGTGACGATCAGTTGGATGACACCCATTCACGTCAAAAATGTGCCCCAGGTACTCAATGTGCTGAACTCCAAACTTACATTTGGTAGATTTAACTCGTAAGTTTGAATCATGAAGAGCCTTGAGCACTTGGCTGAGACGTAGGTTGTGTTCTTCAAAACTTGATCCAGTGACAACTATGTCGTCCATTAGTACTTTTACGCCCTTAATTCCGCGGAGTAAACGCTCCATCACCTCTTGGAATTCGTCCGGCGCATTGGTAATTCCGAAACAAAGTCGCTGGTATCGGAAAAGACCAAGGTGGGTATTGATAGTCGTTAGTGGACGTGAAGACTCGTCAAGCTCGCACTGCTGGAAGGCATCTCTCAAATCAATTTTTGAGAAGAATCTTGCACCAGCGAAGTCACTGCACAAATGTTCCATGTGAGGCAAAATATAGCTGCTTGGCTTTAATTGGGGATTCACGGTCATACGGAAATCACCACAAATGCGCATCGTGCCATCAGCCTTCAAAATTGGAACAATAGGTGTGGCCCAATCACTCGATTTAACAGGTTCCATAATTCCAGCTTGGACGAGTCTACTGATCTCATTTTCCACTTTTTCTTTAAGAGCAAACGGTAAACGGCGGGCCTTAAAAAAAACAGGGTTTGCCCCCTCCTTCAGTTTCAGTGTGATCTTGTACTTGGAAAATGTTCCCACACTCTCATCAAACACACTGGCAAATTTCTTCAAAATCTGTTGAACTTCAGCCGGAGCATTTGGAAACAATTTTGCTGCATCACAGGTAATGTGCAGAAATGATGAACACTTTATCTCATGCAGACCTTGGCGTCCTATTAGTGGGGGGGGTCCACCCTTATCTACTACATAAAATGTGAGCATGCACGAAGTAGTTTTATTTTTGGCCTTTATTGAAAATTTTCCAATGGGAATAATGGGGTGACCCACATAATCAGTCAAATTTAAGTCATTTTTCGACAATTTCAAGTGGTTAAAATGCTGTTTGAAAAACGTTTCATTAATGACATTGTAGTGGGACCCCGTATCAATTTGGAACGTCAGTAGCTTATCACAGATTTCCAATGTCAACTTGTAGGGTGATGAACCAGTTTCAGACGTCATAATGTTGAAAAACGTGTCGCTGAGGGTAACTTCGTCATCACTACTGTCACGATCGTCGTGTCTCTCTAAATACTTGTGTTTTCCTTTATCATATCTTGATTTTCCCTTAGATTTCTTATTAGGACAAACGGTAGCCAAATGACCCTTGATAGAACAAACATTACATGAATATTCCTTAAATTTACATTTGTCTGAAATATGGTTCTTACGGCCACAATGATCACAGGGCTTACTAAGGGTTTGAAAACTAGTCTTATGAGGGGGTGCATGCTTCTTTTTAGAACCTTTGTGTAGGAAAACACCAGATTCTGGTTTAACTTGCAAGCTCACCCTTTGTTTACGTTCCTCATTAGCAGCTTCTTTTCCAGATGCGAGATCAACAACATTTTTCAAAGTTAACGTGTTCAAAGATGCGTCTTCTTCAAAAAGTCTATCTTGCACTTTTCCTTCCCCATAGCCTGATACGAATTTATCTCTCAACACAATTGACAGCTCTTCGCCAAACTTGCATTCAACAGCCAAGGTGCGGAGTCTGGCAGCCTATTGACGAGCTGACTCATCAGATCGTTTTACAGCACAGTAGAACAAATGTCTGTGGCTAAAATATGATTTGGGAGGCGCATAATGTTCCTGTAAAATCTTAATCAAATTTTTGTACAAGACATTGTCTAATGGGTCAGGGAAACACAGACTTCCAAGAAGTTTAACTGCCGTGTCTGATAAAACAGTGTCTGATAAAACAGAAATCACCAGTTTCGTCGAAATAAATGCCATGAAGTCGAGACATTTTGACAATCCGCGAAGTCTCAGATTAATGACTGAGGAACGAGCGAGAAATCAACGACAACTACACTTGTCACACGCGAGAACGTAAAAATCGTCGCCAAAATGTTGGTTCTGGGTTAATATGAACCCTAGATTAATAATTAATTTGAATTATTAAATCGGAAAACTTGGGAATCGGAAACTGAAAGAACGTGCTCTTTTTATAAAACTGAATATAATAAAGTAACAGGACGAGGTTGCCGAGTGGTTATCTAAGAAGGTACATGGATGTAGATTATATGGATGTGACTTTACAACAGTATTGAATTTTTAGAATTTTTTGAGACCACGCAGAGCTCTGTAGGACAAACCGTTCACTCCCTACGAGAATGTAAGGGTTGGAAATACGATAAATCAGAAATACGAGTGTGAATCGCAAAGGAGGCCGAATCTCCGTTCAAATTCTAGCGGACCGAAATGCGATCGATGTTTTCCTTCATGTTGGATGGTGGCTTTGCAGACGAGTGATCTATATAGAAAAATAATAAACCATTGTGTAATAATTTGCAGCGTTTTTCCATAATTTCCCTAAAAATCGATTTTTTTACGATTTTCCTTGAAAATCATGCTTTTTAATGATTTTCTCACGAACTCTGGATATGATTATGACCCAACATTGTCAAAAAAAATCAATCAAAATTCGAAACGCTTATGAATTTTTATAGGATTTTTCAATCAGAATCGAATGAGACCAACCCCAGATCGCTACGACCAACCGTATAGAAACTACAACGAAATTTCCGGCAAAAATCATAAATTTTTCATGATTTTCAGTGCAAATTGTTTTAAAAAATACTATTTTCAGCGGAAATTTCGTCGTACTTTCTGTTCGGTTGGTCGTAGCGACCTGGGGTTGGTCTCATTCGATTCTGCGTGAAACATCTTATAAGAATTTGTGAGCGTTTCGAATTTTGATTGATTATTTTGACAATGTTAGGTCATAAATATGTCCGGAGTTCGGGAGAAAATCATTAAACAGTATGATTTTCAGGGAAAATAGTTGAAATATTCGATTTTTAGGGAAATCATAAAATTGTATTCATAATAACAAACGTCTAAATCACACCTACAGCATTAGTTCACATTTCCTCCACTAGGGATAGTAAAGCATTTTTCCCTTGAATCAGCTGCATCGCATCATCTCAAGCTTTACCAAAATAGGTAACTGAGCTTATCTCATCAGATTCAAAGAAAAAACGCTTTATTATCCCTAGCGGAGGATTCATGAACTAATGCTGTAGGTGTGATTTAGACGCTCGTTTCATAATACGAATACTACGAGGGAAAATCGTATTCAAAGTGTGAATACGATTGTATTCGTATTCATATTCCCATTCATACCTGTATTCGTTTTCATAATCATAAAATCGCAGATATGATTTGTATTCATAATCGTATTTATGAATAAGAATTCACCCCTGACGTTATAGGGTATGTGTGACTTGCTGCGGCTCGCTGCATTTGCCTCGTACTAGTGTGTAACCAGCTTTACGGGAAGGGGATGTAAAAAAATCTGTCGCTAGGAAAATACCAGTAAGTGACCCCGGGAAATAGCTAGGAATCGCCAAGAGGAAAATATTGACTCACCAGTGAAAAACTGGAGTTCCTTGAATCTTCCGAGGATGTCTTTCATAACTTTGTTCATATTCGTCTTGAAAATCTCAACTTGGTCAGGCTTGGTCTCTTCTAATTTGGCAACGAGTTTCTTCATGTAGTCCTTGAGGTAGGCGGTGTAGGACTTCTTGTCTCCAAAGGCGTAAGTCTCGCTGAGCCTGTGGTTCAACACAACGTCGACTCCAGATTCCACTCCTTCCACGGTCCCTTCGTCGGCTTCTTCGGCTGAAGGATTAGCTCCGTCCAGTTGGATGTCGCCCTGTTTCCTGGACACTAGCTGCGAGGAACAATCAAAACCGTTAGATGAACAACTTCGATGACGATACAATATCTTAAAATACCTTGTACTTCCAGGTAGCTCAAAACATCAGGTTATAAGATTGAAACCAAGAGCAAAAAAATCACTCAACAGCAGAATTTGTTTTCATGAAACGTCATGTTCACAATCAAGTTGATATACTTTTGAGTATACGTAAAGACCAGAGGATTTTGCTGTTCAGACTTTGATGTAATCAATGAGCGATCATCATCCCAACACCAGATCAACCCTCCATTTCGAGCAAATTCTGGTAGTTTGATCGTGAAAATAGATGAATAAAACTGTATGCGTGAGCGTTTAGGCAACTGTTGGTCTGATGATGAAATTCATCATCTGAGGACCAACCCTCAAAAACCCGGCACATTTGATCATAATTAATTAGGGAGAGAAGTTTGGGGCCGAGTCTTAGAAGAAATACATCGTGACCCAGACTATGTCGATAGCTTAAAGCACAAAGGTGCTATGTCCATCCATCTTCTACATTTTATTGCTTCCGAGTCTACCAAGGTAGCGGAAGCTTTGTTTTCACTTTTCAAGGACGAAAAAAAAAAAGTTCTCCAAAATCAAAATTTTTTACTCGCGTTTTGCGTTTTAGACCTTTCTGAACAATTTTGGTTCCATGTCTGTCTGTCTGTGTGTCTGTCCGTCTGTCATCAATTCCTTGTAACGCGCATAACTATACGAAGTTTTTGTCCGATTTCGATGAAATTTTCAGGGATTGTGCGGGTTGGTGTGTAGACGGTCCCCTATGAAAATCATCATCCCCGGACTGATAGAAGCGACTGCGCATGCGCAAACGTGAATTCCTTGTAACGGCCATAACTTCTACATTTTCCATCCGATTTCAATGAAAATTTCAGAGATGTTACAGATTAGTATTTAGATGGTCCCTTATGAAAATCATCATCCCCGGACTGATAGAAGCGACTGCGCATGCGCAAACGTGAATTTCCTTGTAACGGCCGTAACTTCCACATTTTCCATCCGATTTCAATGAAATTTTCAGGGATGTCACAGATTAGTGTTTAGATGGTGCCCTATGAAAATCATCACCCCCGGACTGATAGTAGCCGATGCGCATGCGCGAACGTGAAATGCTATACTATAAGCAGCTTGTCCAGGAAGCTATCCTGGCAAATAGCAGTGGGGCTTCACCCGCATCTCCTATTGCTGACGTGGAGCAGCAGTCTGCCATTCAGTATCCTTCCCCCGGGACCTCCGGTCTTCTTGCCGATCTGAAGACTGAAGTCATGAGGCTCGGGGGGCAGGTAGGTCGTATTGAAGGCTATGAAAGCGCCTACCTGCAGGATCTGGTGAGGCGGGCTGCTGAAGGGCTGGATAACCTGGAAGATGAGGTTGCAGCCTATTTAGGGAGAATCTTCCCGCGGGTTGAGGACACGACCGTGACGCAGCATCAGGGGGGACCTCCTCCCAGAGTGATGTTGCGTGGAGGCCGCAGAGCAGCTAAGCAAGCAAGACGGCGGGAGTACCACCGGGTTCAGAGTTTGTGGAAGAAGCATCCGGCCCGCGTGGCTGCGGAGGTACTGGAGGAGCCTGGGGAAAATCAAGTTCAACCCCCTCTCCAGGAGTTTGTGGATTTCTGGGAGCCACTTCTGAGTGCTCCCAGTCACGACCCTGGGGAGCGTGTGGTTCCCCCAGTCTCCACCAGGGATTCCTTGCGCGGCATCATGTGTTTGCCGGTGCTGTCTGACGAGGCACATAAGTGCCGTGTCAGAAATTCCACTTCCGCTGGACCTGATGGTATTTCTGCCCGACGCTGGAATAAAGCACCAAAGACGATTAAGCTGCTCATCCTCAACCTGCTACTCCTTGCAGGAAGACCCCCGAAAGCATTAACCCGTGCCCGTACCGTGTTTATCCCCAAGAAAGGGGGAAGTGGGCCTGGAGGCTATCGACCGATCTCTGTGTCCTCGGTAGTCTTCCGCCACTTCCAAAAAGTACTGGCATCTCGCCTCCAGGTGGCTGGTGTCATTGGTGATGTCCAGAGAGCGTTTCGGCCAGCGGATGGCACAGCGGAGAACCTTACAGTTCTCCAAACTGTCATCTCGCTGGCCCGTATTAAACGCCGGCAACTCCACCTCGCCGCTCTGGACGTCGCTAAGGCCTTTGACACAGTCAGTCACCTCGCCCTGACCGATTGCCTTCGTGGTGTCGGGGCCCCATCTCGGTTAATTGAGTATGTGGCCTGTCTGTACCAGGAAGGCGTGACGGTCCTCGAGGCAGGAGGTGAGGTGTCAGGGGATGTACGGATTGGGCGTGGGGTACGCCAGGGGGATCCCCTATCGCCACTCCTCTTCAACCTGGTCGTGGATACGGCCTTGGGTAAGCTGCCTACAGAAGTAGGGTTTGATCTCGCCCCTGGGGTGCGAGTAGGAGCATTGGCTTTTGCCGATGATGTTATCCTGCTCGCAGAAACCCGTGAGGGCTTGCAGATCGCCCTCAATGCATTCGCTAAGCAGCTAGCCAGGTGTGGACTTGTGGTTAACCCCGATAAGTGTGGGTCGGTCTCCTTGGTCCCGTCGGGTCGCCAGCATAAGGTGAAAGTTGTGGATGGGGGTTTTGTCGTAGGACAATCCCCCATTCCGGCTCGATCCGTGCTGGAGGTTTGGCGGTACCTTGGAGTCGACTTCATGGGGGTGGCCACCATTAC
This sequence comes from Apolygus lucorum, assembly GCA_009739505.2. Taxonomy (NCBI): domain Eukaryota; kingdom Metazoa; phylum Arthropoda; class Insecta; order Hemiptera; family Miridae; genus Apolygus; species Apolygus lucorum. The sequence continues at coordinate 28,274,637 of CM019176.2, forward strand.
TGCCAGCCGTGTGGACCTTGGTAGAGCGCTAGCTCGCGTTACCAAGGCTCCATTGAAGCCACAGCAGAAGCTGCGCCTCCTCCGCACGTACTTACTGCCAAAGCTGACCTATGGGTTAGTCTTTGGCAGGCTTACGGCGGGGAGGCTGCAAGAATTAGATCGAGAAGTTCGCTCTGCTGTGCGCTCTTGGCTGAGGTTCCCACCTGGTGTCCCAAGTGCCTATGTTCACGCACCGGTCAAATCCGGTGGGCTTGGTATTGTGTCTCTCTAGGCATGTATCCCTTCCCTGCGCCGCCAGCGCCTGCTAGCCCTTCAAGGGTCGAGCTGGGAGGTCGCCCGTGCGGCTGCTGATCTTGATTTTGTCAGGCAGCAGTTAGCATGGTGCGACCGAGCAACACCATCTGCTCCAAAACCCAGTTCGTCTGCTGAGTTTGCTGCTGCGCTGCATGAGTCAGTAGATGGAAAAGAACTCCGACAGTGCTCCGAAAGCCTTGTCTCATCCCAATGGGTAGATTGGGCTTCGGAGGGCATTGGGGCCCGTGACTACAGACACTTTCACGCCGTCCGCGTGGCAGCTCTGCCAACTGCGGTACGGTGTTCGAGAGGTAGTCGCGGGACAACCCTACCCCTTTGCCGCGCCTGTCGGAGTGGAAATGAACATCTTTATCATGTAGTGCAGCAGTGTCCTCGGACTCATGGGGGCCGCATTCTACGTCATGATGCGGTCGCCAAGCAGATAGCAGGTGCTTTGTCATCTAGCGGCTGGGATGTTGAGAGGGAGAGATTGTATCACATGCCAAGTGACCAGGGTAAGAAGCCCGACATTGTTGCCGTCAAGCCCGACCAGTCTTGCATTATCCTGGATGTCCAAGTTGTCAATGGCAGCTTGGACATGGAGCAGACTTGGCAGGCTAAGATAAGAAAGTATGATGGAGATGATTTACGGCAAGCGGTGTCGGAGCTAAATGGAGTGGCACCCAACAACATCAGGGTGATGGCTGCAACATTGTCATGGCGCGGGGTGTGGTGCGGGAAAAGTGCCACGGAGTTGCGCGAGTTGGGCATCTCGGTAGGCGTACTCCGTGGTATCACCACCCGTGTCCTGCTCGGCTCATATTTGAACTGGTGGTCGTTTTATAGAGGTACTTCCCTTCATCCCTCTCTCCCACCTCCACCGTCGTCATAATCCCTCATCCCTAGGGCCGGCGTCGGGTGAGTCCTGGGCGTCCTCCCCATTATATTTGATTTATTTATTTATTTTTATTTATGGCGTGCCCCCTCCGTCAAAATAGACATTTTGTCTTTGAGGGGAGATTCACAAAAAAAAAAAAATAAAAAAAAAAAAAAATAACACCCATAACAGTTGCGTCTGAGGTGAGGATCTCAAAGCCATTGAATCAACCCCTTTGTAGATCAGTGAGCAAAGTACTGGACTCAAGAACTCGGAGTCCCAGGTTCGAATTCCAGTCTTGCTCAGAAATTTTTTGATTCCAATCACTACCGCACTTTCATTTTTCGCCCGAATTTGATGAAATTTTCTAGGATTGTCCAGATTAGCGTGTAGATGGTCCCCTATGAGGGTAGTGAAAGGTACATAGAGAGTAGTGTTTTGAGATTAACTACTATGCATCGGATCATCTATATAATCGGGTTATGGATACGAGGAAGCTATGTGCCACACCCAATTGGCAGACGTTTTTTTTCTTCAACTTCAGAAAAACTCAAATTTAACAAAACTATTATTGACCTTCTTGGCAACTATAGCTCGAAAATTTCTTGAATACATTAAAGAGTTTGGTGTGATATTTTAGGAATTGTGCACTGGTGATAACTTCTTTTGCGTTTTTCTCAAAACTTCGTTTTTGGACCTAGCCCCTTTGTGCATTAAGGTATCGATGTGATCTTCACTAAGAGCACACCTAACAATAATTGTTCAATTATTGAACACTACCTTAACCCGTATGTTGACGCTTAATTTTTTCCCCGTCAGAACAAGCTAGCGGCACTCTGTACCGCACTTCTGTTTCAGTCATATCGCCTACCTCCTCTCCTATCCAATGAGTACTATGGCTCTACTCTACGAATGGGTGACATAACAGTATACAATGCAGTACTTTAATAAAATATAAAATTTAAAAATAATCAAAACAAAAAAATAATAGCGATCGGGATGATCTGGAGCGTTTCCGTCAGGATGAGAGGGGCTTTCCCCGAAGATTCCTCCAAGACAGAATGATCCCTGTAAGATCAACTTCGGAGCACAGAAGATAAACGGCATACTCCGAGAACCCCAAGCCATCTTGATATGAATAGAATCACTCGCGATGAGATTGTGGTAAACCATTTTAATAAAAACGGAGTTGAGTAGAACGTTGTCTATTTCCACGAAAATAATGAGTTATCAGTTAAATCGATTTCGAGGGTTAGGTCATCATCATTCGGCGACTGACTTCACAGTCATCTTGCAGTTTGTTGACTTAGGAAACCAGCAATGGGGTATTTCGGTGGGTCGGAAATTCAGGTTTTTGACCTCAAATTTGGATTCAGCACCCTTGAAAACCTATATACTCCAACTTTTAGCCCAATGATACTATAACATGTGGTAGAAAAATTAATTAATAAAAAATTAATTAATAGATCACACGTTTGAAAAAAAGGCGGGCCGCCATAAATGCACACACACTACGCCGCGCGCGTGTGTGAGTAGTATTTTGTAGTATCCAAGAGGTTCTCAAAGGGCTTCATCTCATCTCTGTGCATGGATACTTATTCTAAGAGTTTTGGCTAGCTACGTCACACCATTCAAATCTTCTTCTTTTCTTAGCTTCTCTGATTTTTGTAAAACCATTATCTCGACAAACAGACCCCGATTACCGTTATTCCTGAGCCATAATCTTTTGAAAAAAATATATATTAAACATATTGTTTAGTAATGCATGCATTCCAGGGGACGTCCCATTGGATAAGCATTAGATCAGTTAACCAGTTGGTAAGCGATAAAACTGTTTCACTGGATGTAATTTGGTTTATTAGTTTAGGCAAGAAATAGTTACCCCCCCCCCCACACCTTTATCTACCAAAACATTTCTAGCGGCATGGGAGCCTCGAATCTGAAGAGCATTTTAAAATCCATGATCTACGATACCCAACATGCGATTTCGAGTTCACCCCCCCCCCCTTCCCTTACCAATGGTGCCAGTCTGGCACCAAAGCGGGAATACGTTGTAACATTGAACTTTCATCTATTAGTTTTAGTAGACGGTCCGTCGAGGTTCACATCTGTATTCAAGGTGAAACACAAAAAAAAACATATTGTTTAGTAATGCATGCATTCCAGGGGACGTCCCATTGGATAAGCATTAGATCAGTTTAACCAGTTGGTAAGTGATAAAACTGTTTCACTCGACGTAATTTATTTATTACTTTAGGCAAGAAATACTGACCCCCCCCCCCCACCATTATCAACCTTAACATTTCTAGCGGCATGGGAGCCTCGAATCTGAAGAGCATTTTAAAATCCATGATTTACGATACCCAACATGCGAATTCGAGTTCCCCCCCCCCTCCCACCGCATCAAAGTCTGGCACCAAAGCGGAAATACGTCGTAACATTGAACTTTCATCTGTTAGTTTCGGTAGGCAGTCCGTCGAAGTTCACATTCGTATTCAAGGTGAAACACAACAAAAAAAAAAACACGAAATAAGCGGTTTATGGCATCTTGGCACCACGGTGGCACCACTATTACGAGGGTCGTCTCAAAAGTAAGTTACACCATGACAAAAATAAATTTTAAAACCCTCAAAATTCGTTAAAAAGGTTTTATTTTGAAAATTACATGTATTAGTTATTTTTCTACATAATCGCCTTGAATATCAATACATTTTTGGTATCGTGGCAACAGTTTTTTCAACCCAGCTTCATACCATTCTGCCGCCATACTGTTTAGCCATGTTTCAACTTCTTCTTTAAGTTCGTCTTCATTTGCGAAGCGTCTTCCCCCGAGATGTTGCTTCAGCTGCGGGAAAAGATGAAAATCACTTGGTGCAAGATCCGGGGAGTAAGGTGGGTGTCCAAAAACATCCCATCGAAACTCTTCAAGCAGTTCTTGTGTCTGACGAGCAGAGTGTGGACGAGCGTTGTCGTGGAACAAAAACACTGTTTTTGTCAACTTTCCCCTCCTTTTGTTTTGGATCGCCCTTCTGAGTTGTTTCAACACCTCACAATAGCGTGCAGCTGTGATCGTAGTCCCACGTGGCAGGTAGTCGATCAACAATACCCCCTTGGAATCCCAAAAGACTGTCGCCATAACTTTTCCAGCAGATTCCACAACTTTCGCCTTTTTTGGAGTGGGCTCGTCCTTTCCTTTCCACACCATGCTCTGTTTTTTTGATTCAGGTGTCCAGTGATGGATCCATGTTTCATCACCAGTCACTATTCGGTTGAATAAACCATCTCCTTCATCATCAACAAACTGGAGAAATTGAAGTGCAGCGTCAACCCTTTGCTCTTTGTGCTGATCTGAAAGGAGACGTGGAACCCACCTTGCACACACTTTGGACAGATTCAGATCGTCAGAAATGATTCTGTGAAGTGATGCACGGCTAATTTCAACATTTGGGGAGAGTTGCGAATGAATTTCGTCAAGCGTAAGCCGACGATCGGTGTCGACGACCCTTCGGACATCTTCCACAATGTTCGGGGCACGTGACGTGGATGGGCGGGCCGCTTCGTTGTTCGTCGTGTAGAGTTATTCTGCCTTCAATAAAGGATTGGCGCCAACGAGAAACCATTGGCCTTGACATAACGTCGTCACCGTACACACTACACAACTCGCGATGAATTTCAGTCGCACTTTTATTCTTTCCCGTTAAAAAACGGATGACACTACGTATTTCGCAATCGGCGGTAGGAGTGAGTGGTAGCTCCATAGTGGCTTGCTTGTAACTGACGAATGGATAATGGCGGACGCATAGGAATTTTACAGGGCTGCCACTACACCCAGACCAAAGCTCCCTAGGAATCCCAGGCTTTTCCCACCTCGTACGCGGGTATTAAAAAATAGTGTAACTTACTTTTGAGACGACCCTCGTAGTTCCATGGTGGTACAGAGAATAATTCATGACAATCCGGAGGTATAATGAGAATTTTTCCTCAATTTCAAAACTTGGGTACAATTAGTAAGCAGTAAAGGAACCGAAATATTGAAAAATCGGATATTTTGTGAATATTATCCCCCCACTCACCCCCTCCCCTTGCGAATTTTGGTACTCTGGTAAAATCATGTACAACTCGGAAGTTATTTGAGTCAAACAAAAAAAGAAACACGCAAATCGGTTGGAAATTGAGGCCTGGGCAGATTTTACAAGATTATGCACGCAAACGAACGTTTTTTAAGCATTAACCCCCCCTTTCCCCCTCTTGAAAAGCAAAATCCGAAATTCCAGCGCCGTAGTGCACAACTAGATAGTTTTCCGCGTCGAAGAAAAAAAGAACCATGAAAATTGGTTGAGAACTGAGGCCTGGGCAGAGTACACAAGATTATGCCCAAAAACGCACGTTTTTTGAGCATTAACCCCCCCTTTACCCCCCTTAAAAGGCAAAATTCGAAATTCCGGCGACGTAGTGCACAACTAGATAGTTTTCCGCGACGAACAAAAAAAGAACCAGGAAAATCGGTTGAGAACTAAGGCCTGGGCAGAGTACACAAGATTTTGTTACACACACACACACACACACACACACACACAGACATACACCTATGGTTTTTTTCGCGGATTTGGATTCAGAATGGTCTAAAACGGATTACTGTGTGGTTATTTTTTTTTTCTGTTGAGTGTTGTCCAACTTCACCCCAGATCGATCGCATAAGGACGCCCAAGTCTTACTGTAGGACGTCCTAAAAAAGAAAAAAAAAACACGAAATATGCGGTTTATGGTGTCTTGGCACCACGGTGGCACCACTATTAGTTCCATGGTGGTACAGAGAATAATTCATGAAAATCCGGAGGTATAATGAGAATTTTTCCTCAATTTCAAAGCTTGGGTACAATTAGTAAACAGTAAAGGAACCGAAATATTGAAAAATCGGATATTTTGTGAATATTATACCCCCACCCATCCCCTCCCCTTGCAAATTTTGGTACTCTGGTAAAATCATGTACTACTCGGAAGTTATTTGAGTCAAACAAAAAAAGAAACACGCAAATCGGTTGGAAATTGAGGCCTGGGCAGATTTTACAAGATTACCCCCGCAAACGCACGTTTTTTAAGCATTAACCCCCCCTTTCCCCCTCTTAAAAAACAAAATCCACAATTCCGGCGCCGTAGTGCACAACTAGATAATAGAGAGTTTTTGCTTCATGCGGGCGCACCGTGGGAGGCACCGTCCGTGGAAATTCAGCGGTCGATGATGACCGAAAAGGTACGAAGTTTCCCGAAGTTGTCGCGGTCGCCGTGCGTTCTCGAAGCCCGCCCGTTTGAAGCGCTCTTCACACGGTCGCCTCCCGCGGTCGGGTTCCTGCCACCGCAAGATGCAACCTTTAGGTAGGTTACACACTGATAACAGGTATTACATTGTTTTGGTTTTGCGAATCGCAAGATTTCTTTTACTTTCTTCTTCAATTCTTGCCAAAATATACTTTAAAAATGAGTACCTACCTCACATTGAAACTAGGTACTTTAGGTTATTACAGAGCACTGCAATGGAACTTCAATAGAGGTTTATTTAACTCTGTACAAAAATAAATGTATAGTTCCTTCATGCGAAAAGTAATTTTAATATGAAAAACATTGCCTAACACACGTCGAATTTTGAGGTCCGAATATAATCACGAATAATGTTGGTAGTTCACTTGATCATAATTTCATTTGATATTTCACTTGATTAATAGTGAAAAAAAAAACTGATCTAAAAATGTGTTCAGGCAATAACACATTTAAAACTCATGCTTACCCATGTGCAATTTTAAAAATATAATAATTTTCCCGAGTTTATTGTCATTTATTATATTTCAAAATATAAGTATTTATTAATTAGGTGTAATACCATACATGAACTCTGAACATTTTGGGACTTAGAGAAAAACTTATAACAAAAGATAGGCCTAAAATATCATCATTCTTAGTCATATGCTATATCTAAAATGCCAATTGTGTTCATGAGTTTATAAGAAGTTTGCCAACAATTTAATTGTAATTGCAATTTGATAGTAAAATTAATAATTAGGTATGCATCAAACTGAATATACAAGGTGTTTCACGAAAAGGTTACACCCCCCTTCATTTCCCCAAAATACAACGTAAAAACGCTGCAAATTATTACACAACGGTTTATTATTTTTATATAGATCATTCGTCTACAAAATCACCAACCATCCAATATGAGGAGAAAAAGAAAAAAAAAATCAAAAAATTTTTTTCTAAAAATCAAAAAAATCAAAATCACCAACCATCGATCGCATTTTGGTCAACTAAAATTTGAACGGAGTTGAGGCCTCTTTTGCGATTCACACTCGTGTTTTGATTTATATATATATATATTTCAATATAAACCCTTAAATTTTCGTAGGGAGCGAACGGTTTGTCCTACAGAGCTCCGCGTGGTCTCAAAAAATTCTAAAAATTCCATAGAATCTTAAATTGAAGTAAAAACAATATCTTTATATCGAATTTGTTTGAGTTAGGGCGTTTTCAAAATTTCAAAATTGATTTTGGAACCCTTAGGAGTGACCTACATCAACCAAAAGCTTCGGGGAACAACTAGACCCCAAATGGAGCATACATACCAAATTTCATCAAAATCGGTCAATGCTAGGTGGCAAAAGTGCCGCGTACGGCGGACGGACGGCCAAATTTTTATTCGATTTTTGGATTCTACGTACCTTGAAACGTAAACCATCAAATTTTGAGGGGGTGTTAACATTTTTTTTTCTTGGTCGATTTCAAAGGTTCATTATTGAAAATAATAAACCAAAATTGGGACCAACGCTATTCTACATGATTTTTGGTGAGAAATCCAGGAAGAATATTTTCGCGCAAAGTAGAAAAAAATACCAGTCAAATTTAAATACGGATGACACCCTGTGGTTCAGAGTCAAAAAATGATGAAAAAAGATGTGCCACAGTATTATTCCTGAATTCCTTACAAAAAACCATGAAGAATAGCGATGGTCCCAATTTTTCACGCTGAATTTTGGGGAAATGAAGGGGGTGCAACCTTTTCGTGAAACACCTACCATTAATACCCAGAATATTGTTTGGTCGGAAAAAAATTGAGATAGGATTATATAAAAACCTATAAAAATATAATTTTGAGGATTTGTGAGGGTGAGGTCATGAGTAAGGTATCGCTTTCTTCTAGAAGAATGATGAATTTAGGATTGCAAACAACTGAAGGTTGAATGTGAATAGTCGTTCAGAATTCCTCAGAATGGAACCAACTGAGTTGGTTCATCACTCAGATTTGGTAACAGCGTTTTCCAAAATCTCAGAAAGAAATCAACTACATATAATTTTAATTTTAGGCGTTCTACTACAGATATTGCATTCTCTCAAAGTAGGAAATGACGCGGCATTAATTTAAATTTGAGAGGAAAATAAGGAAATTCCAATAAAATTATCACCTGATATACAAACTTGAAATAACTTTGATGCTTGATCACTCGAAACTAGGTTTTTGTAGTTGGTTCCATTCTGTACCTTCCACTTCAGTAAGAACGAAAATGGTGGCCAACTTCTCAGACAAGGTCTCTTGGTGTCAGGTTATGATAACAGAATCCACGGAGCGTCCCGTTTCCATGGTGACAGTCACGGTCCCGTGGTAAAAAGGAGTGGGGAGGTTAGCATCAACTCTAGTTTTCCGTAGCTTCACGTTCACGGGAGCTCGCCACCGTGTGAAGCAAAAACTCTCTAGTATTTCGCGTCAAACGAAAAAAGAACCACGAAAATCGTTTGAGAACTAAGGCCTGGGCAGAGTACACAAGATTATGCCCAAAAACGCACGTTTTTCGAGAATTAACCCCCCCTTTACCCCCCTTAAAAGGCAAAATTCGAAATTCCGGCGACGTAGTGCACAACTAGATAGTTTTCCGCGACGAACAAAAAAAGAACCAGGAAAATCGGTTGAGAACTAAGGCCTGGGCAGAGTACACAAGATTTTGTTACACACACACACACACACACACACAGACATACACCTATGGTTTTTTTTTTGCGGATTTGGATTCAGAATGGTCTAAAACGGATTACTGTGTGGTTATTTTTTTTTTCTGTTGAGTGTTGTCCAACTTTACCCCAGATCGATCGCATAAGGACGCCCAAGTCTTACTGTGGGACGTCCTAAAAATTGACTGAAATAACCCATTTCGAATTGAGGAATTCAAGCATTTCACATCAATCCTCAATAATTAAATATTGTAGTCTACATTATTACATGAAAGGGAGCTAAACTTGGCAGACAAGTCTTTTATGAACTGCAGCAAGAACACATATCTTCCTTATCTCCGATAATTAGGAAGCAAAATAAGATCTCATTCCGTCACAAAAGCTCATAAAAGAAACGTCCATGACAAATTCAAGAGATAAGACGCCGTTCAACTCACTTTGCCGTACACTTCGTAAACGACGTCGTCAACCAGCTTCATTTTGTAGGTGTCTGAGAACATCTCATCACCTGAAAATTATAACATCACTTTAATAAAAATCACTATGCACAACTTGAAATTGAGGTTTCAACCCCTAGGAAAATTAAATAGGTTAGTTGTATCAGTATCAAAACATATTGTTTAGTAATGCATGCATTCCAGGGGACGTCCCATTGGATAAGCATTAGATCAGTTAACCAGTTGGTAAGCGATAAAACTGTTTCACTGGATGTAATTTGGTTTATTAGTTTAGGCAAGAAATAGTTACCCCCCCCCCCTCACCTTTATCTACCAAAACATTTCTAGCGGCATGGGAGCCTCGAATCTGAAGAGCATTTTAAAATCCATGATCTACGATACCCAACATGCGAATTCGAGTTCACCCCCCCCCCCCTTCCCTTACCAATGGTGCCAGTCTGGCACCAAAGCGGGAATACGTTGTAACATTGAACTTTCATCTATTAGTTTTAGTAGACGGTCCGTCGAGGTTCACATCTGTATTCAAGGTGAAACACAAAAAAAAACATATTGTTTAGTAATGCATGCATTCCAGGGGACGTCCCATTGGATAAGCATTAGATCAGTTTAACCAGTTGGTAAGTGATAAAACTGTTTCACTCGACGTAATTTATTTATTACTTTAGGCAAGAAATACTGACCCCCCCCCCCCCCACCATTATCCACCTTAACATTTCTAGCGGCATGGGAGCCTCGAATCTGAAGAGCATTTTAAAATCCATGATCTACGATACCCAACATGCGAATTCGAGTTCACCCCCCCCCCCCCACCACATCCCAGTCTGGCACCAATGCGGAAATACGTCGTAACATTGAACTTTCATCTGTTAGTTTTGGTAGGCAGTCCGTCGAAGTTCACATTCGTATTCAAGGTGAAACACAACAAAAAAAAAAAAAAAAAAAAAACACGAAATTAGCGGTTTATGGCATCATGGCACCATGGTGGCACCACTATTAGTTCCATGGTGGTACAGAGAATAATTCATGACAATCCGGAGGTATAATGAGAATTTTTCCTCATTACCCCCCCCTTTCCCCCTCTTGAAAAGCAAAATCCGAAATTCCGGCGCCGTAGTGCACAACTAGATAGTTTTCCGCGTCGAAGAAAAAAAGAACCACGAAAATTGGTTGAGAACTGAGGCCTGGGCAGAGTACACAAGATTATGCCCAAAAATGCACGTTTTTTGAGCATTAACACCCCCCCTTTCCCCCCCTTAAAAGGCAAAATTCGAAATTCCGGCGACGTAGTGCACAACTAGATAGTTTTCCGCGACGAACAAAAAAAGAACCAGGAAAATCGGTTGAGAACTAAGGCCTGGGCAGAGTACACAAGATTTTGTTACACACACACACACACACACACACACACACAGACATACACCTATGGTTTTTTTCGCGGATTTGGATTCAGAATGGTCTAAAACGGATTACTGTGTGGTTATTTTTTTTTTTCTGTTGAGTGTTGTCCAACTTCACCCCAGATCGATCGCATAAGGACGCCCAAGTCTTACTGTGGGACGTCCTAAAAATGTACGCTGGGTGGAACTTTGAATTTCTAAATGGGGTATTTCGGTGGGTCGGAAATTCAGGTTTTTGATCTCAAATTTGGATTTAGCACCCTTGAAAACCTATATACTACAACTTTAAGCCCAATGATACTTTAACATGTGGTAGAAAAATTAATTAAAGAGATCACACGTTTGAAAAAGGCGGGCCGCTATGAATGCACACACACTAGGGAAGGACTACACCGCGGACTACGCCGCGCGCGTGTGTGAGTGATATTTTGTAGTATCCAAGGGGTCCTCCAGGGGTTTCCGTGCATGGATACTTTTTTTAAAGACAGTTGGCTAGCTACGTCACGATTGGCTAGCTACGTCACACCGTTCAAATCTTCAACTTTCCTTAGCTTCTCTGATTTTTTAAAAACATTTTCTCGACGAACAGACCCGATTACCGTTATTCCTGAGCCTTACTCTTTTGAAAAAATAAAAAATAAAAAAAATTGACTGAAATACCCCATTGCTAAAAAAAAATCTTCCCTGAAGGGATATTTCACAAAAAAATTTCCTGAAATGTTACGTTGTATTGAAGAACGGAAACAACCACAATTTTATCATTATTTATACAAGTTACAAAGTGAAGTACAACAACAATGAGGAATTTCACCATGTCGCAATTTCCTATTTTTGACCCCAAAATCGGATTCAGCACCTCGAAAAACCTCCTAAGGCAAACTTTCAGCCCGAACTTCCTAATTTACGAATAAACAAAACAGTGTAGAAAATAAGAATGTTTAAAAAAAACCGGGAAAATGAAGTCATCCTGGAATAGTTCATTTATGGCCGCTTGAAGCGCTGAGATCGAGAAATCTATAGTCCCCAGATGCAAAATTTCACGAAACAGTAAAGTTCGAAATCGAAACATATTGTTTAGTAATGCATGCATTCCATGGGACGTCCCATTGGATAAGCATTAGATCAGTTTAACCAGTTGTTAAGTGATAAAACTGTTTCACTCGATGTAATTTATTTATTACTTTAGGCAAGAAATAGTGACACCCCCCCCCCCCACCATTATCCACCTTAACATTTCTAGCGGCATGGGAGCCTCGAATCTGAAGAGCGTCTTAAAATCCATGATCTACGACACCCAACATGCGAATTCGAGTTCACCCCCCCCCCCCCAACGCCAACAATGGTGCCAGTCTGGCACCAAAGCGGAAATACGTCGTAACATTGAACTTTCATCTATTAGTTTTGGTAGGCAGTCCGTCGAAGTTCACATCCGTATTCAAGGTGAAACACAAAAAAAAAAAACACGAAATAAGCGGTTTTTGGCATCATGGCACCATGGTGGCACTACTATTAGTTCCATGGTGGTACAGAGAATAATTCATGAAATTCCAGAGGTATAATAAGAATTTTTCCTCAATTTCAAAGCTTGGGTACAATTAGTAAGCAGTAAAGGAACCGAAATATTGAAAAATCGGATATTTTGTGAATATTATCCCCCCACTCACCCCCTCCCCTTGCGAATTTTGGTACTCTGGTAAAATCATGTACAACTCGGAAGTTATTTGAGTCAAACAAAAAAAGAAACACGCAAATCGGTTGGAAATTGAGGCCTGGGCAGAGTTTACAAGATTATGCACGCAAACGCACGTTTTTTAAGCATTAACCCCCCCTTTCCCCCTCTTAAAAAGCAAAATCCAAAATTCCGGCGCCGTAGTGCACAACTAGATAGTATTCCGCGTCAAACGAAAAAAGAACCACGAAAATCGTTTGAGAACTAAGGCCTGGGCAGAGTACACAAGATTATGCCCAAAAACGCACGTTTTTCGAGCATTAACCCCCCCTTTCCCCCCTTAAAAGGCAAAATTCGAAATTCCGGCGACGTAGTGCACAACTAGATAGTTTTCCGCGACGAACAAAAAAAGAACCAGGAAAATCGGTTGAGAACTAAGGCCTGGGCAGAGTACACAAGATTTTGTTACACACACACATACACACATACACACATACACACATACACACATACACACACACACACACACAGACATACACCTATGGTTTTTTTCGCGGATTTGGATTCAGAATGGTCTAAAACGGATTACTGTGTGGTTATTTTTTTTTTCTGTTGAGTGTTGTCCAACTTTACCCCAGATCGATCGCATAAGGACGCCCAAGTCTTACTGTGGGACGTCCTAAAAACTGAAGAAAAAAATAGAAAAAGCAAGATGGGGAAAATTAGGTTTCCCCTGTTTTTGTTTGATAACTTTTCACTTAGAAAACACGATTTCGTCGTCCCAATGGGCAACACTGGGAGGAGACGGCGATCCAAACAGCCCAATCAGCGAGCGTTCCCGCTTCAGTCCGTTTCCTGGTTAGTTTTGAAATCATAAATTTTGATTGTCTCCCGAAAATAAAAGGAGACTTATTTTCCGAAATCAGCCCGATTTTCATCGATCCCACACCATTAACTATTCAGGAAACATGCAAACAGGATTCGATGAAATTCCTCATTGATCATGTAGGTAGTAACAAACCCATTCTACAATACACAGGCTGAGGTCACCAGGACAGAAATAATAGGCTTTTAGGAGTGTGAAACTGATCTTGTTGTGGTGAGGAGAGTCTAGCCCCCAGAAAGTGTTGTCGGGTTTCAGCGCTACCTACCGCCACTTCTGCGAACTACCATCCTTATCAGCTCGATGTGAGCGTGGTCAAGCGGCATTTCTGAAAAGTAGGCTTACCTCAGTTTTACCGCTCATTTCTAAGTGTGGCGGCTTTACTTCCCTGCCTTTTTAAATTGCGATTAAAAGGAACTTGTTATTGCATCTTTGTGTTTCGGAGTGTCGAATCAAGCAGAATGCATTATTCTAGTGGAGATAACTGCAAGTTTATAATCTTGGGATAACTGCAAGTTAGAGGAGCGACGGTAATGCGGTCGCGAGCGTGATTACCTGATAAGATATCAGAAATGGTAGTTCGTTGAAGTGGCGGTAGGTAGCGCTGAAACCCAAAAACACTTTCTAGGGGCTAGACTCTCCTATCGTAGTGTGGGAGTACAGTGTAGCCATAGTGTCATCAGAGGGAAGTTTACGAACCCATTGGTTCACAGAGTAGAAGTGTGAGGTTGCGGACAGCCACCTCAAAATCAGATGATGAGGTTGAAGGCGAAGATTAGAAGATCTTTTTCATTATAGAATTTGGACTAGAGGGCTTAATGTTTGAACTAGGTATGTTCTTTTCGTTATTCATCTTTTCAGCCTGTATGTTACTTGGAATCATCAGATTTTTTCGGTGAGAGGTCGAAACTCTCTTCATATTTGATTGAATAAACATGAAATCAACGAATGAGGAACCAGAGCAGCCAAATGATGAAAAAGATGTTGCATGGAAGAAAATCATTTGAAATTAAAATTTTACTTGACCTAGAAGTTGTTCCAAGCATGTCTGTACCTGGTGATGTTACATGAATTCATGTTAATCAAATAGACAAACATTTAATTCCACCAGCCCAAGCCATTCGAATTCAATTGCATCTGAGAAAATATCCCACTACTTAATGGAACGTAGTTAGGATCGCAGAGACCTTTAACTACACGAAATTCAACCCCTGAAAACCACTTCATGATAGTGAACTTGATAAGTTTGAGTAGATAGTTGTTTGATTCAAGTCATGACCACATCTCAATCCCAATGGCGCTTCCCCAGCAGTTTTAACGAATTTATGAAGCGGTTTTCATAGTTTGTTAGAGAGAAATAAGGTTTGTTAGGTACTAGGCTCTATAATATGGTTGTTCAACTAGCAATGAAGAGTAGGGATGGGACATCGATATCGATTTTTTGGTCCGATGGAATCGATATGTCGACGAGATGGTCTGATAACATCGTTTGACAAATTTGACCTACTAGGTACTGCAAGGGAACCAGACAAAATCCAATTTCAGACCAAATAACTTCATTGAATTTACCTACTTGGAATTTGAGTAACATCTCCTACCTCTTCGCATTTCTGTCCATTAACCCTGGAATGGAATCGTCACGTAAATTTTACACCTGTGGCCTTGAAACAGTCGCCCACCCCACTAGCGAAAAGGGCGGGAAGGCACCACCCCACCTATGCTATCCCTAGGGTGTCCCCCTTCAGTCGCGCATGCCCTCTGCCACCGAGTTTGTCGCTGTTGTCTCTCACAGGCCTGTAAACTGAACTCATGGTGTAATTTTTACAACGTTTCCAATAAAGTAGGTAGAACGGTGTAATTTTCACACAACGTTTCCATTCCCTGCCCCATTCATGGTGTCAAAATAACATCATTTTTGTTTCACAAAACAGCCATATATAAAAAAAAACACAGTAATATTCCTAAATCTTCTATTGCTTCCGAGTCTACCAATACGAAGCAATTTGCTTTCCTGTTCCTTTGAAGTGATTTTCATTGTTGGAGGTAATATTTCCAATAAAGTAGGTAGAACGGTGTAATTTTCACACCACGTTTCCATTCCCTGCCCCATTCATGGTGTCAAAATAACATCATTTTTGCAAAAAATTTTTGCAATTTTAGCAATTTGCTTTCCTGTTCCTTTGAAGTGATTTTCATTGTTGGAGGTAACTTTTTCTAGTCCGTCAAATACCTTGAAAGACTGAGGGGAAAACTGTTGAGTTATATTTTGTAATAGGAGCTTGAAAATAAAAATGTGTTCATTGTTGAAAAACTATTTATTGGGCTGGTAGTAGCACCTGGAAGTACCCCTTTTGCTATTGAAATCAGCAGAAGTATTGAACTTGGATATTGAGCCCAGGAAAACGAATAGAAATCAAGGGAAAATAGAGACAGCAAAGAGAATTGGCTCAGAATCCCCTCATTTTAGTAGTATAGAGGCAATAATTGTCTCGAGAACGGCCACAAATGTAGTAGAGAACTATACTTGAATGAAAAAAGTGTAAATCAATGCAGAGAGCTGACGAAATAGGTTGAATATTGATGTTTTCCGACAGGTGTAAAAATTACACCTGACGTTTCCATTAAGCACACATCGGGTGACGATTCCATTCCAGGGTTAACTTCCTTATCTCAGTGGTCAAAAAGAAAAGCACGTCAAAAGAAAAAATATCTATTTCTTATGAATGGAGGAAGAGCAGCCTCATCAGGTTTTCTCTCTTGATTCTAATTGGTTAACAGATGAACTAAATTTCCCGCTTTTTGAAAACATCGATTTTTCACCTTACGATGTTCTCGACATCGATGTTTCATCGATATCGATGTTTCTGTGAAATATCGACATCGACGTTTTCTGTTGGATGTCCCACCCCTAATGAAGAGTGCAAGATTCTGGCATCAGCTTCTGATGTCAGTTAGTAACAATTTATGATGCCTTTGCTCTATAATATGGTTGTTCAACTAGCAATGAAGTTTGCAGGATTGTCATCAGCTGCTGTCAGTTTATAACAATTTCAGATGCCGTTGCATTGAAGAACAGTAACGTCTGTGTGAACTGGGAGAGCAATGATCCTTCCCCAGCATTCTTGAGTATGATTTATTGATGATTCCTTCAACATCTGTCACAATCACAACAACCACCTGGCAATCATTACAGTGATGGGAGAATGGGTCAAGATATGTCATCGATGAATGTCCAGTTGCGTCCGAGGAGCAGATTAGATAACAGCAGGATAATTATAAAAATAGAAAAGTAAATATAAATACTCTTTAGACGTGGCAACACGAAAGAAACAACAAAATAACGGCGCGTCAGTTGAAGTCGGCGAGGTTATTGTAAATAAGGTTACACCTACAGGCCTTTTGAATGAATTCTAACGGTAAACTTCTCAGAGTGATCAATATGGATTTCATAGCCGGATACTTGATAGCATCATATAATATTGAAATTCGCGAGATGATTTGACACGAAAATAGGTAAGATGTATTACAAAGGAGGCAACCACACATTCACAGGGAGGGGAGGGGGTGATCACACTTCATGTTGCTACCGATTCTTCGGGCCGACCAAATTCACGGAGGGTTTTAAATTTTGTTAAATTGTACATAAAACACTGCTTACCAGTAAAAATGTCTTTGTAGATTCTCATGATGGAAGATGGTTTGGATAAAAGGGGATAAATGCAACACGACACCGAGCTTCACGCAAGGAAAGCTAAAGGGAGAAAGGAAGGATTGCAATTTAGGATTACAATGGAAGATATTTTACAAGACGCCAACATAACAGCAAAATACATGGAAGTAAAGTTGAGGACACGACTTCCATGTGTGAACTCCTAGTATGGATACTAGGTCCATGTTCGGCTCGACTCTTCCCGGGAGTCGGCCATTTTCACCTTCCGTCGGTTACCCCCTCGGGGTGGCGGCAGACCACTGAAAAGCTCCACAGTTTCTAACTTATTTTGCTTCCGAGTCTACCAAGGTAGCGGAAGCTTTGTTTTCACTTTTCAAGGATGAAAAAAAAAAGTTCTCCAAAATCAAAATTTTCACTCGCGTTTTGCGTTTTAGACCTTTCTGAACAATTTTGGTTCCATGTCTGTCTGTCTGTGTGTCTGTCCGTCTGTCATGATTTCCTTGTAACGCGCATAACTATACGAAGTTATTGTCCGATTTCGATGAAATTTTCAGGGATTGTGCGGGTTGGTGTGTAGACGGTCCCCTATGAAAATCATCATCCCCGGACTGATAGAAGCGACTGCGCATGCGCAAACGTGAATTCCTTGTAACGGCCATAACTTCTACATTTTCCATCCGATTTCAATGAAAATTTCAGAGATGTTACAGATTAGTATTTAGATGGTCCCTTATGAAAATCATCATCCCCGGACTGATAGAAGCGACTGCGCATGCGCAAACGTGAATTTCCTTGAAACGGCCATAACTTCTACATTTTCCATCCGATTTCAATGAAATTCTCAGGGATTAAGCGGATTAGATTGTAAATGGTCCCCTATGAAAATCATCACCCCCGGACTTATAGTAGCCGATGCGCATGCGCGAACGTAAAATCCGTGTAACAGCCGTGCGTACGTCACAACCTCAAATTCTACACTACCTACTGTCTGGCGCCCGTAGCACATGTTCAGCGAGTCATTTTGAAAAGTGAGAGGTCTCGGGTACGATTTCCAGCCGTGGCTAGATAATTTTGGATTTTTTGAGTAGTGACTCACTTACATTTTTCATCCGAATTTGATGAAATTTTCTAGGATTATCCAGAGTAGCGTGTAGATGGTCCCCTATAAGGGTAGTGAAAGGTACTTAGAGATTTGTGTTTTGAGATTAACTACTATGCATCGGATCATCTATATAATCGGGTTATGGATACGAGGAAGCTATGTGCCACACCCACTTGGCAGACGTTTTTGTTTTCCAATGGCTTTCTGATAAACAGAGATTCCTACTTGTTATATCTGAAGTAAAAATTATGCTAGACTATTTTAGTGGGAGAACGCAAGTCACAAAGGTGATTTTTCTTCTGTAGGAAGTCTCTTTGAAATTGGTTTTTATTGCACTCTGGAAAACTATAGCAATGACTAGGTAGGAAAATCAACCAATGGAAAACATTTTTCCATCACCTTTTATCAGGAAGTAGATACCAAATGAGAAATTTCGAAATTAGAAATACAAATATATCAGGAAGGTAGGTAGGTACTTTTCTAGGTTGGTTGGTAACTAAATGGCAATCAACTACCATTAAATACCTAATAAAATCTTTGGAATTGGTTCTCATTGCACTTCAAATCACAACGGCTAATGCAAGTGGTTATAAAGCCACTTTTTTGATAAGGTAGGTACAAAACATGAACCACTTTCCTTGGAACAGTGGGGTGTAAAAAAAAAAAAATCACTATTTGAACCAATAATCCATAATTCTGCGTGAATCCTGAAGAGAAATTCGTTTGCAGAATTAAATAATGTTGTTCTGTTCTCAAATGTGAAGTAAACAAAAATTTCTTCATTTTGATGCTGCCATGTGGAGGCAAATTTCACAACTCAACTTGCCACAATTTTCCACGAACATGACTGCCTACCTACCTATTCGATGCCTAAAATATGGAATCTGCGCAAAATTATCTTAACTACTTCCAATTTCATTTGTGGAGCTCTAGACGTCACCTTCATACCCACCTATGTAAACCCATTTAGCCTACAAGGGTATACCTTAGGTACATTAGTAGGCTACTAATATACTACTAGCCTACTAATATATGCTCCAGTAATGAACATAGGTAATATGCGAATCTGCAAACTTCTTCTCACCCAGAAGTGCGTATTTTAAAAGTTCAAAAACAGCTGAAAATCTTCTAACATTTTTATCTCTCAGACTTTTCGTCTTCCAGTTGGGTATAGGACAGTAAAAACAATAAAAATTTGAATAAAAAGCTGGAAGAGGCTAAATGGGCGTGACCGAACCTTTCCTAACATAGAGAGCTCTCGGGGCGATCACGGAAGTAGGGAAGAGAGCTGATCTCTTCATGGAAGTAGTTCAAAGTAGAAAATGTACACGCGCTCAATTTCATTGACATGGAGGGTTGTCACCTTCAGTTCCATAGTTTTTTGATACCTTGACAACAGAAGCCATTCAAAAATCTTAACATTTTAATTCAAATTTTAGCAAAATTTAAAGTGAAACTTTTAGATTTTGGCTCATTTTAGGGGGAGATCGTGAAA
This sequence comes from Apolygus lucorum, assembly GCA_009739505.2. Classification (NCBI taxonomy): domain Eukaryota; kingdom Metazoa; phylum Arthropoda; class Insecta; order Hemiptera; family Miridae; genus Apolygus; species Apolygus lucorum. Next base: position 28,294,474 of record CM019176.2, read on the forward strand.
GTTTGAGGACGCAATGAAAAGGTAAGCAGTTGGCACTCATGTAACTCCATTCTGACAATCCCACTTCCGTCTCGCGACTGCCTCTCCGGGAGCCTCGATAGGCCACTTTCGTCTTCCGTCGGTTCTCCTCGGGATGGCGGTAACAGAGAAACTCGCGGTAAAATTTTATTAGGACGATTCAACTGTCATGCTATAATAATAAACGCTTCCTGTAGCTGCTGTGACGTCAATATTAGCATAACACCGAAAAAGCGCCGTTGGGGAAGATTTTCGTTGTTTGAGCACTTTTCAGAAGAGCTGCAGTTTTCAATGGTTTTTTCTGTCTTTCTGCTAAACTGAGACTCTACTAGATAGTGTGGTATATCTACTATATATAGTAGCAACTATATATAGTAGCAAAGTATGTTATTGTAGGTACTTCAAATATATTTGATGTACGATAACATACTTTGCTCAGTTCTCGTTTAATGATTCTGATAAAATTGTATATATCGGTTCCATTTAGGATTTAGTTGTGCTTCATTGTCAGTCATTTCTGTGGTGTGAACAGTGGGAGAAAACATTTTTCAAAACGCTGTTGCTCAAAAACCAACTTGAGCTCTGTGGAACCAGATTTTGTTCCAATCATGAAAAGCACATCCGTTTTTGGCTAATAAAATTAGGTATCTATTCAACATTCCGACTAGATTGAGCTCTAGTGCAATCCAATTTGCAGCGTTTTTATGTATAATTTCTCTCGTTGAATCGATTGGAAGGGATCATAGCCCAGTTCGCTCAGGATTGGGGATTTTTCTTCCGCCCTGAAGGTAGGTAAATAGCTGAAACCTGTAGGTAAACAGCTAGACAAAAATGGATATTTTTAGTTTTTAAGTTATGAAGAAAAATATAGGTATTTCGAACAAGTACCTTTTCAGGTTGGTTGGTAACTAATATCATTAACATAATTTTATTGTTAGCTGATTGAGGTACCTACTCAAAGGGAAGCTTCATGGATGGGGAAAATGGCCGACCCTGGCGTCATCCCGAGGAGAACCGAAAGGAGGCGAAAATGGCCGCCTGAGGCTCCCGGAGAGGCAGTCGCAAGGCGGAAGTGGCAATCGTTCTCTCTTGATTTTCAGTTGATTGTCGTTACCCTATCGCTGTATTTCGCAGTTGTGTTCGTGAGAAAAGTAGATTGTGTGCCTCTCGATTATATTGATTTTGACCGGCATTAATTTCTGCATGTGCCGTGTTCCAAGTTAGCGTGGATTGGAGGATTTCTTATCGTGTATCATCTCATCGATGCCATATATTATCGTTCGTGGAAATCTTGCGTCATACGACAATAGGTATCCTTGGAGGGTCCTTGTGTCCGGATTGAAGGGTAAACAACAATATTTTTTTCCATCTCAGCTTCGTTACATTACTGCTTGGTCTTCAATGACCTACTTTAGACGATAGTTGCATGCTATATTTCTAATTCAGTCGACCCACCATATCTCGAACGATTCGGAGTGATGTCATGCCCACGCAAAGTTGGTGCCTAGCTCCTTTCACAAGCTAACCTTTGAAGTGTGTTTTCATTCATAAAATAAGATTCATTGCTTATACGGAAGTGCAGTTGTATTCATGTGCTGTCAGTGAATCATTCTTCATTATCGGATTCCTTTCAGACTTCCTTTTCAAGGCCTTTTGTGACTGATAAAATATCTTTTCCTAAACTGCTGGTGGTAAAGCCGGTTTGAGTTCTACTTATGGAACCTACGGTTCGTAGGTTCGTGTATGCAGTGTGTACATTTCTAGTTCCCAGTGGGCGTCGGTGGTCTAGTGGACAGTGTACCCGACTGCAGTGATAAGATAAGAACCGTCTAGCGGGGATGCGAGTTCGAGTCTGGTCGTTGCAGAAAGTTTTCTGTCTATTAGACGATCGGCAATCTCTCGTTCCAACCCAGGGCGGTGATGTTTGGGAAGCCATGAGCGAAATCATCAGAACAAATTCTGATCTCCCCTTAGGGAGACAGCTGATGACGTCCGCGACGCCAAGAATGGCAGTCGGACGAAAATTCAACCTGAAATGGTTGCTTACTTTACTTACTTACTTACATTTCTAGTTCCCAGGTTTGTAAGTACCTATGATTTGTTGTTTCTTGATTCCACGCTGAGTGGGTCTAGCAGTAGGTAGTAGTGGATTGCAAGTTCTGACTATTGTAGGAAGTTTGCAAACCATCAAACCTAGCCAGTTGTGTAGCTTTATTTTACTTGAGAATTTGAGTAGTAATGAAGAGAACAATTAGGACATAAAGTACATAATAGGCATTGAGGTTAATACCATAAACTCATTAAATCGTGCATCAGTATCACCATCTCCCCCAGTTGGTAAAAAGCGTAGTTTCAAGCTTTCGAAGCAACAGAAAAACTTGAAAGTTCGTCCAGTAATGCTGGAGGATCTCAGATTCAACTGTAACGGGGATATGCAGAAGGAGAATCTGGAACTCCAGATTCTTCTCTAGCCTTCTTCACTTCGTTACAGTAGAATCTGAAGATCCTCCAGCATTTCTGGACGAACTTTCTAGTTCTTCTGTGGTTTTGAAGCAGTGGAGCAAGAAAGTTCGACAAAGTCAATAGTTGACTGGGAGAGGTTGTGGTGATACTGTTGTTTATTACGAATTAAGTGGTATTATTCATATTGCCTACTAATTGTTGTTTTCGTTATGAATAAAAACCTCAACTTGAATACATTGTAGAAAACAAGCCTTGCTAATTGTAAGGCTCTTCTCGAGTAAAGAATTTAATTACTAATGAAGAAAAAATTAATGATAATTATGGTTAATACCATAATCACATGAAATCATAATAAATTGCAGTTTCACCACAGTCTTATCATACCTACGTTTTGTTGAAGTCGACAAATCCTATCTGACATGACGTAGGTAGCTTGTAAACAGCAAAACGTACCTCTTGTCGCGTCGGATTGAAATCGAAGGTTGGAACGAAGATCTGATAGATTTCCGAAGATTCTGATCTATACGATCGAAGATTCTGATAGTACCTATAGATTTCCGAAAACTGAATCGATAAGTTCGATCTTGTACAAGATGCTAGTTCAGAAAAAAGTCCGATCTTTACTCGGTCAGATATTAGTTTGTTTCCGTATTTGGTTATTGGATCGGCATTCGTTGGAGGACTTTCGACCACCTCATCTGTATTCCATTTCTATTCTCTCCTCGAAAAAGTTGCCGAAGATTGCAGGCAATTAATTGACGGGAGTTGTTCAACATTTCAGGCCCACGAGCCCTCTCGGCAACTGTTGCATCGTGTTGAAATGAAGTCCAAGGGGTTTGGAAAATTATTGCACTATTGCGGCAATTTTTCGGCCTTGGGTCGGGAGAGGGAACGAAACAGCCAATCACCGTGCTTTTATATAACTTGAGCTTACCTTAATGAACTCCTTCAATCCTTCAATCAGAGCCTGGAGTACGTCTGGCACTATTTGGCTTACCGTAGCACCCGAAACGTGTACATCAGACTCTTGAACGAATCGCCAGTTGCCAAAAAGCGCAGAACGATGGCCTGTCGAGTTGCCACTGGAATGCTCAGCCGCATATTCGTACTTTGTCTGCAGACTCGGGGTCCAACCATTCCAATTAGCATTTCAAAATCTGCTTTTGACATTCGGGCGAAGTTCAAAAATAGATCACTGTCAAACAGAATTTCAGAGGTGAGAGCCAACCCACATTCTCTCTGGGTCAGAAACTGGCGCTGCCAAATTCCCCTCTTTTTCCTTTGGTTGGCAGCAGCAGCGACGACGACCACAGCAGCAGCGACGACCACCTCTTCACCGTCCATGGCGCAAACTGTTGTCGCCCGTGTAAACGAAACAATTGAGCAATTTCTATTGCTCAACTTTATTGGTGCAACACAGTGCAATTAATTCCTTGCAATATCTTGACGCAACACTTTTCTAGTGCAATTTTTTTGGAGTTGCGCAACTTTTGTTGCTCGTGTAATCGGCCCTTTAGTGGATGCTATGGGCAGTACACGCCTGCTTCTCTCCTGACACTGGGATTCGTAGCGGTTATGAGAAATCTACCCGCGCCCATCTCGTGCATCGCTTCGCCTTGATGGTGATCGCCCTTCTGATGCTGATCACAAGCTTATTTCTCTTGTAGATCCCGTATTATAACTAGTGGTGTTCAAATGAAGCTTGAACCCTTGAGCTGAGTCTGAAAATGAACACCAGTGATTAAAGACGCTTGATTTAGGCTGGGTTAATGTATTTAAAAAAATAAAATTCCCTCGAACTGAGACATTTGCAATTGCGGCGGTGTTCTTTCATTTGATTGATTTTCAAAAAGTTAGGAACCTTTCTAGTGAGAAATAATTAATAAATTCACCAAATTACGAAATATTAATGTAAAAGTCGTGAATTGTGTTGAGTGTGAGTAGCGAGTTGCACCACCAAGGGACAAGGCGACAGGAATCCATCTATCGATTCGAGGCTTCCATTGAGCTGTTCAAGCCTCATGAATATATGCAGCGATCGAAGTTGACTCAACATGCAAGAAATACAAGAAGCATCGTATATCTGGCGTCTACGGATACAGAAAATTCCAGTACTGCAGTAAGAGTTAATGAGAATTTCGAATGAATGCTCAAATTCCTAGGATAGTTCTGCCTCTTAGATGATTGTTCATTGCTCATCCATCGGTATTAATAAGTAGGAGCTGAGGAAACAAAAATCGAAAGCGATCGGCAAGAGCGAGGAAACATTACAATCGAAAATAAATTCTTGGTCGTGTCGATGTTTTTCGATTCCCTGGACAACTAATAAGAAATGTTTCTGGAACGTTCCCTCTTATGATCCGGAAATAGCCAGAAAATGCCTGGTTGCTGTTTGATTGGCAACTCTGATTAAGTTAGTACTTGGGGAGCAGCCAGTTCTGGCAGGGTTCTCCTTTTAAATAATGTTGTCTTGCCTCTGGGTCACTAAGAAGTAATTGTTGAAATCGGGAAGATCTCGCAAATCAAAACTGGACTGACGCAAAAACATGGAAAACAAGAAAATTATCCATGGTGCTTTGGGAGAAGTTCACCTCAATTTAATTCAAGTTAGAGGTCCATAGTGTTTAATAAATTTGTCTCGAAAATCGAAATTTCCTATGGCATTTTGCACTCTTGCCTGACGAGTCAATTGTTGTCTGACTCGGAATTATTCCTTGTTGAAGGCAAAACTACCTATAGACACGAAATTGTGGTCTGATTTCGATGTGATTTCCTGACACCAGTTTCCCACGTCTAACTCTTAGAAAAACTCTTTTGCGCTCATTCGAGAGATGCCTAGTTTAAGGAAGCCTCAAGACGATTGCTAATGAATTTCACAAGTAGAAGCTGAAGTTGATGTTAAAACCGATAACATTCTCTATCTTGTTGATTTGTAGCAAATTGCTCGAAGAAAGTGTCAGTACGATTTTGAACATATCAGCAGTTTCACCGATTTATATTTTTCAATAATGAACCTTTGGAATTGACCAAGAAATTTTTTTAACTCCCCTCCCCACCCCCCTCAAAATTTGTTGGTTTACGTTTCAAGGTACGTAGAATCCAAAAATCGAATACAAATTTGACCGTTCGTCCGCCGTACGCGGCACTTTCCTCAGTTAGCATTGACCGATTTTGATGAATTTGGTCTGTAGTCTCCATTTGGGGTCTAGTTGTGCCCCGTAGCTTTTGGTTGATGTAGGTCACTTCTAAGTTGAAATCTTCTAGGGTTGAAATTTGAAAACGCCTTAACTCGAAAAAATGTTATGTAAAAATGGGTGTTGAGGCTCTTGAGGTTCAGTAAGATCAGAGGGGCGGCAAATCTCCCAATGCTGTCCCAACGACCTATTCTGGTATACAGATGGATCCAAAATGGGGAATGGTACAGGGATTGGAATTTACAGGACTAATCCACTCAGCTCCACTAATCCATGGAGCCACTCAGCTCCTCTGGGAGAATATGCCTCAGTATAAGCCTAAGTACTTCAGGCTGAAGTACTTGCAGTTACGGTCTGCGCTGGGGAAAGTCTGCGGAGAGGACACCGCGGTGTTCACATCCGCATTCTCTCGGACAGCCAGGCTCCAATCAAGGCTTTAGCCGCTTCCTCCATTAACTCAAAGTTAGTGTGGGACTGCTTCCAGACCCTCTGCCTCCTATCGCAACACAACAGGTTTTCTCTGGAGTGGGTGGCAGGACATAGCGGAGTAATGGGAAATGAGAGAGCAAATGCGCTGGCCAGAAGGGGCTCACTAACCCCGTTCATTGGTCCAGAGCCAGCCATCGGCATTCCCAAATCTTCCTTTAGGGCGACCATAAACCGGTGGGTCACTAATGAAACCACTAGTAGATGGTCAAACCTTAGAGGACATGCTCTATGCATGGTGGCCAAACCCGACACCAGCGCCACAGAAGAGCTGATGGAAGTCAGGTTAGTGGTCGGCCTGGTAACAGGCTTCAGTCCACTCCGATTCCATCTCAACCGCATTGGGGTAGGCTTTCAAATCTCAGGTTTCACCTCCTCGGGTCACCCACACCCATGGAGGCTTTTCCCAGCACAAACCTAGCCAAACTGCTACTGGCCCTTACCAAAGGGCTAGGACTCTTTGACTAGGAACAGAATCCGCGGAGTAGCACAATAAGCCACTAGGCTTCAGCGCTTTGGGCTTCCATCACCCTGATCCGCGGATTCATCTGCAATCAGAAATTGACCGATTTTGATGAAATTTGGTATGTAGGGTCCATTTGGGGTCTAGTTGTGCCTCGAGGATTTTGTTTGATGTAGGTCACTTCTAAGGGTTGAAAAATAAATTTTGAAACCGCCCTAACTCAAAAAATTTTGATATAAAGGTATTGTTGCGGAGCCTTGTAGGACAAATCGTTCGCTCCCTACGAGGATTTAAATGTTGGACGTACTATAAGTAAATCAGAAACACGAGTGTGAATCGCAAGAGAGGCCTAATCGCCGTTCAAATTTTAGCTGACCGAAATGCGATCGATGTTTTTCTTTATGTTGGTTGATTGGTGGCTTTGCAGACGAGTGATCTATATAGAAAAATAATAAACCATTGTGTAATAATTTGCAGCGTTTTTTATTCGATTTTGCGGGGGTTAAAATTTTTTTTTCTTGGTCGATTCTAAAGGATTGTTATTGAAAATAATAAACCAAAATGCTCTAACTGAATGAAAGTAAACCGAAGAAAATATTGAAAATAACAAACCAAAAACACTTAGCTTGTTACTGGTTGGATGCAACTCTCAGGAATCCAAGCCTCCTCTAAACAACCTCCTTCATTTGGCAGGACGTGGTCTTCAAGGAACTCTTATTCCTGCTCACCAGTTCAGTGCATATTCTGGTTCTTGCTACTCATTAGAGAAAGAGGTTGGAAAGCATTGATGGAAGACTAGTCCTGTCTGAGTCCCCTCTCCGTCTCGAGCCGACCAGATAGCCTTCCTTGTACCTTTACGGGTGAGGGTCATCTTCACTAGATTGATCACTTTGATGGGTTCCAAATTCTACCATGATTTCGTAAACTTTGGATGAAGGCGCTGACGTACACTTGCTGAAAATCGGGGAACAAATTCTACCGGAACAACAGTTTTACTTATCAGCAACCTTACCGAGAATGCGCTCAATTCCATTCGGATGCAGGGTTTAGGAAGCTTGATGAGTTTTACCTCTTGAAGAATATGTTATTGAAATATTCAGTATCAAGGATTAGGAGCTAGAAAATTGGTATAACCAATAATTTTGTGATCGTTTCGGCTGTGATCCGATATGGAGGCCACGTGTACGGTTTGCACTCATTCTGAGTTGGTTTCTGACAATGTTAGGATGAATTGAAACCTACCTAGTTGAATCAGCCTCTTGAAACTAGTTCAGTCCTGAAATAACGCATTCAGCCAGTCCAGGGGTTTCACTTCCGGCCCTTCGTTATCAGGTTGCAGCGTCAGGTCGGATAAAATGAGAGTGACTCACGGCTTATCGACCTTGAGCTGTAGTTCAATACCTTCCATAGCTGCATTAGTCGTGCATTAGAGGGACATATTATCCACGTTGTAATCATGCAAAAACACGATATTTTTAACATGAAAACCTACCTAAAACTTACAGTAAATGTAAGTTTACTCACATTAAACTTACAAATTTTGTAAGTGGTTCATTTTAGTCCATCTAGAAGGAACGAACCTTCTTCTCATTAATTGCAAGTAAATGCTCCTTGCGTACAGCGAAAATCTCGACCAAAAACACCAATTTTCTCTATTTTTGGAGTGCTGGATAGTACCTACTTATGTAAGGATGAATTATTTTTATCCCGATAAATTTTAACCACTAATTCAACTTGATAGTAATAAGTGAAAATCTGAAGGTCGTGAGTTAGTCATTTCCTCGTACCCTGAACCAGAGACAATTGAAAAATAAAGAAAAAATCCCTCAATTTAAGTAAAATGAACATTTTATTATTCGAGAAAATACCGTTATTTAACTTTGATTCATGAAGCGATGAACTTGAAAAAAGAGTTCAAAGTTTCAACAACTTGAATCCAAGGACAAATTACAATTTTTGAATAGAGTTGGTGAGAGTGCGCACAAACAACCCTGTACGCAGTAGTATCCCAAACAGAATATCTTGCTGTAAATGAAAGTACAACAACGCTAACAAATCTTTGCACAAGCGACCAGAAAATCAACATCTTTGCTGACAGTCAAGCAAATATATATAGCATTTTCACGTCAAATTGGAGGTTTTCCATCTCAAATTTGAGGTTTTACACATCAATTTGGAGGTTTTACACATAAATTTGGAGGTTTTACATTTCAAATTGGAGGTTGACGGAAATACATGATTTAATTCTGGGGAAGCAATAACAACAAATTAGCGAGTGAGACGTAACATTCAACAAGTAATAATGAACATAATGAACGGAAAAGAATGAACAAATTTTTCAACGTAAGTCTCTCCCTGCAGCAGCGGCTGTCAGTTCTATCATCATTCTCATAACATAATTTGTGCAGTCCGATGTGGTGACAGTTGAAACGCTTCGGGTTATCGTGTCACACAGGTCGTGGTTTGTTTGGGACTCACTGAGGATTTGTCTTGCTGACAACTTGATTTTTGAAAAGCAGTGCTCCACTGGATTCAAGTTGGGTGAGTAGGGGGGCAGATATTTCACGTTAAACCCCAATTTGAGATGTAAAACCTCCAATTTGAAATGTAAAACCTCCAATTTGAAATGTAAAACCTCCAAATTGATGTGTAAACCTCCAAATTGATGTGTAAAACCTCCAATTTGAAATGGAAAACCTCCAATTTGACGTGAAAATGCTATATTAACCCTTCAAAATCCCATCATTACTTCAAAACTGGAGTGGGAAACGAACACGCCCACATCCTGGCCAAAGAGGATTTAGGGAAACAATGAGGAAACGGTTAACCGAATTCTGTATGCATTTTTCCTGAATAGTTAGGATGTCCATTCCTAATGGTGTGGATGAAAATCAGGTTGATTTTGGAAAAAAAGTCCTATTATTTTTGGGTGACAATCAAAATGTATGATTTCGGACCTCTTCAACGTGAAGCGGAAACGCTCGCTGATTGGCTGTTCGGACCGCCGTCACCTCCCAGTGTTGCCCGATGGTACGACAAAATCGTGTTATCTAAGAGGAAAGTTATCAAACAAATACAGGGGGAACCTAATTTTCCCCATCTTGCTTTTTCTATTTTTTCTTCAGTTTTTTTATTTCGATCTTTACTGGTTATGTGAAATGTTGCATCTGAGGACTATAAATTTCACGATCTCAGCGCTTAAAGCGGCCATAAATGAACTATTCCAGGTTGACGTCATCCTCCCGGTTATTTTAAACGTTCATATTTTCTACACTGTTTTGTTTATTCGTAAATTAGGAAGTACGGGCTGAAAGTTTGTCGTAGGGGTTTTTTCGAGGTACTGAATCCGATTTTGGGATCAAAAATAGGAAATTCCGACATGGTGAAATTCCTCATTCATTAGCATTTCAAAGAAAAGGCCTGTGAAGCAGCAGCATGCCTGTAAAGGTTAAAAATGGGAGTGCCTAGACTTGAACATTCTTTGGTCTGAAGAAGCTGATAGAAGTGACCTGTATCTGCCTTGGCAGGAGTTTTTTCGAATTCCCTGAGCAATTGTTGATTTTTGAGACTTTTGTTAACTGCTGGACTATCCAGGATGGTCACCGTCGTTGGAAAGGTATTCCAAGACTCTCATACTCTTCGCTATCTTGGATTTGTCAACCTACCTATATTATTCTGGTTCTCCTCCTGAAAACATACCTAGGCTAAATTAAAATACTCAAGTTAACAGTTATTAATTTGTTTGGTTATTAGGGTAGGGCAAATTTTTAGCTCGTTGATCACCAGTTGGTAGGTGTAAGCAAACTTCTTCACGACCTTGAAGAATTTTATATTGCTTTAAAAAAAATGTATGTACTTGAACCACCATATTTTGTGAATGGTATTCCACGAACCACTTTCATTATTCTCTTTCTTTTATTGGGTTTTGTGAACCAAATAGCCAACCCAAAATTTCGGGAAATAAAATTTTTCTTTGTATGATGCATTTGTTTCTATTCTGGATAACATGGTGCTCAGACTGTAGGGGTATTAGAAGAGTTCGTCCGCTCCTTCTCTATACGTTTCAATTTGAACTGAATTTCGATCCAATTCTGCATCGTATTTTCCCACAAGGGGACAGACGTCCAATCTTTTCATTATTTTCACAACCTCGTCGATTTTGGTTCCGTTTTGAATCGTCATAATTCGATAGGTCTCACCTCAAGACAGCGTACCTCACCTTTTTCATTAAATTTACACTTTCTTTTTTTTTTTACATCGCAAGATAGGGGTCAAAATAGACATTCTTCCTGTTTTTGACCGACTTCATGCGCGGCGAAGCCGCGCCGAAGGAAGGAGGTATACAGTTCGGTGTGTCATGGGACGACGATTTTTTTTTTTTTTTTCTGTATGTTTGTACCACTAGCATTTTCTTATTCGGGCACCAATCTGCCTGATTCTTCTTGAAAAGTGTTCTACAAGTATCCATAGTGGTCCCGTTTCAATCAGATTTCATTTTGCTTTGTTAAAAGTATCGAAATTTTGTGAAAATAGTTCAAAAAACGTGGTTTTCGGGAAGATTGTTCCGCATCCTCTCCTCCCGCCCGACTCTTCGAAGCCACCCACCCGCTCGTCCCCCCCCCCCCCCACCACCACCACCCACCCGCCCGTCCCCCCCGGCAAATTCTCGGACGCCTGCCGCCCCTCAACAAATTCAAGGGGGACCACCCTCTCATTCATTGGGGACCATCCTCCCTATTTAGAGTGAAACGCTTATTTCTTCAAGATAAAGTGGATTGTGAAGCAAAATTTTAATTAAAAAAAAAAATGATATTGAACTCAATAATTATTTTGAAATTAACTTTAACATTTCACTGAAAGACGAGTTTCCCGACTTTGTGTACATGTTTGTGTACATTCAAATTTAAGGTCCGATTCTAAGCTTCACAAAAAATGAGATGCTTTATGAGGGGGTTTCCGATAACCATCAAATTCCAGTAGACTACCAAGTGGGTCTAGCACATAGCCTTCTCATCATCCAAAACATGTTGCAGCTGGCTAAAATATGAAGTTCTAGTCCGATTCCGATGAAATTTTCAGAGATTGTACGAGTTGGCGTGTAGATGGTCCCCTATGAAAATCATCGCCCCCGGACTGATAACCGCTGCGCATGTGCAAACGATAATTTCCTTTTAGCAGCCATCATTTCCACATTTTCCATCCGACTTCAAGAAAATTCTCAGAGATCATGCAAATTGGCATATAGATGGTCCCGATGAAAAGCATTGCCAAGGAACTGATAATAGCCACTGCGCATGCGCAAACGTGAATTCCCTGTAGGAGCTATACTTTCTACATTTTCCATCCGATTTTGATGGTATTTTCTGGGATTGCGCGGATTTGAGTGTAGATACTCCTCTACGGACATCATCGCCCCCATTTTACTTACGTTGAGTGAAACAGTTTGGTGCAGGAGGAAGCGAAATAACAATGCGTGTTTTTTCGCTCACCAACAGGTTCTAATTGACTTAATGCTTATCCAATGGGACGTCCCCTGGAATGCATGCATTACTAAACAATATGTTTAATAATTTTTTGGACTCACTAATAACTACTTAAAACAATAATACTGTAGGTATAGGTACTAAAATAAAATGTAAAAATTAAACAATAAAGTTACCTGCTATATAAAAAACCTCAAGAAGTAATAATTAATTCCACAATAAAACTCCACAAATTCCACAATTCCACAATAATAATAATTCCATAATTCCACAATAAAAACAATAAAGTTACCTGCTATATAAAAAACCTCAAAAAGTAATAATTAATTCCACAATAAAACTCGGCGCTTTGCGCCTCGGCGGGGGGCTCCGCCCCCCTGCACCCCCCGGTTTATTTCTTTTTCCATACTCTGTATGAAATCATAGGAACACAGAATGTGTTTTTGCGATGCTAGTCATCCGTTAAATAAAAAACAACAATAATAAATGTGGAGTCTTTGGCAATAATAAAATAAATAATTGTTAGACATTTAATTTGGTCTAAAACCCTATAAATGTTATATAAATAAATATGTAACTACAAGAAAAATACTATATAAATTGAGAGCTTTCCAACGAATGGTGAACAATTTCTGTGCAATGAACACTGCGGGAGTTCTATTTCCTTACCAACGGCTTGGTTGCACGTGAAAATCATTATAAAAGGCGCGTAACGGTTTTTTCTGTCGCTTTTTCGTGACGATTTTTTTTCGGTAGGTCATCGCAAAAACACATTCTGTGTTAAAAACCATTAGTAATTAAAAAATACAAGTAAAAGATTTAAATAAGAAAAATAGCGAAAAATGTAGAAAAAAGGTTAACAGTCGGTAACTCAAAGAATACCGACTTTTAACAAAAGTACTTGGTAGCAGGTAAATTATGTAAAATTAAAAAAAAATTAAATAATAAAAGTCGAAAAAATTAATAAGTTAAAAATTAAAACGAATGATTTAAAAATTTAAACAAAAGTACTTGGTAGTAGGTAAATTATGTTAAATTAAAATAATTAAAGTCGAAAAAATTAATAAATTAAAAATTAAAACAAATGACATAAAATTAAATTTTAAAAATAAATTGAAAAAATCACTAAAAAGTAAAAAATAAAAAAATTATGAAAATACAAAAATAGTAAAATAAAAAACTTTTTAACAAAAAAACGGACCGACCTCAAAACTGATGATATCATCCCACTAAAAAGGAAAAAATAATAACGACAATTTATTTAGATAGGTTGGTAGGTAGGTAGGTACGCATTGAAGTCGCCGCCGTGCCCATCTGCAGAGACAAACATACACAAGTAGATTCCACTTCCATCTGGTTAGTGTTACAACATGGGTCGATAGTGCAATACAAAACATGAATGAGAGTAGGTACCTATCATTGAGGTAATGCATGTGTTCCAAAACTATTAGGTAGTACGTCACTGCTGTCGTATGAAGGAGGATGAGAGAGTGACAATAAGTGTGAATCTCAGTAAGAATATTTCCTTTGATAACAGCTGAAGACGTCTGCGTCACCAAAAATGGCAGTTGGTTAAAAATTCAACATGAGAAGGTTGTTTACTTACTTACCTACCCCTACTCCTGTTTTGTATTGCACTATCGACGCATGTTGTAACACTAACTGGTTCATTTGAGTATGAACTCATATCACAAACCCACATCATGACCTAGACAATTCTACATTCAATATGCCATACATGGAATATAAGATTAATTAGATATTATGTAATCAAAGATTGATCACGTATAATTAGATAAATAACTATTAGATACTATCTAATCAAGAGATGGTTTGTTGGAATCCAAACATTTCGTACGGGGATTCACACTTATTGTCACTCTCTCATCCTCCTTCATACGACAGCAGTGACGTACTACCTAATCGTTTTGGAACACATGCATTACCTCAATGATAGGTACCTACTCTCATTCATGTTTTGTATTGCACTATCGACCCATGTTGTAATACTAACCAGATGGAAGTGGAATCTACTTGTGTATGTTTGTCTCTGCAGATGGGCACGGCGGCGACTTCAATGCGTACCTACCTACCAACCTATCTAAATAAATTGTCGTTATTATTTTTTCCTTTTTAGTGGGATGATATCATCAGTTTTGAGGTCGGTCCGTTTTTTTGTTAAAAAGTTTTTTGTTCAATGTTAGGCCAGATAATGTTTTGTTAATTGATGATTAGATACACCTTTCATCCTTCAGAAAATTAGTAAGAGGAATTTGATGGAAGTGGATCCCTTAAATGTGGTTGCTACTTTGTTACGGTTTGAATACAAAAATAAAAATTAATTCCGTTTAATGTCGCAGTGAGTGTTGTTTCACATGAACATTTTCGTTTCTTTTTCTACTCAAGTTAGGTAAGTTTTTTTGGATGAATCAAAAAAAATTGAATATTAATATAAATTTCAGTACTTCATTATGAAGTATTGTTTAGTATGTTAAAATCCAAAAAAAAAAAAAACACTCCATAAAATAGGTGCCAAGAAAATAAAGGCGTGGTATCCACGTTGTGCCAGTTGAATCCTCGGTATATATCCTGGTATTTCGGTGGGTTCCAATTAAATATTCTGATTTGTCAATGTACTGTAAAAAGTGGTTGTTTATGTCGAGAAATCAGTCTTTTTCAGTACTATGTGTTTTCAGGACCCGATGGAATTGTAGTTGTGTACTGAACTATGTTTTCTATTTATACCCAACTGCGTGTATTGGAGGAAAATCCGTTATTCTAAAAAAAGAAATACTCGCTCAGTTTTTATCTTGTTCGGATTTTATAGTTTAGCTCTCAGCGATAAACCTTGAAGCTGCGCCGTCGATATTGTCTTGTTATTCTTCACTGGTTTTCAACAGCATGACAACCCCGGTGAGTTGGATGTCTGCGAATTTCCTTTTAGAATTCCTTTTTACGATTGGTGAGATAGCCGCAAATTTCCGTCCTTAGGTGATGTTATGATGTATATTTGGCTGATGACGTCACTGTTTTTTCTTTAGCCTAATTACTCGGATCTTGAAACCGAATCTGGTCGGTTTTACAGGGAGCTCATCTAATTCTGAGTTTAAAAACGAAACTACTTCATTCAGAACAGACTGTAATATCAAGTGTAGTATCCTTGTAATCGTTACCATTTCCATGTTTAGTACTGAAGTTGGGTTACATTGGATAAATCAATCATCAAAATATTTTACATTCGAGAATATAATATATTCTTGAATGTAAAATATTTTAATGATTGATTTATTATAAAATCAATATATTATATTCTTTCGATTGAAATTGTTAGAGTAATAATTTTCTATATTATAAAAACCATAAACACCTCATTGGTGACGAGGATGGGATTTAACCCACGCGTGCTTTTAATACACGATAATAGGTTATGGCTTAGCTACCATTCTTATAATCGAGCTACAGGTAGATGCTCACCCATTTCAACGATTTATAACTGATAGTTGAATTATATTGATTGAAGAAACTGGCTTTATGCGTAATTTTCATTTAATAGGTACTCAATATTAGGTTTCTAAGACTACTCTGGCCATAACTAATTAGTCCCTAATTATCATTGAGTAGTTATTCATCTCGTTGAAGCAGGTCGTATGTAGTTACAGGACTACAAATTGGACTCATTCGTCGTTTCTCCACGTTTCTACTGAAGACAGTCCATTAGCCTTGTTTACGACTGCTTCATTTCTTTTAGCACGCTCTGAATGAATTGAACTGCAGTCACGAATTCCTTGAGATGTAATTCAATTTCCTAATGTGTCACGCCATTTCACCATCTCCTCTGAGTTCAGCATTGACGTCATGTGTCCGCTGCTCTCGAATATAAATCAGCTTTATTTACCGGAACCACTTTCATCTACACAATGCCAGAGAATGGAAAACTTGTCAGGGAAAAAATAGTGTTTAGGGTAATTTTTGGTAAATTTGACTGAAAACAGTACGAGGGGTATCCTCAAAATAAATTCCTTTTTGAAAAAACTCGGCCCTTTGGCCCTCACCTTACTGTTTAGAGCCTTTGGCGGCTAAAATTCAAGAAGAAGAAGAAGAATATGCTTTAGCCGTGTTTTTGTGTGACACTTTTGTGTCATTTCTCCTGCGTAACGTTTTCGGGTGGTTCGTCTAAGGCTAAAGCATGTTCCATGCTAACATGGTATTGACAGGAGTTGTGCAGAACGAGCTTTGAAATATAGCCCTCCACATCTCATCCGTGTCCCGTCTGAGGTTGTTGTGCGAGGTGTGGTCCAATTTTGCCCATGGTTTCAACGGTGTTCGGATCCAGTTTGTTTCCGGGTATGGGCCGAGTGTAATGAGCGAGTCAATGGTGAGGTGATGGGTTCGTAAAATTGATTGAAAAAAATTGACAGCGCAGTCAGTAAAGATCGTCGTTCAGTGCTTGATGAGCTCGATACGATGTTTCATGAGATTTCTCGAACTCTCATCCATGAGAAAAGTTATCCCTGATGGGTTCCCAGGGAGTTGACACCCGAGGCGCAAAGTCTGGCTACAGCTCGTGAATTTCTGGGTGGAGAATCTTTACAGGGAAAAGGAGGATGAACTGTTCAAGTTGTTTCAGAAGGCGAAACCTGGGTGGCCCACTATACCCCAGAAAACAAGGTAGTCAATGTCATGGAAATATCCCTCATCAGCTGTAAGGAATTCAAAATCGGGCCTACAAGAAAAATCATGGCTAATGTTTTCTGGGAGCGGCAAGAGATTTTGTTGATTGATTATCTGCTTAAATAAAGGAGAGGCAATTAACGCAGCCAGATATTGTGAGACACTTGAAAATCTGAAGAGGGCAATTAAAAACAAGAGGAAAATTGGCATCCGCTATCCGCCTTCTCCATGACAATGCTCGCCATCAAGTCGCTCAGTTCACAAAAGCACTTCTTTGGATCTTTTGAGTCACCGACATTGTCTTGGTCCCTTACAAATACCGCTTTTTCATTAAGATGGAGGAACGATTAGCCGATAAACTCTTTGGAAGTGACGAGGGAGTTAAGAAGCTGTCACCAAACGGACCAACTAGATGGCTGCAGTTTTCTATGCAGAGGGCATTTCAAAGCTCGTTCCAAGTTATTCGAAGTGCATCGAGGTGCCCGAAGACTTTTTTGAAAAATAGTTAAATAAAAATTTGATTAGTTAAAATTAAGATTTATCTTAATTAATCAATTAGTTCAAAAATTTGCCAGCTTTTTTTTGGTGAGGGGGGGAGGGGGGATTAACGCCAAGTATAGACCAAATACCCACTTTCGTAAAAGCATTGCGACTCCAAGCGCATTCTATTCGAAATCAAAATATATCAGTGTTCTAAGTTGAGTAGTTTGGCTAGGGAACGGCTCAAAACCCGTTCGACCTTGACTCAAAAGTTTTGTTTTTTGAAAAAAAAAAAAAAAAAACTATTTTGGTATGTAGGGCAGTGCCGCGTCGGAAAGACCAACAATTCAGGTAGGTGCTAGCTGAGATAGAGTGGTGACGTTCCGGAGTACTCTGGCAAAGATTCCTGAATCGTGTAACTCGTGTTGGCCGTCTCCTGTACTCTCAGATATTTTTTTGTTTTTTTGTTACGGAAGTGGGGAAACTCTTTAAGAGCGAAGGGGAAGTTCACCCCAACAGTGTTGGACTCCCCATGAATTGGAGCTACCAACTAAAACCCCACTCCCTCTGCTTAGGACTCACCCCGGGACCACTTGTACAGTATTACTTCAGGGTGAGCCCTTTTTTTGTGCCAAATGGCTGCTCCTACTTCTGGTCTCCTTCAATTCTATTTCCGTCTTCTTCCTCCCATCTTCCATCCAGCTTTTTTGCTTTGAGGACTGATGTGACAAATACTGCCATTGCGTCCCAGCTCGACTCGTTCTTAATCATCTCATGTATGATTGTCTGTGGACGCAACGTTCCAATGACCTCCTCAGCACACCCCCTCATACCCTCCCATTGAGGACATGTGAAGAAGGTGTGGCAGACATCATCCTCCTCTATCCCACAGTATCTGCACTCTGGGTCAGTGACTTTCCCGATCTTTACTAAGAAGGAGCGGAAGTATCCATGCCCTGAGAGGAATTGAGTCAGGTAATAGTTCACCTCTCCGTGTTTTCTCTCCGACCAAGACTTTAGATCG
>CM019176.2:28912855-29111107 GCA_009739505.2 Apolygus lucorum
CCAGAATGTTCCTGAAGACATTCTGAATTTGAGGAGTAGGAATGTGGAGAAACTGATATTCTGCAAAGAAGATTTTCTACGATATTTTCCTGAGGTTGATGATCTTACTCCTATTGAACAAATTGCATTCGATTTGAGAGCTGATAGTCCGATAGTGAAGCAGAAACCATACAGGCTATCCCGAAAAAAATATGAATGGGCTCAAATCAAAATCCAGGAACTCCTTAGTAGAAATATACGTCATTCAACTTCGGAATACGCCTCACCATGTGTGGTTGTAGCCAAGTAGGGAGGGACTTGGAGGCTCTGTCAAGATTACCGTGAAATCAACCAGTACACTGGATCCATACCCTTTCCCGATTACTGACGACATAATATGCAATTTGGGAGGATGTAAATATTTTTCGAAGCTTGATTTGAAAGATGGTTTCCTGCAGTTGCCTCTCACAGAAAACACCAAAAAATACACGGCTTTTGTTTTGCCCTTTGGACAGTTTGAATATAATAAACTCCCATTTGGATGGAAAAACTCACCATCAAAATTTCAGAGATTCATGTGTAAAACACTTGGTGGCCTATTGAATGACCCCCTCATAAAAGTGTACATCGATGACACGATTATTGGAGGTCGCACTCGTGAAGAATGCGCTGAAAAAACTTACTTGGTCGTTAAAAAGTTTAAGGAAGCCCACCTCAAGCTGAATTTGGACAAAAGTGTTTTTGTGCAGCCTCAAGTGACATTTCTAGGCCGAATAATTGACGGTGAAACCAAAACCACGAAGCAAGAGAGTATAAAGAAGGTTCGGAACATGAAACGACCTCATGACCTTCACACTCTGAGAGTTTTCACGGGATTAACAGGTCATTTTCGGGCATTTATCCCAAAATATGCCGAAATAGCTAGACCATTAGATGATCTTAAGAAGAAGGACTCTCCATTCATTTGGAATGATCAAGCTGAACATGCTTTTCAGACTCTTGTGAAGAAGATTTCATCGAATCCCATTCTGCAGCTTCCTGATTGGTCATTACCTTTTGAGCTGTGCACAGATGCATCTCAGTATGGCTGTGGGGCTATTTTGTATCAACGGGATGTTACACAGCGGAAAAATCAACAACTTCGAGTCATAGGTTATTTCTCACACACGTTTACAAAACCTGAAGTAAACTACTCAGTTACTGATAAGGAGGCACTTGCTGTTATAAAAGCAATAAAATACTTCCAGTCGTATCTTGAGGGAAGAGAATTTGATGTTCTCACAGATCATCAGGCATTGTCATATCTGATGCACATGAAGGAACCCAAGGGAAGGCTAGGAAGATGGCAATTATTCTTGATGGGGTACAGCTTGAAGATAAGTCATCGGTGTGGTAAGGAACTTGAGGACGCGGACGCCATATCAAGGCTGTGCCTTGAAGATGCAGTGGTTAATCAAGTGAACATTTTCCAACGAAACGACAAGAATAAGTTGATTGTTGATCAAAGTATGGTTCCTCAAATCCTCAAAACATATCATGATGATCGTGATTCAGGAGGACACGATGGCTTCCTACGAACTTACTCGAAGTTAAAACAACGCTTTTCTTGGCCCAATATGAAGAAGGATATTCTCAACTATGTAAGAAGCTGTCATCAATGCCAACTCACTAAGTTCAAATATAAACCTAAACCAGACACCATGGTTTTGACAAAAGTAGCCACCCGTCCCTTTGATACCATCCATCTCGATTTTGCAGAACTGGCCAAGAAGTCCGAATCGCAGAGGCAAACCAAATCATTCCTAGTGATAGTTGATGAATTCTCACGGTATTCATTTGCCAAGGCAAGCAAGGAAAGCTCAGTCGCAGTTGTGAACTATCTTCTCACTTTTCCTCATATAGACAAAGTAAAGAAAATAGTGTCGGACAACGGACCTCAATTTGTCTCAAGAGCGATGAAAAAATTTGCTGAAGAACGTGGCATCCAGCTGTCGACAACTTCTCCATACCACCCAGCTGCCAATGGAATGGCAGAGCGTAAAATTCGCGACATCAAGCAATTCATGGCGTCTTATCCTGTGGGTTATGGTGGTTGGAAGGTCAATCTTGAAGCAGCTATAAGACATCTCAACAGGTCTCATTCTGCAGGAATTGGATGTTCTCCACATTTCAAGCTCTTTGGATCTCCTCCACTCTTTCCAGCGGATAGCACGTATGGAATCACAGATGATATGCTGAATGAGAAGGCTTTTGATGAAAAGGAACAGGACGTCTACCGACAGAGGATGAAGAAGAACTTTGATAAAATGCATTTTCACCGGGTACCAGAGTTGAAAATAGGAGACAAAATACTGGTGCAGTTTGGATACAATGGGAAATCTCCAAACATAAAGGGTCCTTACAAGATAGTAGAAATTATAGAAATGAATGGATTCCCTAAAGCAGTGAAGTATGTGTCTGAAGATGGAGGGACAGCTTGTGCTGCTATTAAGAATTTAATTAAGCATCATTGCAGGAGCAATGAATGAACTTGAGAGGGGGATTATGTGACAACTCCAGTGAATTGTTATACGTTACCTAGTTACCAATTAATGGGTTGTTGACAACGGGTTGCCAAAAATGTCAGAGTAGATTCTAGAGTTGGAGCTAATAAATTCACGTTCAATGGTTTCTTGCTGAATGTTTGTTGTATTTTAAATACTATTCTGGAAAACCATAATATAATACACGGAAATATTTTGGAACCGTACTCCTGAAGACTGGGTAACAAGTACTAAGTATTGAATCATGAAACTGTGGGTTATTGAATTATTGTGTTGGAAGCACTTTGACATGTAATTAGTCTCTCAGAGACCTGAAAGCTTGAACTTCGATAGCAAATTTGAAGACATAAATATGTCCTTGTTTGGTACCTCCATCAAAACTGTGGACTGCTTTTAGACCTCGTAGGTACTCCATCTTACTCGTGAAGCTTACAACAAGACTTTTATCACGAGAGGTATAATTCATCCCCCTCATGGTAGAGCTTAGAGCTTAATTTACCTACCAGTGGGCCACGCAGTTTACTATAAGTTGCGGTTAGCCGAGGGCGTGAGTTAGTTATAAATTAAGGACCATTTAGGGACTTCGTGAATCTTATATCACTCGGTTAGTCCGCTGGAAGGGCGGCGTGGAGGAACGGCATGGCGGGGCGAAACCCCGCGGTGAAAGAGGCCTTACGGGAGGGAATTCTCATAAATCGGCAGAACAAACATCTTGCAGGGCCCGGAAGAGCCCTTTGGCTCAGCATCTCAGCGGGCCCTTTCACCTGAGCATCTGGAAAACCCTCGGTCCCTGACCCTTAAAGGTGAAGTGAGGCTATAAAGGAAGGCGTCGGGAACCGTGGCCGGGATACCCTAATAACATTCGGAAGAGTACCTTCTGGAAGGTGTAACCGTTTCTGTCTGACGATTGATATAACTCTGTTATGGGGAGAGAGAAGGTATCACTGCTCACGTTTTCGAGTTTGGACGTAATGGAGGGAACCCAATCCACGTGCCACCGTTGGAATAACAATAGCGATTCTCGAGATCTTCACCGCCATTCTCGGCTCAGCTGTAGCAAATCATGTTAAATTCTCACACCTTTATGTGTAACAGATCAAACTGGATTTAGCTGTTTTTATGTTTGTTTGTCTAGTTGTCGCATCTCAATGTAGTGCACAATTGAATGCCATTTTGCAATAATCAACTAACCCACAAATCACAAAATGTTGGGAATCACGATTTGAAATTTCGGATTCCATATTTCCGTACCATTATCTCCAAGACGGTTTCCGATGTGTTCCACGTGGTCAATACTGTTTATCCAACAGTGGCGTCAGGTGAAAATATTCGTCAGGCAAACACCTTGACTAGTCTTAGAGGAATTAACAATAATTGTGTTTTTTCACAATTATTGTGAAAAAAGCAGCAAATTATTACACAAAGGTTTATTATGTTTCTGTATAGATCAAGCGCCAGCCAAAAGGACAGTGTTGCCATTGTCACTACCTACCAACTATGTTTTCGCTTCATAATCGAACTTATTTACATGAAATGCTTCACACTCCATTCAAAGAAAGAAAGATTACTGTTACTAAGGAAGCGTAACCCGTGGCTCATCTTCCAATTTTCTCTTCTTTCAGGGTCACGAAACAGCTACTCGATTGTTTGCCTTGGCTTATGCTGTTATAGTGGGGGGTATAGAAATATTAGACCCCGCGCTGACCCCCGATCGTCTTTTCTCATCCAAAAAAGTCCCGCAAAATTCATTTTTTTGAACTGCTTGCCTTGCATCGCCAGGCCTCGCGCTAGTTCGTGTATCATCCGCAATCCTTCCTTGGTAATAATGAAATAGTCCCCAAATATTATAAAAGTTTTCCAAAATCGGCTAAATATTACTTGCAAAAATGGAAATATAGGAAAATCTCAATAAAAATTAATTTATTCATTTTGCATATTTTTAGTAAGGCAAACAGTGTTTGCTGTATTTACCTGGAGAAGACGCCACTGTTATCCAAAATTTTCGCCTAGTTATGGCTTTTTAGTCGAAAACCGATTGTTGCATAACTTCTTAGAGGCACTTGATATTAGAAAAGACAAAAATTTGGCTGACACACCGTCTCCCTCCGGTTTTTCTTGAGTCTTCACTTTATAGGCATGCTAAATTACTCAAGCAGTGGACAATTTCATCAAAACTTAATTACGGGATAATAAATAAGTGAATTAATTATCTAATCAATTAAAGTTGCTTTTTTGTTGAATTTAATAAAAATTCTAATAAAAATACGTAAAAATAAAAACATTTATAATTTTACGATGAATTATGAAAAATTGTCAGTATTTGACATGATTTTGAAATTCCAAACTGTCAAAAATTGTAGGTGTCGACTTGTTTTGACTGCATATTCGAGTACAACAAAGAAGTTTGTAAAATTTATATTCAAAAGTGTGACATTGGCAAAAAAAGCGTATTTCAAAAACCAAAATCGAGGTTTTTTTGTGCAAAACATCATAACAACGCAGAGTTTTGCTCCCGAGACTATCATGGTGGCTGAAGGGCATTTTTTTTTTTTTTTTTTTTTTTCAATTTTCAACATTAAACAAAAAGTTTTCC
Source organism: Apolygus lucorum (assembly GCA_009739505.2). Taxonomy (NCBI): domain Eukaryota; kingdom Metazoa; phylum Arthropoda; class Insecta; order Hemiptera; family Miridae; genus Apolygus; species Apolygus lucorum. The sequence continues at coordinate 28,917,971 of CM019176.2, forward strand.
AAAATCAAAGTTTTCACTCGCGTCTCACATTTTAGACCTTCTTGAACAGTTATTGTTCTCTAACTCGTTGTTCCATAACTAATAACAGCTGAATAAAATTTATTCCATTTAATGGAGCCTAACATTTGTAAATTGGATAGGCATGAAAACACGACTATCCCATTCCTGACATTGATATCATACAGTCTGAGGAACACATCGTCTCTTGTCGTAGGTATTGTGCCCATGCGCTTACGCCTAACACGGTACTCTACGTGACGCAAATGATCAACCTCCTCCAACGATAATACGGATGCGATGGGATTTTCCAACACAGCTTTTCTGACGATCTGCAATAACATCCCCATTATACATTATAGACTGCAATATCATCTCATTAGATAGGTAAGCTGTGTATTATAAGCTCATTAGATAGGCTGTGTATATAACCATGAGTCGCCAGTTGTGTAGAGAGACGAGAGGGGTGGGGTGGGAAAAACAACGACTTCCACTCTAAAAAATAATTTAAAAATTATTTCTGAGCCGAAAAGTGACCAAAAATACCTACCACTCCTTACTGCCTTCAGACCTTCACAATCAAGTTTATTAGAGAGAACTAAACGCTTCACCCTCGTTTCGAAAAATAGGGAGCTTCACATTATGGAAGTTTGATTACTGGTTGCTAAGGAAGCAAAACTGAATACAAATCGGGGAAATGAACAGCGAATGAAATGGAAATGAACAGCGATCGCATTTTAGACAGACAAAATTTGAACGGAGATTAGACCTCTTCTGTGATTCACACTCGTGATTCTGTTTTATCGAAGGAAAATACTCAAACTGTTCGCCCTACAGAGCTCCGAGTGGTCTCAAAAATTCTTAAAAATTCAATACTATTTAAAATTTGGTGAAAAAACGATACCTTTATTTCGAGAGTTTTCGAGCTAGGGCACTCTTGAAAACTTCAACCCTCAATTTTCTTAGACTGACATCAACCAAAAGCTTCGCGGCACTACTAGACCCGAAATGAAGCCCATATACCAAATTTGAACCAAATCGGTCCAGGGTTGCTAAGAAAAGTGCCGCGTACGGCGTACGGCGGACTGACGGAACTTTTTGGTTTATTATTTTCAATAATAAGCCTTTGGAATCCAGGAAATTTACCCTCCCCCCCCCCCCCCAAATTTGATGTTTTACGTTTCAGAATGAATTTCACGTAAAATCAGAAAATCTAATAAAAAACGCTGCAATTCATTGCTCAAAGGTTTATTATTTTCTGTATAAATCACCCTTCTGTATAGATCACTGGTTCTCCATCAATAGCACCTACCACCATCTGTATTCTCCCTTGACCTTCCCCCTCAAATTTCAGCTTTCTGCGTTCAATAGGATTGAAAATGGCTTCGGAGCTCACTCAGCTGATCAGTGCTCTTCCAGGCGTCTCCAGCATTCGAGGAGGTCTTCTTGACTCTTCAGATCACTGATCTGCTGAGTGAGCTCCGAAGCCATTTTCAATCCTATTGAACGCAGGAAGCTGAAATTTGAAGGTAAGGTCAAGGGAGAATACAGATGGTGGTAGGTGCTATTGATGGAGAACCAGTGATCTATACAGAAGGGTGATCCATGCAGAAAATAATAAACCTTTGGGCAATGATTTGCAGCGTTTTCTTCGATTTTCGGACTCTACGTACCTTGAAACGTAAAACATCAAATTTTGAGGGGGGGTTTAAAAAAATTTTTTTGCTCGATTCAAGCATATTGTTGAAAATTATATACCAAAAAAATGTTTCCTCCGCGCTGAGAACCACCGGCTACCGCTAGTACGTTTTCTATTGCTACTGACTGACTGACAACACAAGCGTAATCATCGTTGGGACTGATATCATCATTGACCCTTGACCATGAGCCTCAATTATAGGATTAGAATAAGAGACAACATTGCCGGGAATCAACAAGAGGGGAAAGTGTACTATCGTGAGCAGGGAAACTTCCCTCGCTCACTGCAGGCCTGGGTGACAGTAACAACTCCCGATTTTGCTCCCACTTGCATCGACCGGGTGAAAGTCGCAACAGCCCCCACCACATTTCCTCGCGTCCCTTGTCAAAAATGAACCAGCGGGAGTGAGTTGCCACACGCCCAAATCGAAAAAAAAACTAAAATTTTGCCGCCGGAATCATCAAAATCGAACAATAATTGCCAGAGAAAGGCGGGAGAACCCGTTTATTCACTGACTGAGACCCCCACAAGGAAGCACAACTGAGTGACTCAAAATTATTTTCGATGAAACGAAAAAGACCGTAATTTCCATCAACTTATCGGTACTTTGGGGAGTTGAGCGTCAATAAGTTCAAAAAAGAGGAACCTAAGGATCATTTGGGGGGGGGGGGGGGCGGGATTGAGGGGGGTAGGTTAAGATAGTCAAGTGTAATCCTAATTAACTTTTCAATCAACTTTAATTGGTATTTGTGTGTAGTAATTTTGCTTCCGAGTCTACCAAGGAAGCGGAAGCTTTGTTTTCACTTTTCAAGGTTGGAAAAAATAGTACCCCAAAATTAAAATTTCTACTCGCGTTTTACGTTTCAAACCTTTCTGAACAATTTTGGTTCCGTGTCTGTCTGTCTGTGTGTCCGTCATGAAATTCTCGTGAAGGCATAACTATACGAAGTTATTGCCCGATATCGATGAAATTTTCAGGGATTGTGCGGGTTGGCGTGTTGACGGCCCCCTATGAAAACCATTACCCCCGGACCAATAGTAGCCGCTGCGCATGCGCGAGCTTGAATTCCTTGTAACAGCCATAACTTCCACAGTTTTTATTCGATTTCGATGAAATTTTCAGGGAGTATGCGGACTAGGTTGTAGATGGTCCCTGATGAAAATCAAGACCTTAAAATTGACAGCAGTCTCTGTTCATGCGCAAACGTAAAATCCTTGTAACAATAATAACTTCTACATATTTCATCCGAATTTGATGAAATTTTCTAGGATTGTTCAGATTAGCGTGTAGATGGTCCCCTATGAGGGTAGTGGAAGTTACTTAGAAATTGATGTTTTGAGATTAACTACTATGCATCGGATCATCTATACAATCGGGTTATGAATATGAGGAAGCTATGTGCCACACCAACTTGGCAGACTTTTTTCCGTTGAGTTGTCCTCCTTTACCACAGATTAATCTTATAAGGACGTCCTAAAAAGCCGTACTATTACACAACTCGTTCTTTGTGACACCATCCGAAGTACGTTGTAGTACGTTTTAATGGAAATAAAATGATGTTTTCAAACCGAAAATAGTTTATTAGTGCCTCTCCAACGAAATAATACGGACGATCGGAACGTGATAACCCTCTTTGAAGAACGTGGTAATATTTTTCGAGCTCTCGAGACCTCTCAAACAACTCAAAAGAGGGATTCACAGTGAAAAGGATGTTATCAAATCGTCTACATTGAATTGAGACCCAACTTTTTCCCGAGGCGAAGCCGGTATGAAGGATTATTGTGGGAACTTGTGGAAAAGCTTTTCCTTCCCGGGTTAATCCAGGCATAACATTAAATTACCATAGCTCGGTTTGCCCGGAGTCTCCTCCTACTCCTTTTGGAGTGAGAGAAAGATTCCTTGTAATACCATTTCCTTTCCTCCTTTTCCTAGACAGTTGTAGCTTCTTATGGACTGCAACGCTGTTTTTCCTCGATGTAGTTCGTGCCAAAATTACCCTGTAGGGGATTCATTTATTACGTGCTAGGAACAACAACTCAACAGCTCGGCCCCTATTTTACCCTTCCCGCCTCCCACCTCATCACGGACAGCTAAGCCTCTACCAAACTGCTCGTTTTCGAAATTGACGGTTATCCCTCTTACAAAGCACCCTAGATTGTGATCTAAACTTCTAAAATAACACGCATTGTACATAATGAAATACCGATAATAAATTCATCAATTTGGCGAAAAAACCTCAGTTATTACACCATCAAGCAAAAACAAAGATTAGGTTGGAAAGTTTCGAAGCAAAAAAGGTTCTTGCAATGTACTAAAAAATGTATCTTGAAGTTTTTTGAAATGTTTCTCTCATTGAAATCCGTTTTGGAATATTCTAGAAGGTTCCTGAATTTTTCTTACCTCTCCGGACGAAATAATTATTAGGTATGCAAATATTCCAACTTGTTGCTACATTTTCGTACTAACGAAAGAGAAGACAAGTTCTGAATCACGTTCTGAAATAAACTAACGCTGGTAGGGTTTGAGGTGAACATTTCAGATCAAGAAAATAAGGAGAAGTAAACAATTAAGTCAAAAGTTCACTTCGCACTGCGAGTTCTCAAGGGGCGCTTATCAAAGTTTTGAAATTACGAGTAAAACACACTTGAAGATTTTACTTTTTTCCCAACTCAATTGTGTCACTGCTATTTTAGCTAGATTTTATTTTTTTCGCATTCTGTTGAGAATTTAGTGTATTATCGATGGAACTAAGAATTGAATCGGATCCAACCAATAATATAGGAAGAAAGACGTAAAATCACCAAAAAAACGTTGGGATTTGTAGAAGCGCCTCTTGTGTTTTCTTGCTTTATCAGGTTGAGCCCATTCACATTAGACCCTTTGAGAAAAAAGTTGTGTATTTTTTATTGAGAAGAAGGCGTTTCACAGGAAACTCAGGGCACAAGGGGCGCTTTTTTTAAAACGCCTATTGGCCTCCTACCCGAACATGACATGTTCATCATCAAATTGTGATGCGCTGCCGACCAACTGAGGGTCTTATCAAGCGCCCCTTGGTTATGAACTTTTTTCTTTGTTTCTCTAAATTCCATAAGGGCTTATAGTGGGCGACTTCTAAATGATCTTCAAATGAGGTTACCTCCAGCGGTAGGTTACCTACCATGCGGCACCAAATGGGTTAAAGATATCGGGGTTATTAGATGTGAAAGTTTGTTTTTGTATTTCAGGAAAATCGTCTGTTTTGGGCTGTTATCGTTTTCCCCGTTATTTCAGTTTAATTAGTTTTCCTCTAATAAGAGATCGAACTTCACAGGTGTATCATTAGACATCGAGAATTTTCTATCGAACGATACTCGAAAATAAGAAAAGAAAGAATATACTTCCCCGTTTCAGAAGGTGGCCATAAAAGCCATTCAGTTGTGAACGGATTTGATCCTCCTCCTGAGCTTTCACGGAGAAGAGATACTCGCTTTCAGAAGGCGCACGGGGAAGTTATTGTATTCGATTCCGTTACCCAGCAGCTGGTCGGAGCAGAAACCACCGATTTCATCCCCCCGCAGACGAAATTCCGTTGAGTATTGTGTCGGATCGATCTGCCCTCTGTGCTGAATAAATACAAAGGAGTTTCGACGAATTTGTGTTGTTGTTCTTCCAACTTCGGTTAGGTAAACTCGGAGTTGGGAGCGTTTCTTTGATCAAAGTAACTGGAAACAAATTGTGTTGTAAGGATGTATTTACTTTCCAATATACCGTCGAATCGGAACGTGGAACACATGAGTAGGAGGAAGACGAAATAAAAGAACAGCTTGGAGAATAACGGACCACACGACACTTTGACCACGTGGTCTGATCTTCCCTGTTTTTCACAGTGTCCTGAATAATGATTATTTTTCAATGTTAAACCGGATCGTCATTAACTCTAATACCGGTTTTTGGTGAGCTCGATACTGTGGAACCATTTTTAGTAAAATATCGCGTTTTTTCTGAGATTAAGAATTTTGAAACTGATTCGGACTATTGACTAATGAGGGATTGGAGCCCAAGTGATGATCGCTCATCGTTGCTCCTACTCCTGATCTCATAATACTTTCTTCTTAGAGTAAATTATATTTATGATAATTGTTTAATTATTCTTCTGTCCTTTGCTTATCATTTTCTGTCGTATAACTTCACTGTGTGAACCAGCTTTGAAAGAAAAGTAGTGTGATACAATATCAATCATTAGCGTGAGAGCAGAGAGCTACTAAATGGTTCATATTATAAATATAAATGGTTCATATCATTTATGTACCTAAAAAGTAAAGTAAAAAGTAGAGAAAAAAACCATTTCAGGTTGGATTTTCGTCCGACTGGCATTCCTGTCGTCGCGGACGTCATCAGCTGTCCTCCTAAGGGAAGATCACAATTTATTATGACGATTTCGCTCATGGCTTCCCATTGCCTCACCGCCCTGTGTTGGGACGAGGGGGAACTGCTACCGACTTGCCCGAGAATATGCTCGAACTCACGGCCCCTGCAACCGGTCCGAGTCTCGTCTACAGAGACACATGCCGTAGCTCGCTCGGTCACAGCTGACCCCCAATAATTATGTACCTATAATTCTTATTAGCCAGTACTGTTGTAATTTGGTCAAAAATTCACAAATTGATTCGTGATTTCATCAGAAAAATTGCCAGATAAACTTTGCTTTGAGATCCAATTCTGAGTGAGAACCAGTGCTGCCGACATCGGGGTCATTTTTTCGTTTAAATAATTTATATTTTCTGTGTTGGCTCTATTGAATCATGATACTGATAACATCTCTGGATTGTGCGGATTGTTTGACTAGCAAGTTATGTCAAGATTAAACACTTTTCCCATAAATCATCCATCAATAATACGCACATCGATGCGTAACATCGATTATTAGCGTGAGAGCAGAGAGCTACTAAAATGGTTCATGTTACGTCACCTCCGCATGTATGTACCTTTAATTCTTATTAGCTAGTACTGTTGTAATTTTCTCGTAGGTCAAAAGTTCACAAATTGATTCGAGATTTCATCAGAAAAACGCTGCAATTTATTTCACAAAGGTTTATTATTTTCCTGTATATCACTCTTCTGCAAAAATCACAGCTTTGCCATTGTCACTATTTTCTTATTTTATTTTATTTTATTTAATAAACTCCCCTGAAAGACGAAGGGTGCACGCCATAAATAGAAATAAATAAATAAATCAAATATGATGGGGAGGACTCCCAGGTCTCACCCGACGCCGGCCCTAGGGATCAGGGAACATGAGGAAGGTGGAGGTGGGAGAGAGGAATGAAGGGAAGTGCCTCTATAAAACTACCACTAGTTCAAATATGAGTCGAGCAGGACACGGGTGGTGATACCACGGAGAACGCCTACCGAGATGCCCAACTCATGCAACTCCGTGGCACTTTTCCCGCACCACACCCCGCGCCTTGACAAGGTCGCAGCCATCACCCTGATGTTGTTGGGTGCCACTCCTTTTAGCTCCGACACCGCTTGCCGTAAATCATTTGGGTCGTATTTCCTCATCTTAGCCCGCCAAGTCTGCTCCATATCCAAGCTGCCATTGACGACTTGGACATTCATGATAATGCAAGACTGGTCGGGCTTGACAGCAATGATGTCGGGCTTCTTACCCTGATCACTTGGCATGTGATACAATCTCTCCCTCTCCACATCCCAGCCAATACCTACTACCTACCTACTAGGGCATTTTTGAAAATTTCAACCCTTCATTTCCATGTGGTTGGTGGTTGCTAAGAAAAGTGCCTCGTACGGCTTCAATTATCGGATTCTACGTACCTTGAAACGTAAACATCCAATTTTGAGGGGGGTTAAAATTTTTTTCTTGCTCGATTCCAATGGTTCATTATTGAAAATAATAAACCAAAATTGCCAGATAAACTTTGCTGTGTGTTCCAATTTTGAGTGAGAACCAGTGCTCCCGATATTGATGTTATTTTTTCGTTGAAATGTACTTTCCGTGTTGGCAGTGTTGACTCGAGTGACCCATAATACTCAAACAACATCACTGGATATCTGGATTGTTTGACGCGCAAGTTTTGTAAAAATTAAACATTTGTCCGATGAATCATCCAGCAATAATATGCACTGTTGTGTAGATTCGCGATCAGCGTTAAATTTCCTGTAATATCAAAAATAGTACTTTCGGTGTAGTTTGGATCCCCCTTGAGTAATAGTGGCTGGTGAATAGTGAATAGTGAATAGATGAGGTAGCGCAGAGATGGAGCGTAAGTGCGGACGTGTTCGATCATTCCGTATGAAAGGTCTCTCGAGGTTTCTGTGTCTGGGCCACCAAGTTCATCCGGGTTCAAGAGGTCATCCGTATTTCCATGTGGGCTCCGGGAGTGAACGTAAATGGATGAGATGAGTCGAGAAGGGATGCGTGGGCGAACGGCCTTGCAGGAGCTCCTGTCACTGTCACACGTCCTGACGCCCCATTAGTGGGCTGCTACTAAAAGGAAGTCGATTGATAACAGCAGGAATACTGCATTTTTAATTGCGTAATTTGCCTTCATTGCTCGTGGAACAAATAGATCACATAATTGTTAACTGTGTCGACCGAACAATCTGCTGCTCCTATTAGTTGTTCCACAAACTGTCAAGTATCGGGAATGGGGTCATCAAACAAACGCTGTTATTACCGAGCTTTCGGAAAATTTATTTCCTTCATCAGGGCCTGAAAAATACAATGCGCACACTCAGTCAACAGAAGCTGGAAGAAACAGAAACACACTAGTCATAACAAGTTCAATCAAATTACCTATTGAGATCAATACAGATATACAAATTTTGTTACTAAGTGTGTTACTAGTGTGTTTCTATTTCTTCCAGCTTCTGTTGCCTGAGTGTGCGCATTGTATTTTTCAGACTCTGATGAAGGAAATAAATTTTGCGAAAGCTCGGTAATAACAGCGTTTGTTGGACCCCATTCCCGATACTTGACAGTTTGTGTGTGCCGTGGGTTGATAAACGCAACATCTTAGTTGTTTCATTCATCATGTTCACTTCAAAAATGCAACAAATTATTACACAATAGTTTATTATTTTTATGTTTAAATTAATAACTGCAATGAACACAGCGTTACTATAAGCGGCACCTACCAAACATACGTTTCACTCAAGGTCATCAACTTCATTTTGACAGAAAGTATCAACCAGCGTCACATCGTTAACTGGGAGTTGTGGGTGCTTTCATATTCATAACGAAATTTGCTTATTAATGCTAGTGAAGCACAACTGAGTGATGTCAAACTCTATTCGGAGAAAGAGAACACTCCCCTACGAGGAACACATCGATGGCAATACCACTACCTACCTACCATATTTTCGCTTCACCATCGAGTTTATTTCGAAAAACGCTGCAAATCATTACACAATGGTCTATTATTTTTCTATATATAATTTTTTATATATAATTATTTTTATATATAATTTTATATATATAATTTTCTATATATTTTTCTATATATAATAGATCACTCGTCTACAAAGCCACCAACCATCCAACATATAGAAAAATATCGATCGCATTTCGGTCAGCTTCAATTTGAACGGAGATTAGGCCTCTTTGCGATTCACACTCGAGTTTCTGAAATATCGTTCTTAAAAAATCAGGTCTCAAAACATTCTAAAAATTCTATACTATCTCAAATTGATGGAAAAACAATACCTTTATATCAAAATTTTTTGAGTTAGGGCGTTTTTAAAATTTCAAAATTAATTTTTTGACCCCACATCAACCAAAATCTTCGGGGCACAACTAGACCCCAAATGGAGCCTACTTACCAAATTTCATCAAAATCGGTCAATGCTCAGTGGGGAAAGCGCCGCGTACGGCGGACGGCGGAGGCTGCCAAATTTGTATTCGATTTTTGGATTCTACGTACCTTGAAACGTAAACCAGCAAATTTTGAGGGGGTGTTAAAAATTTTTCTTCTTGGTCGATTCCAAAGGTTCATTTTCGAAAATTATAAACCAAAATACACTCAATTCGAAGAAATCATTAGAAAATTTTATTATTGGATTCTAAAGACGCAAAAAATTAGTACAACTTGAAATCTTAGATCACCAGTCTGTAAAGAACACAGCTTTGCTATTGTCACTACAACATCAATTTTGATGAGAAGAGGGGGAGGGGTAAAAATTTTATTCAGCGTCGATTCCAAAGGTTCGTTATTAAAAATAATGAAAGATAATAATAACTTTTAACTTTCAACTTCTATTTAACTTTTGTTTCCTATTAGTTACCATAGACTGATTTTGATGAAATTTGATATGTGGGCTCCATTTGGGGTCTAGTTTGTGCTGCGAAGCTTTTGTTAGTGTCAGTAACTTCTAAGAGGTGAAAAATAGGGGTGTGAAGGGCATCACTACTGATTTGGCTGGGTTCATTTTGACACACCATTTATCACACCACTCTCTTGTATCGTCGAGTTTATCCTGAAGATCCGCCTCAGATGCACCAAAGGACTCACCGATTTGCAAGAAGGCTGTGTCATCAGCATGTTGGACGTGGAGGACGTGGAGTTGTCCGCCAGATGTTTGCGCGCAACTTCTCCGTCACCAACAGTTTGTTTGTCGAGTGAAGGTCAGTTCCTGGGGCTCGTTTGCCCAACTATGAACCAGCGATAAACTCAAACATTTCATAACATTCGCAAAATGAACCTTGTTGAACGGCGCTGATTAATTTTTGACAGTGTTTCTTCACTTTTAGTGGATACATGAAACTGGATTCGATGGCGTGATTTGGAATGTTCACAAAGGACCTCGTGAGGAACGTCGTAGGTATTTCTTGTTATTTCTCACCCTGGCGGTTATTCCCCTCTGCTCCAAGGGTTTTACGGGTACCGAAGTGCGTTATGCCTCCCTCTCCTGTACCCCCTTAATGTTAGGGCACCGGCTCACGCCTCTGACAGGAGTAGAGCGGTTAGGGAGCAGGTACAAATTCTCTGCTTCCGGGCCTGTTACCTGGTCGGGCTTCTGGGGATAGCAGTAAGGCCGTAAAAGGCTCATTACTCATCTCAAATACCAGTACCACGGGCGAGGGGAGCCCCAGGCTACAGATGCGCTGACCTCGGTCAAAGCATCACCTGCCTGCCCCTCAGTAGAGGTTGGATTCGTGGTGGTCGTGGTTGAGCAAACCCTACTTCATGGGCTTGTACCAAGAAGGCTACAAGGGGAGAGATGGCTTGTACCAAGAAGGCTACAATGGCAAGCCCTTGAAGATGTCTCTCGGCATGTGAGTTCTGTTATGAACTCGGGCACCAACCTGTCTAGTTGGTAGAACCTTAGCTAGAAGGTTCGGCCTTACCTGTGGTGTTAATTCAAACAGGTACCTAGAGGGGCTGACAGTCATGACTAGCTCCCCTAGGGCTCTCGTGTGGTGAGTTCCTTCCACTCCCTCGATCACCCTTCTAGGGTTTTCGGGGTTTCATCTATCTGCTTGCAGATGGAGGGGGTTGCGAAATCCTGTTTGGATCGGCTCTCCCAGAAATCAAATAGTAGTTATTTTTTTTTTTTTTTTTTTGCTCCAAGGGTTCTGTCACCCTTCGCCTTTGAATCTGGGATCTCGCATCCCAGCTCTCGTCTGTCGACTACGCTTTGGCCACCTCCGCTCTCCGATTTAATTTATTTCCCGCATCCTCTGTCACGTAACATCAGTCAATCTCTCGCACGTGCGGGTGAATAGTTGGCATTTCTTTGAAGGGGGAATGTCAGGGATCAAGCGAAAATCATCGCTGTGGGCAGCGCAGGTGGATGTGAACGGGGTTAAATTATATAATTTGTTGTACTATCTACCATAATTCTATGAGGTACCTTGGTACCCGGGGCGTGGCCACCATTAGGCCACTCAGGGTATAGCCCCGCCGAAATTCCCCTCTCTGTAAGCTAGATTTTTAGCTCAAAATTGAAAAAATCTGGGTACAAGACCCGTTTAAACGTCACTCGTCGATTAAACTACTGTTTAAACGGAGAATGCCGTTTAGGGCAGGGGTACAAGTTCTTCTTAAACTACGCTTTTAGTTCCTGATAAAATCTAAACTAAGACGAAAGTTAAACGGTCGCTGGTGCCCGTTTAAGCTCAGCGATTTAGTGTAGAAGTTAGTCTGAACAAATATGTATTGAATTTAATGAATACCTAGTTGGAGAAAACATGCAACAATTTGAGCATTATTGTAGGAAAATATTCCAGCGTTTTATTCAAGTTTCAAAGAACTGAAGATAGTTATTACAAGAACTGTAGGTACCTACTTGCTGGTTTCGTAGGAGTGCTTTTGGTAATACATCCTATCAGGTATTTTTCGTCGCGGAAAACTATCTAGTTGTGCACTATGTTGCTGCAATTTTGAATTTTGCATTTTAAGGGGGAAAAAGGAGGGGTGGATGCTCAAAACACGAGCGTTTTGGGACATAATCTTGTGTACTCTGCCCAGGCCTCAATTTCCAGCCGATTTTCGTGGTTCATTTTTTACTCGACGCGAAAAACTATCTAGTTGTGCACTACGTCACCGGAATTTCGAATTTTACGTTTTGAGGGGGAGAAAGGGGGTGTTAATGATCAAAAAACGAGCGTATTCGGGCATAATCTTGTAAACTCTGCCCAGGCCTCTATTCCCAACCAATTTGCGAGTTTCTTTTTTTGTTCGACTCAAAAAACTTCCAAATTGCTCATTATTTCACTAGTGCATCAAAATTCGCAAGGGTGGTGGCGAGGTGGGGGGGGGGTTAATATTCACAATATCCAATTTTCCAATATTTCAGTTCTTTTATATAGCTTATTAATTGTATCCAAGCTTTTAAATTGAGAAACAATGCTCATCAAACCTCCGGATTTTCATGAATTATTCTCTGTACCACCATGGAACTAATAGTGGTGCCACTATGGTGCCAGGGCACCATAAACCGCTTATTTCGTGGGTTTTTTTTTTTGTGTTTCAACTTTAATACGGAAATGAACTTCGACGGACTGCCTACCAAACCATACAGATGAAAGTTCAACTTTACGATTTATTATCGCTTTGGTGCCAGAAATGCTCTTCAAATGCGAGGCTCTCAGGCCGCTAGAAATTTTATGATGGATAAGGGTGAGGGGGGGTTACTATTTCTAGCCTAAAGTAATAAATAAATTACATCGAGTGAAAATGTTTTTTTCGCTTACCAACTGGTATTAATTGACCTAATGCTTATCCAATGGGACGGCCCCTGGAATGCATGCATTACTAAACAATGTGTTTATGATTATTTACGTTCATCAACCATTATTCGGAACCAAGTTGCTTGCTAGTGAAAGAAATAGTAGTCATCACTACTCACTTTCACATTATCGTCGCAAGTATTCAGCAAGCAAAATTTCTTTTATTGATAAGAAACACTATAAAACTAATATGACGGAAGTACTCACCACATCTTCGAAAAACCGCTGGACGGGAAGACTTTCTTGAATGACCAACTTTTGGGTCGATCATGAAAGTTAACACGTCATTTTGTTGGTTTGTTTGTATTTGTTTTTCGAGACTCTTTTCTTTCACCACTAGTGTATTACAATAAATAGAAACGCTAAAATGAATGTTTTTGAGTCGATTGAAGTAAAAGTCGTCCTTATTTTTATTCTAGCAAAACTCACATTGAGGTTTTAGGTTACCCTGATTAATGTGAAGTTGATGTTCATTCCAACTACTGCCTTGAAATTCATCGAACATTTGTAGTAACGTATATGGAACAGCATGAAATCTTTATAGTTCCAAGCCGTTCTGTTCTCTTTTTCTTCGTCGTCACTGGATTCCTAAACTACAGTTTCCTCAACCAAGCTGATAAGGACTTGTACGGGTGTAAGTGTGAACTTGGCGGGTGCCAAACGGGATCTGTTGTTTAAACGGTGTTTCAAAATTAAGTGAAGCTTAGGTGTGTCCCTGTTTAAACGTTGACTTGTAACCCTGGCCCCCAGGGTCTAGCCCCGTCAAAATTCCCCTCTCTTTAATCTAGATTTTTAGCTCAAAGTTGAAAAAACTCGCTTCGAAAAGTCTTCCCCAAAATGGAAAGCAAACCCCTAGTAGAAAGTTTTTTTTCCTCAAAACTCACTGATAATCCATGGAAGCATAGATCTTTTGCAAGAGTAAAATAATTTCATTCTGACATGTAATTTTATTATCTCAAACATCCTTGGTGGAAATAGAAAGAGAACATAGAATGGAAGTAGGAGGAAAGCTAGAGAGAAGAAGTAGGATGGAATCGATAAGTATCCAACAATCGATTGTCCACTCCCAAATTTCCTACATCTGGAAAAATAACATGTTGCCAATGAAACTCTAGGGTTCAAACAGTTCGGACCCTGGAGTTGCTATAGTTACATGGTTTTTTAAAAATAGTTTTTGCCTCGTACGCGCATGCCCAGTAGTGTATAAATGCAGGCTTCATCCCTTTACCCCCTCCCTTTCTTGTCCACTGTCAGGGAGGACGCAATCGATTTCATTCTCTTTGATGGATTCAAGTTTCGATTCAAATCAATGGATGGATGCTCGGTTTGCGTATCCATGGAAGTTCCGTGTAAGGCATGGACCTATTATCTCTATAGGATAATGATATACATATATCTATGGTTGTAAGGCAATAACGAGAGGGGGAGTACCTTGTAGGAAAATGCATGGAAAACGATTAAAATCCTTTCATCAGTTATTTTATTTTGCTTGGCAAAGTCGTGGTAAGATCCAATCACAACAACCTTTCCTGCCTAAACTGGCGTTTTTCACGGATATGAATAGAAAACCTGTCGGGGAATTATTATTGTACATTGTTTTTAATGCATTCATTTCCGCTCATGTGATTTTAGTTTGCTTCGTGATCTATGTTAGCTGTATTATTTGGGAGAACCTATGTACATTTTCACAGTTCATACTAGATTTGGAACGGCATGTCAAACAGATAAGTCTACTTTTATCTATATTCAACCTTCTGATGATTTAGGCCTTGTAACTACACATTATGACTTGAGAAGAGCTGGAAAAGAATTAAATCTTCTTCTTCTGAGAAAAAGTAACTTTTTCTCAGAAAACTTCCTAAGGTGATAGTCGAGCATTACCAACAACTGTTGTTGGTAATGCTCGACTATCACCTTAGGAAGTCACATGAGGTTGGAAGTCACACACCTCGGTTTTAGCGCATATCTCTATACATTTTTGACCTAAATTAATCCTTGAATATTTTGATAACTGGAACGAAGTTGAGGTATGATTGTTCCCCAGTGGATCCTCTGTTTGACACAACAGTAGGTATGTGTGATCTTATGGTCAAGTTTGTGTATTTTCTGGTTTGTTGCCCCACCACTTTCGGAGATACTTCGTACTGCTCACATGTTTATAGGAAAAGCACCTTGTCTTCCAAAAGTCCTACTTTTCAGTCACATTCCCCGGAACCACTATCAAGCGACGTTCAGTGATTATAAAGAGGCGCTAAACTTACGGTTAGAAAAGCTTGAAACTGGAATATGGAATTGCCTACGGACTGGCTTATGATAGTGCGGTGTTGGTTACTCAAAAACCTATCATCAACGCAAGATGGACCGAAATAGAAATTCTAAGTGCACTTCTGAATCAGGTTATTCGGTTCACCTCGTAACTCTTCTCATGTACCTTTACTGGTAACCAATAATTGTTGTGGATTTTTTTTGCATATACATAGATGTCTCCGATGCATTAGATAGGAATATATGTCGTAAGGCACGACACGATTTATTCAACCTCATGGAACTGCTTAGTGGTATAAACCAAGCACTTGCAACTGAAACCTGGTATTAAACTGATCCTTGTGACAAAATCGTCTTATTGCAGTTTAAGCGCGTTGGATGAAGACTCAGTGCAAATCCGGATCAATTGCACCCTACCGCTATTTCACCTCAGTTACCATCGAGAAACATGATTTTAATCTACATATTCATAACTTCATCGGAATACACCCATTCTAAATTACATCAACGTAACTCTAGAGAGGTACGTAACTTTTAAGTTGACACAAGCCTCGGAAACTAGATTTTGGTTTATTATTTTCAATAATGAACCTTTGGAATCGAACAAGAAATTTTTTTTAACCCCCTCTCAAAATTTTTTGGTTTACGTTTCAAGCTACGTAGAATCTAAAAATCGAAAAAAATTTGGCCGGCCGTCCGCCATACGCGGTACTTTCCTCAGTTAGCATTGATCGATTTTGATGCAATTTGGTATATGGTCTCCATTTGGGGTCTAGTTGTGCCCCGAACTCGACAAATTTTGATATAAAGGTATTGTTTTTCCATCAATTTAAGATAGTATTGAATTTTTTGAATTCACATTTTGAGGGGGGTTACTTTTTTTTGCTCAATTCCAAAGAGTAATTATTGAAAATACAATACAATAAAAAATAGGGGAGCCAGATACCCTTAACTATTAGATAAAATGAGCTGGTGTAGTGAATAAGAACGCGTATGACAAGTAGTGTGGCGCATAACTTCCTCGTATCGATTATCCGATTGTGTAGATGAGCCAATGCATAGTTTCTAATCTAAAACATCAATCTCCAAGTACCTTGCACTACCCTCATAGGGGACCATAGGACCATAGTGACCATCTACACACCAACTCGCATAATCCCTGAACATTTAATCGGTGGAATATGTAGGAGTTTTGGTTGATACAAGGTCTGTCAAATTCCTTGTAACGAAAATAGTTGCCCCCAGATATACAGGGTGTCCTATGTTAAGGACCGAAAAACTTCGGGAGTCGATTCTACATCTAATTTGAGTGAGAAAATGTCTCCTAGCAATTTTGTTTTAACCCCTCAATTTTCCAAGTTTTACCCATTTTAAGATTTTTTTCGTGTGTTCGACCTTATGTCACTAAAATTAACATAACTGCCCGAATTCACGGTGGAAATGTAAAAAAGTCTGCCAAGTGGGTGTGGCACATAGCTTCCTCGTATCCATAACCCGATTGTATAGATGATCCGATGCATAGTAGTTAATCTCAAAACACCAATCCTCAAGTACCTTTCATTACCCTCATAGGGGACCATCTACACGCTAATCTGGTCAATCCTGACAAATTTCTTCGAAATCAGATGGAAAATGTAGAATTTATGGCCGTTACAAGGATTTTACGTTTGCGCATACGCAAACGCTACTGTCAATTTGAAGGCCTTGATTTTCATAGGGGACCGTCTACAATCTGATCTGCACAATTCCTGAAATTTTCATCGAAGTCGGATGAAAAATGTGGAAGTTATGGCGGTGGCAAGGAATTCACATTCGCGCCTGCGCAGTGGCTACTATCAGTCCGGGGGTGATGATTTTCATAGGGGACCATCTACAATCTAATCCGCATATCCCCTGAGTAATTGAATCGAAATTGGATAGAAAATGTTGAAATTATGGCTGTTACAAGGAATTCACCTTTCCACATGCGCAGCGGCTACTATCAGTCCGGAGGTATTGATTTCCTTTGGGGACCGTCTACACGCCAACCCGCACAAAAAAAAAAAAAAAAAAAAAAAAATCAGGGATTGTTCGGATTGGGGTATAGATAGTCCCCTACGGGTTTCATCATCCCCGGATCGATAGTTCCCTCTGCGCATGCGCAAACGTGACATCCTAGTAACAGCCAAAACTTCATCAATTTCCAACCGAATTTGATGACATTTTTAGGGATTGTTTGGGTTGGGGTGTACATGGTCCCATATGAAATTCATGGCCCCCGGATTTATAGCAATCTACTATGAAACGAATATAATAAACAATAGCTTAGCAATAGTTCATGAATTCGCTCTCTATAGTGAGCATACATTTTTTCATACTATAGAGAGTGGACTGAGGAAGAATTCAGTCAACACATGGGTTTTAAAAGTAAATTTTATTTAAAAAACCAAAACCTTTTTCTTCCTTTTTTTTAATTTCATTTTATTTTTGCCTGGTCTGGCTGTGGAAGCGCATCTCTGGTGGAGCTACAGTGTTTAAGATTCCTGTTGAAACCATGATACTCCGGCGGAATGACGGTTTCCTCGCACATCTTCATGAAGCCCAATTTTCGAATTTTTGCAGTTTCGCTGTTTTGGCAGAGGAGCAACGATATATGCGTGAAGACGGTTGTACCGAGCAACGAGTTCGGTGCAGATCTCCCACAAAATAAGAACTTAAGGCCCTTAGACCTTTGAGTGAGAACCCACGATATGCTTGGCGCAGCTCAACATTCTTAATTCCCTCTACTACCCCGGTGAGTGACGGCCAACAATAATCTTCTAAATTTGTTGGCATAACTCACCGAACTCTGTCTGATTATTATTTTTTAACCATTTCATGTATTTACGATCGGTATTCTGATTAGACTCCAGGATTCAGAAAGATTTGCTATTGTCTTCTCGTAAGTACCTGTTTTCTATGAATTTCATTGCCGTATGAGATAATTTTAGAAGAACCTATTAGATACGAGTATTCTTTGTGTGTAATCATAATGTTGGTATTTGAGGGTGTAAATCTACCGTTCCAGAAGTTTTTTTATCTTCCATTCACCTCTCCATTAAGTATACTTCTAAAAAGAGTTATCAACACTTCGATCCATTAGTTCAATAAGTATTTCCAGAGTTTTTTATTCCCTGTATTCTTTCCTCCTTGTTAGCATTTGCTGAGTGGACTTGGCGTATTCGTGAGAATCTTGAAACGGAAATTCCTCTTGTTGGAGATAAAACTTTTTGAAAAGCTGCTTGGCCAAACAGTCGGTGATAGATCCAATACTCGAGGTGAAGAATAAGGGCGGAAAAGCTTTTCTCTCTCCTTATTGTCTCAAATCCAATAAATTACTTCTTCTCTCCCTTCACAGTTATTCCTCGATTTGAAAGCCGACGTCTTCTTCGAACGATGATCTGATCTGTTATGACAAATGATCCTGATGAAACCTCCGAAAATGGGAGATGGTGGGAGCAGATTCAGCTCGACTCGCTGCTGTGATTTATTGCAGCTTATAAGCTCGTTTGTCCAATTCGGGATTCTCAGTTTTTTTTATCTATTGTTCCTCGAGTATTGTCGATAAGTTGGCCAGGTTTTCATTATCAACTAGTTTAAAACTTTCTCAGGGGAGCGAGTCACAATAACTGACAATGTGATTCAAATTGTATACCTTTCTGGACTATGTTGGTTCCATGAACGTTTATCAGTCCGTCCAAGGCAGCACTCATAGTAACAAATATGGTGGGAATTTCATGAAAGAAGAAAAATAAATAAATAAAATCGCTGCAAGTTTATTATTTTTAAAGGTTTATTATTTTCTGTATAGATCACCCTTCTGTATAGATCCCTCCCTACCAACCATAAGTACCTTCTATCTACTAGGGTATTATTGAAATTTCAACCCCAACCACCATCCAAATTGAAATGAAGGGTTGACATTTTCAAAAATGCCCTAGTAGATAGTAGGTACCTGCGGTTGGTAAGGAGGGATCTGTACAGAAGGGTGATCTATCTCAGAAAATAATAAACCTTTGGGCAATGATTTGCAGCTTTTTTTTTACCTACCTACCTCACCATACTTAGAGAAGGCAACAATGAAATACATATATAGATATATGAAATACATCGATATGTTACGTTTGATATCATTATTGAAAATAATAAACCATAAAAGTGTAGTTTAACTTGTGATAGTCCATTAAGGTAGCGCAAGCGTATATGCAAACTTTAATATCTTAAAAGTACTTTTTTTTAATTTTAAAGCCATTTATTAGCAAAGTATATATATACAACATGTAAAGTATTAGATACTTAAAATTTAATTTTTTCATCAGTACCACTGAAGAAACAAAACCAAAGCACAAAAACAAGAACACCAAACAAACAACAAAGAACAAAAACAAAAGCATAAAGAACAAAAACATGTTGGCAATTTCTAATCTCCAAAATCAAGTAAATTGCCTGGAGATCAGGAGTTGCATGTAACTTAATAATACATAAACGTTATACTAATGATCAATTAAACAAAACAGTAAAAACAAAACAAATAGCAAAAAAGTAAGAAAATTCATGAATGTATCAATGAAAAAAGTTCATTAACGGAAGATTATTAGAAGAATCATTCAAATATTGTAGCATAAGAAACTTATGATCACTTTTTTTAAATTGATTAAATTTTTCAATAAGTTTATGTTTTGAAATAATTCTATGATAATCCCGAGACTCAAATAACCAAAATGCCTTGAAAAAAATTGTACTTGGGGTAAGGGATCGGTGCCATAATAGACGAGTGATGTCGAGTTATCCCATGTAATCGAGGGATTTTTGGAAGTTGACACTTGAAGTGGTATTGAACACTTGAAGTAAAATGAAAACATAAGTAAGTCTAGGGGGGGGGGGGGGTATTCCAACTTTTATAAACAATGGTTTGCTATAACTCCGATATCAAGGGGCCTATTGCACAACAAGCTAAAATATTAGTGAATTTTACAAGTCTATTAGTTCTAATATTATTAGTGCTAATTAGCACTAAATAGAAAATTGTGCTTATTAGAAAATATTAAAATTTCTGTCGCACAATGTCATTGCCTAAAAACTCACTAATAATAAGTGAGCTGATCGAAATTATTAGTCAGCTGATCGAGATTGCTAAGGGAATTTGAGCTACTCAGGTTGTTGAGGCGGAAGCTGTAAATCGCAAGGTTGGTAATAGATAAAGTTGGTAGATAGGTAAAAAAAAAAGTTGGTAGGTAAAAAAAACGCTACAAATCATTCCCAAAGGTTTATAATTTTCTGTATAGATCACCCTTCTGTATAGATCCCTCCCTACCAACCATAGGTCCCTACTACCTACTAGGGCATTTTTGAACATTTTAACCCTTCATTTCCATTTGGTTGGTGGTTGGGGTTGAAATTTTCAAAAATGCCCTAGAAGGTAGTAGGTACCTACGGTTGATAGGGAGGGATCTATACAGAAGGGTGATCTATACAGGAAATAATAAACCTTTGGGCAATGATTTGCAGCGTTTTGCATTTACATCAGAAAATCTATCACAATAGAAATTGCATGTGCCCACCTCCAGACGGAAATGTATTACTACTTTTAACTGGAGGTAATTGCTGAACCTTGAATGTTTTGAACATGAAGGTACCTGTCAGCATATTCACAACGAACCCAATTCCCTTGAACAACCTATAGCCGCAAGATTAAATCAGTAATCGCCATTTTGAATCTTCAATCCTCGACGTATTCAAGAGCTCTGGCGTTAATTTGCGAAGGTATTAAAGGCCAACAACGGTGATCCCACCTCATTAGCGCGGCTAGACCCTAGATGGGGAATTATCAACTTCCCAGTGAACCTCAAGTTTACATTACGTTCAAAATAAACAGTCATTGACGTTTCAACGGATTCGTTAGAATAACATTGCGTGTGATGACCGTGATTTGAACGGTATGGTTTACATAATCCTTGCATAATGATGGTTTATTGTTTTGCCAGAGTGTTTACTTATACAATAGTAGCAAACGGAATATCACATGTGGCTAGAGCATTGTTTTTTGTTGTGTTCTTGTAGGACTACGAATTCCAATATGGAGTTTTTGTATCGCTCCGATCACACGATGGTCACCTGAGAGGGATCAACTCAGGGCAAACAGCACTAACGCGTAAGCCTAAACATAAAAAAATATTCCCAACGATTCATTAGCCCGAATTAGCTGAAACATTGATGATTTTTTGATGGTCCCAAAAATTATGGCCCTGGTTGTATCATGATCCAAATATTAGGGGGCCACGAAACATTCAATCCTAGTTGAAAATCAGCAACATTATCGCGAACGAATTCTCAATCGTGTTATTATTTGTCGACTCAAAAAGAAAACCATCAACACGATCGAAAAAATCTAGTTTCATTTATAGGAAAAATCAGTGGCACTGATCATTAAAAACGCTGTAAACTACTACTCAAAGGGTTATTATTTTTCTGTATAGATCACTCGCCTGCAATGAACACAGTTTTGCCATTTTCTCTACCTACTAACCATATTCTTGCTTCACACTCAAGGTTATTATGAATACGCTTCTCACTCAGTTCGGAGTAATGAAGAGTTGTGGAATATAGAAATTTGATTACTGGTTGCAAAACTGAGTACAACTCGAAGAAACGAACAGCGATCGCATTTTGGTTAGCTAAAATTTCATCGGAGATTAGGCCTATTTTTCGATTCACACTCGTGTTTCTGATTCGTAAGTTAAACCCTTGAGCACTCGTAGGGAGCTAACGATTTGTCCTACAGAGCTCTGGGTGGTCTCTAAAATTTTTTAAAATTCAACATTATTTAAAGTCAGTGGAAAAACAATGCCTTTATTTCGAGAGTTTTCGAGCTAGGGCACTCTTTAACATTTCAACCCTTAATTTTTACCCCTTGGAACTGACTAATATCAATCAAAAGCTTCGCGGTACAACTAGACCCCAAATGGAGCCCATATGCCAAATTTCAACCAAATCGGTCCATGTTGCTAAGAAAAGAGCCGCGTACGGCGGACGGACGCAAACATTTTTATTCGATTTTTGGATTCTACGTACCTTGAAACGTAAAACAACAAATTTTGAAGGGGAGACTGTAATTTTGTTTTGATTGATTCCAATGGTTCATTATTGAAAATAATAAACCCAAAAAAATTTCCTACGATTCATTAGCCCGAATTACCTAGCTAAAATTTTGATGATTGGTTTGATGTTCCCAAAAATTATGCACCATGATCCAAATATTAGGGGACCACAAAACATTCAATCCTAGTTATAAATCATCAACATTATCGCGAACGAGTTCTCAATCGCTTTGATGTTTGTCGACTCAAAAAACCATCGCCATTATTGGGAAAATCTAGTTCCATTTATAGGAAAAATCAGTGATACTTGATTGATCAAGTGATCAATAATTGAATCAATCAAAATTAATTTTATACCAACTAATTATACTATAATTAATTAATTTTGATCGATATTATGACGCATATTATGCGTCCGTGATAGTATCACGAGTCAGGAAGCAAAATTTAATATAATTAGCCAAATTTGGGAGACGTTTTTCTCTGGATTCACATCTGACGGATCCTCAACGTTTTTTATACATCCCAGACGAAAGATTCGATCTACCTCTTTGATGAGTATCGTCTTACTTGGCAGAGTTGGGGCTACTAGGTGTAATATGGTGTGCGCCTGGGTCGGAAAAACTGTTTATTGTTATTTTTAATCTAAGGTAGACCTCATTCTGAGAATTTTTGTACCAACCGCGACCTTCTAGCGTGTGTAAACCTTTTCTTATGATTTTTTAAAGTTTCGACCGTTTATGACGTCACAGTTGGCTGGGGGGTCCCGCCCAGGCGAGAGGGGCGCGTGACGTCATATAAACTTTGAAAAATCATAGAAACTGATCTACTCACGCTAGAAGGTCACGGTTGGTGCCAAAATTCTCAGGATGTAGTATACTTTCGAGTAAAAATCTTTTAAAAAAAAATCAAGGCGCACCCCCCATTGCGATTTGAAATAGCAATTTTTAGATTGAACTTGTCCTCGTATGAGACACAGATCTGATGTTTCTTCCGTTTCGTGGTTCAGAGAAACTGAGCTTAAGTCATTTTTCTATCTAAAACCACTAAAGTCCTGTTGCTGATTGTTAACTATTATCACGAAAGGTTGAAAAATAAATTTTTTAAATTGTTGAAGTGTGGTTAAAAAAAGTCTCTTGACTTTCTTAGAGTTTCAAAATGCAGATCTTCAACTTATAATAGCTAATAAATTTGGAAATAATAGGTATATGGATCTTCTATTTTCTTTTAGAGCATCATTTTAGGTTTGAATCTAAGTAAAACAAATCAGAAAACGCCTCAAATGATTACAAAGTGGTTTGTTATTTTACTGTTTAGATCACTCGTCTGTATAGAACGCAGCTTTTCCATTAACTCTACCTACTAGCAAGAATAACAGCTATCCGAGAGCTGAAGGTGCCTCCATTAGGAAATAAAATATAAAACTGAATACCATAGAAACATAGCTGACAGTGACTAGCTGATATTTGAATGGATTTTAGTCAAATTTCCGACAGTGATCTGTCTTTTGAGATTCGGGCTCTTGTTTCTGAATTTTCTGGTGGTCTCACTTGATTCTAAAAATGCAATTCTATATAAATTTATGAAAAACAATAACATAATATCGAGAGTTTTTGAGCTAAGGCGAATTGAAAATTTTAACCTCTATTTTTCACCCCTTGGAAGTGACTGACACTAACCAAAACTTTCGCCGCAAAACTAAACTCCATTGAAGTCCATACATTTTGCTTCCGAGTCGACCAAGGCAGCGGAAGCTTTGTTTTTACTTTTCAAGTTTGAAAAAATAAATGATCGGTTTTTCATTTGAGAAATTTCCACTCGCGTTTTACGTTTCAGAGCTTTCTAAACAATTTTGGATCCGTGTCTGCGCGTCTCTCAAACTGTGTGTCTGTCTGTCTTGAAATCCTCGCCATAGCCTTAACTTCTACATTTCTCACCCGATTTCGATGAAATTGTCGGGGATTGTGCGGGTTGTTGAGTCCCTCTGTGAAAATAATTTCCACCAGAATTATAGTAGCCACTGCGCATGCGCAAACGTGTATTAAATACACTGAAATTTTCAGCTGTAACTTCGCCATTTCCTGATCTCAATAAATTCCCAGGAACTATGCTAGTTCGGGTGGAGATGGCCCCCTGTGAAAATAATGGCCTCCAAATTGAAGGTGTTTTGTGCGCGTGCGCAAACGTTAAATCCTTGTAACAGCCATAACTTTTACATTTTCCAACTATACCGGTTGATGTCTAGATGGTCCCCTATGAGGGTAGTGCAAGGTACTTAGAGATTGATGTTTTGAGATTATCTACTATGCATCGGATAATCTGTACTATCGGGTTATGGAAACGAGGAAGCTATATGCCACACCTTTTGACCATTTTGACCTTTTTTCTTGCTCAATTCCAAAGCTTCATTATTGATGATAATAGACCAACATTATTGGAAACAAAGAACTGAGAGACAAATAACGGTAAACTGTTCCCAAAAGAGCAGGTTTTTTCAAAATTCCCACAGTCCTACAAATTCTAAGTGGTCTAATTCAATTCTAAAATCCGTCAGTGTTTTAAAAATTAAATAGTGGAATTGCTGATATATTCTATTGAAATAAAGTTAGATAAATCTGCGTAATCATGTGAATGTGTCTCACGACGGGGCGATGAGATTCAAGAAGCGCCAACTAATCCAGTGATGGAACCTGTTTCTAGGCGTTCTGTACGTTCATTTACGTCTGTCGTAGAACCACTTCATACGAAAGCTATTACGTAGGTCGGGTGTACGTAGGTATTTACTGAAGTACATTCTGCGTCCCTACACTTACTACGACCCCCATTATCCTTGAAAACCAGGTCGGCGTCGGGGAGGGCGGAAGGAAGTGTCAAGAAACCCTTTAGCGCTCTCCCTTGTCACTTGAAATTACGGAGAGCGAAGGAGGAATTAAATTGATGCCGGGCAATTAACTATCCAGCCCTTTATCTCTTCTAACTCAACTCTACTGTATCTGGAGTAGTGCAGATGGTGGATTACCTGGCTGGTCGATCACGACAAACCGAGATCTTTTGTTCGATTTTCGGCCATAGCAGTCAAAATTCAACTAATGATTTTTTATACTTTTCAAAATTTTTCAAAACTTTTTGGATGTGGGATTTTGATTGTCACTTAGGGCGGTGAAGCAATAACTACAGCGATATACGCTGGAAAACCAGACCTGGATAGTCGACTTCGAACAACTGAGATGATCCAATAAGCACTATCACCTTCGTACAAGTCAGTTGTGTAGTCAATCCCTGCAGCCGATCCTTCCTTGGTTCCCTCGTTTGAAAAGTATAAAAAAGTCAACCAAGTGGGTGTGGCACATAGATTCCTCGTATCCATAACCCTAGTGTATAGATGATCATCCGATGCATAGTAGTTAATCTCAAAACATCAATCTTTGAGTACCTTCCACTACCCTCATAGGGGACCATCTGCAAGCTAATCTGAACAATACTGAGAAATGTCGTCGAAATCAGATGGAAAATGTAGAAGTTATGGCTGTTAAAAGGAATTCACGTTTCGGCATGTGCAGCAACTACTATTAGCCTGGAGGAAATGATTATCTTAGGGGACCATCTAAACGCCTATCTGAACAATCGTAGAAAATTTCATCAAATTTGGACGAAAAATGTGTGTGTTATGGCTGTTACAAGAATTTTACGTTTGTGCATGCGCAGAGGCTACTGTCAATTTTAAGGCCTTCATTTTCATTGGGGACCATCTAAAACCTAATCCGCATAATCTCCGGAAATTTGATCGAAATCGGATGAAAAATGTGGAAGTTATGGCTGTTACAAGGAATTCATGTTTGGGCTTGTGCAGCAACTACTATTAGTCTGGGGAAATGATTATCTTAGGGGATCATCTACACGCCAATCTGAACAATCCTAGAAAATTTCATCAAATTCGGACGAAAAATGTGGAAGTTATGGCTGTTACAAGGATTTCACGTTTGCGCATGCGCAGAGGCTACTGTTAATTTTAAGGCCTTCATTTTCTTCGGGGACCATCTAAAACCTAATCCGCATAATCTCCGGAAATTTGATCGAAATCGGATGAAAAATGTGGAAGTTATGGCTGTTACAAGGAATTCATGTTTGCGCATGCGCAGTGGCTACTATCAGTCGGGGAGTGATGCTTTTCATAGAGGACTATCTACAATTTAATCCGCATAATCCCTGAAAATTTCATCGAAATTGGACAATAACTTTCATGACAGTGTGATTTCATGACAGACACACATACACATAGACAGACAGACAGACACGGAACCAAAATTGTTCAGAAAGGTCTGAAACGTAATGCGCGAATGGAAATTTCGATTTTGAAGAACTGTTTTATATCAACATTGAAAAGTGAAAACAAAGCGTCCACTACCTTGGTAGACTCGGAAGCAATATGATTTCAAATAGCTACCATATACGAGTAGATAATAATTATGTATCACGATTTCTGGTTAGTCGGAGTTCAATTGTTAGTTTACATGTTGGCTGTCTTTAGTTGTAAAAAACGTCTTCCGAACTAAGTTGAGTAGTTCCCGAGAAGATGATATAAAGGATTAGTGGTCCAAGTGGCTGTATTTAAAGCCGACCTATCCACCTACAAATTGTCCACCTTCTGTCATTGTAAATGAAAATGACATGAAGTGATGATATTCTCGTTGCGGTGCTCTGTAATAATTTTTCAATATCCGATCGCCCACGTGAATACCTTCCTTACTCGATAAATGGTGTAGTTGTGACTGACGACTAAGATGGGAGACTTTTGAGCACAATCCCGAGCACATAATTTGACAACTGAGGGGTGTCGGAAGTTTGTGAATGGATAACCAACCAGACTACTGGAGTTGGAGGCACAAAGCAGTGGGTGGCTCAAGTACGGCCTTTTGTCCTTTCGCTCTACCAAAGCAAAACGCAAGATCTTCCACCGTTGAATAGTTCAGAACAGCGTGTTTAACTCCTTTTTATCCGTGAGTTGTCCATGCTAGGCTTATGGTCAATAGATCTGCAATGCGCATTTGTCGATTGCTGAATGCCAGTAAGGAGACATGAACTCGTGTTGGATTTGTTTGATCAGTTGCGCTACTTGCCACTTCATAGTGAATTTTGAATTGTCATTTTGTGAGTAGTTTCATACCTACCTAGCAGAATGAATACTGAATCTTGGCAGTTTGA
Organism: Apolygus lucorum; assembly: GCA_009739505.2. Taxonomy (NCBI): domain Eukaryota; kingdom Metazoa; phylum Arthropoda; class Insecta; order Hemiptera; family Miridae; genus Apolygus; species Apolygus lucorum. The sequence continues at coordinate 28,945,480 of CM019176.2, forward strand.
ATATTCTGTCTTGTGGTAGGAGAATGTAGGTGCTGATTTGTGAATGAACAATAGTGACTCAAAACATAATAAATTTTGTATAGTTATTTTAGTTTATTATCGTAATGACTCATTTACTCGTATATGTTAGTTCTCCAATAAAGGACACAAGGGAAGCCCTGAGTGACTCATCGTGCCAGGTAGGTAGAGTGAGGTATGGGGGACAAACACATCACTTGACGTCACCATCCTCCACTCTCCCTTTACCGAGGTAAACTCGTTAACGAGTTAAAGTAGTAGAAACTGAGGACTCAAGGCTTCACCTTCATGCATTCGTCTACAACTAATTAATTGATTATTTCTTGCTCTCCATCGTCACCTCTTGGAAGCCACAAGTAGTTCGGAGGTATTGGTAGGCTCATTGCACCGGCCTCCACTCCCATTTCGCCTAGGAGTTGCCTTCCCCAACTAGGACGTAGGTAAATGTACCGCCTCCCTCCAGTCGGCGAGCAATCGCGCCGAGGATCTCGGCTGAGCTAAAAGTTCTATGCACTCCTGCAGACGGTAGGCGGAAACGCGCCGGGCAGAAAGTGCTACTCCATCCCTCACCTTCGTTGTGTAGGGACCAATAGAAACCATCAAGCCATCGAGAAGACCATCGCCTTCACTCGACGACACGCCGACATAACAATTATTTTCAATAACGAACCTTTGCAATCCCCCCCCCCCCAAAAAATTGTCAACCCCCCTCAAAATTCGTTGGTTTACGTTTCGAAATACTTAGAATCAAAAAATCGAATAAAAATTTGGTCGTCCGTTCGCTGTACTTTCCTTCCTCACCGATTTTGATGAAATTTGGTATATGGGCTCTATTGAGGGTCTAGTTGTGCCCCTAAGCTTTTGGTTGATGTCAGTCACTTCTAAGGGGTGAAAATTAAGGGTTGCAATTTTCATGAGTGCCCTAGCTCGAAAACTCTCGAAATAAAGGTATTGGCTCTCCATCAATTTAAAATATTATTGACTTTTTAGAATCGAATGAGACCACCCACAGCTCTGTAGGACCAACCATTCGCTTTCTATGAAAACTTGAGGGTTGGACTCACGATAAATCAGAAACATGAGTGTGAATCGCTAAAGAGGCCGAATCTCAAACCCTAATGTGATTTTATTTTAATATTATAGGAGCAAGGAGTCCTGGAGTTAAATAGTTCCAGATCATTAACCGAGTCGTCTTGGAATAAATCAGCATACATTTGTTCCTACCTCTTAGGAGGAACAAACGTAGGATAGTTTAGATGGCAGAGTAAATTTAAGGATAGGGCAAAATTTTAGCAAGGTGATCACCGGTAGGTAGTTGTAGGTACCTATTGGTACATTAAATATCTCGACTCATAAATGATTCTTTTTTTTTGGTACGAGGTGTACCCCTACTACACTTCGTGTAAGGTGTTTCACAAGCCATCGACGACTTAATTTCTCTTCTTTGATATTGCAACCTGAAAACCCATACCCAAATTTTGTAAAAAATTTGGATTCTCACCTTACAATTTATTTTGATTAAAACTCCTTGATCATTTGGTTCATTCAGTATAATATAGGGGTTTGTCGAGTTCGTGCGCTTTTTCGAATACCTACCTATAGTTGTTTGTGATACGAATTTCGACCAAATTGACCTTCCAAGCGGACTAGCGCCCATTTCATCACTATTCCGACTATTTTAATCGGTTTTAATTTTCACTCTGAATCAGTGTCATATTTGCTGGGGGTTTCTATGCTAGAGACAGCGTCCCACTCCTTCTCCACTAGCTGCTACGCCGATAGCTCAGGGTGGTCTATTAGGTATCAGACGCTACAAGCGGAGATTCTCAGGTTTCGCTCGTTGCTCCAACTTCTCATCAAGACCTGAAAATCGAAGGATTGTATTTTTTTGGATTTAGTATCATATTTCCGAAACCAAGTTTTTGTATCACTATCAGACACGGAGAAATTTTAATGGCACCAGTAACAGACACCCTTCAGGTTCAGGATCAGACACGGAGAAATTTTAATGGCACCAGTATCAAACGCCATTCAGGCCCAGAATCAGACACTTCAATTTGACTCCGAAAAACCCTGTTTTATTGAATAAATTTGTATTTCACTTTTATTAATTCTAACTTTAATTTTATAAATAGAAAAAAATCATCACATAAATTCCAATATTGAGTTAACTTGAATTATTCCTAAAAACAGTCTTTCCTATCAAATGCTGTGACAAAAATATGTCTTAGTTATAATTTGCAAATAGGAATGGAATAATCGTACTTCATGATACATTACATCCTAAACCTTGAAGTCTTAGATAACGGGACAAAAGGCAATACTATCACACCTAAACTCATGTATACAGTCGCGATTTAGTAAAAAAAAAGTCATTGAATTGATCCAAAGCCGAGTACCACTATCAGACATCGTTGAGTTGTACCAGTATTAGACACCCCTGTCTGATACTGGGTTTCATGAATGAGGTGGCTACATAAGTTAAAAGCGTGAATTTCAAATCTTTAACATAAAAAATAAACGAGAAAAAAAAAAAATTCCCCCAAAAATGATCAGTATCAGACACCCCCTGTCTGATACCAAAAATGGCACCTTTCAGAACCCAGTATTAGACAACCTCGGAATTCGGTTATAATATTTTCATTCCGAACAAAATTTCGCAACCTATCATTACTACAGGACACTAATATTACAATTGAAAAGAAAAAGCGAAAAAAATGAATGGGAACGGAAAAATCAGGCAAATATAACAGGAGAAAGCTGGTCACCCCTTGGCCACATTGTTTGCTAACCTGATAACCGTCTGCAAAACTGCAACAATCTTCTCTGAGCTCATAGTTTCACGACAGTCCACTAGATTGATCTGCTTGCACCAAATTACGCAAGGAAAAGGCCTGAAAACCGTTAGCAACTCTTATTTTGTTGATGTGAAGTTGTAACTGTTGTTTTGTTGATGTGAAGTGACTGATACTGGACCAGTGTTTGAAACTGAAACTGCCTTCGCCCTACCTTCTGATTGATTGATTGATTTCCATATATATATTTTTTCTTACATCGCATGATCAAGTTGTTACAATAGGTTGGATATATACACACATTTTCTATTTACATAATGTAATAATTGAAGAATTACTAGAAGTTCTAATTCTAAGGGTGATAAAGTATCACCACAAAGTATCTCACTTCATAGAGATGCTTCGAGGTGACATCTAGCAAGGGAGATAATATGATTGTGCTTCATGAATTCAGTATGGAGAAATCTTGAAATTTTCATCATTTGATCGGACAAGAAATTATTCCGAGACAAGGGATTATGCGGAAAAAAGGAAACATGGAACAAAACAGTTCAGCGACAAGTGAACATTTTGATTTTGGAAATTCCAAATTAAATCCTACTCCTTTCTTTCAATAATACGCTATACTCTATACGCTATACGCTTTACTTCGCCATATGCTTATATGGTGAAGTATTGTGGTCGTGGTCGTTACGTCGTGCATCTCTTAGCGACGAGTCTCGGACCGGCCGCAGGGGGGTCGTGAGTTCGAGGCTCGCCTCGGGAGCGTATTTTCCTGCAAGCCTGGCTCGGTCCCCCCTCGTTCCAACCAAGGTAGTGACGCAATAGGAAGCCATGAGCGAAATCATCAGAACGAATTCTGATCTTCCCTTTGGAAGACAGCTGATGAAGTACGCAAAGGCAGTCGGACGGAAATCCTACCTGGAATGGTTGTTTACTTTTTTATATGGTGAAGTAATTAACACTTGGATGATACTTCTGGAACACGACACTCCTGGTTATTCCAGGATGAATTGTTCCACCATCACCCTTTGAGCACCATGCATTATTAAGAGTAGAAGTATACTCAACCCAGTAGTTCAAACGTTAGGTGTCAGTTCATTGTTTGAACCCCTAACTACCATACCGTGGGGCATTAAAGGAAAACTGCTGGCAAGCGAAGGGCTTCCCTAATTTCATTCGAAGGAATATTTCATGACTTTCCCTCAGTAGACTCGAGGACGATTGGCTCGGGAAAGAGCAGAAGGGGGAGTTGGTAACGCTGGAATTGACAAAGCAAATATTGAACTTTTGGCTTATTCCCTTTGATAATGGATGCAAATCCCCCTCTCTCCCTCACTCTCTCTGTTATGTATTCTTGTTACCACAATCTGAGCAAATGATATCTACCTACCTTCGAAGTATCTTGGAGACACAACTTTAAGAGTAGTGGTTTTGCGTCCCCACTAATTTCGATGGGTCCTCCTCTTACTTGTATTGCTGCACCTAGTTGCAAAGTGAGACAATTAGGTATTGATAGACAGAGATACAGCATAAATTCAATAATAATTTCGGGTTTATTATTCTAATATCTATTCCTCCCGCCTACCTATCCCGCCTACCTATTCTCCCAGTTTTGAACAAACGCGCTCGCGACCGCCGAATAGCGCCCGAGTTTACGCGGACCACAATATTTTACAATATTACACTGACCTTGTGTAATCCAGCAGCTGGAGCTGAATGCTTCTCATGCCGGTGACGCAAGCTTGACAAGGTTCAAGTCAGCAACGGGCAGGCTTATCCAGGAGGCGGCTATTTCTCCTGGGCGTCGATGACTTTGATGTTCCACGACTCCGACTCTCGTTTCTCTCCTTTTCCCTCGTCGTAAAGGTTTTTTTCTCTTCGTCGTTTTCTCTTTGTCTGACCTGGTTTGTTTCGATGTGAGAGGCTACTTCTCACAACGGTGACGACCATGCTATTAGGGATGGGCGATAGTCGATAGTTACTGTCGATATAATGATAGTTCATGACTATCGATAGTCTTCCAATATCGATAGATTTTCGCTTTTTGGTCTATTATTTTCAATAATGAACCTTTGGAATCGACCAAGAAAAAAATTTCTTCAACACCCCCTAAAAATTTGATGGTTTACGTTTCAAGGTACGTAGAATCCAAAAATCGAATAAAAATTTGCGTACGCGGCACTTTTGCCACTTAGCATCGACCGATTTTGATGAAATTTGGTATGTAGGCTCCATTTGGGGTCTAGTTGTGCCCCGAAGATTTTGGTTGATGTAGGTCACTTCTAAGGGTTCCAAAATCAATTTTGAAATTTTGAAAACGCCCTAACTCAAAAAATGTTGATATAAAGGTATTGTTTTGCCTTCGAATTAAGATTCTATAGGATTTTTAGAATTTTTTGAGACCACCCGGAGCTCTGTAGGACAAACCGTTCGCTCACTACGAGAATTTAAAGTTTGTACGATAAATCAGAAACACTAGTGTAAATCGCAATCTCCGTTCAAATTTAAGCTGACCGAAATGTGATCAATGTTTTTCTTCATGTTGGATGGTTAGTGGCTTTGCAGACGAGTGATCTATATAGAAAAATAAAAAATACTATACCAATGTGTAATAATTTGCAGCGTTTTTGTATTTGTAGTTCTCAGCATTCAGAGAGCTGTGGTATTAAAGTCGGTTTTCTTGTTCGATTCCAAAGGTTCATTATTGAAAACAATAAACCGAAAGTGGTAAACTTCAGAAACTTTTTAGCATGTTACAAAATAAAATTCCATGAAGAAATGTATTAGATTCTTTTAAATTCCAAAAATTTTGTTTTCCTACCACATCGAATGATTTTGTTTTCCTACCATATCGTAAGTCGTGGGACTTCAAACTCTCGAGACTCCAAGCCCAAGTCGATCAATCTGAACTACGTATCCAGTAAAACCAGTTCGAGGGGCAAACCAAGCGAGTGGATATGCTCGTGAGTCATTTTCGGAGACAAACGAGAACGATTTATTATGCTAGAAGCGGAAATGTTAGCAGCACAATGTTTCGCAATGACTCCATAAAAACTAGTTCTGATAGCTCCGAGAAGTTTTAGTTCAAAGCACTTGAGTCTCTACAAGGGATTCGATTTGGTCAAGGCACCAAGTCTCTTCAAGGATTCACTAACGGATCTCTACTATTTTCATGAGATGACTCTTCAAACTTTGAGATGAGTTCCATAATTTGAACGGTAAGCCACAATGTGGCTATGTGCTATGTCATAGCACCGATGTGAACTGTACTATTTGTGCGATAACCAGGAGAGAGAGGATTTACACCACTTCCTGTGCGTCTGTCCTGTGCTGTTTATGTTAACCCTAATTGGACAAGATTTAACCCCAAATTAACTAGATTTAAATTGCAATTCAAAAGTTGATGAACAGAGCTGAATTTTCGAACCATTTTTTGTAAAGTGTTAGAAGTCAGAGAAAGGTGTTATGACAATTTTGACATTTTGTTTTATCGATTTCTTCCGAAATGTTTGCCATAACTCTATTTTGAGACTTCCAAAACCCCACAAATAATTCCGTTGTTCATCAAATTTAAAATTTCAATTTAATTTTGGTTACTCCAGAGACACCTTGGGACAGCTGTGGAGTTCCTGGGATGTTTTCGGTGCCACTAGTGACACCATGGCCCAATTAGGGTGATGGATGGTGACTTTGGGGATACCTACTCTCTCTCTGCTGAAATGCATAGTTGGTCACAGTTGGTTGCTTTTGGTTTATCATGTTCAATGAAAAACCTTTGGAATCGACCAAGAACCATTTTTTTTCACCCCCCCTCAAAATTTGGTGGTTTACGTTTCAAGAATCCGAAAACCGAAGAATACAAATTTTTCCATTCGTCCGCCGTACGCGGCACTTTCCTAAGTTAGAATGGACCGATTTTGATGAAATTTGGTATATGGGCTCCATTTGGGGTCTAGTTATGCTCCAAAACTTCTGTTTTATGTCAGTCACTTCTATGGGTTGAAAAATAAGGGTTAAACATTTGAAAACGCCCTAGCTCAAAAAAATTTGATATGTAGGTATTGTTTTTCCGTAAATTTGAGAAAGTGTTGAATTTTTAGAATCGAATGAGACCTCCCGGAACTCTATAGAACCGACCGATCGGTCCCTATCAGAACTTAAGGGTTGGACTTATGATAAATCAGAAACACGAATCGCAAAAGAGGCCTAATTTCTGTTAAAATTTTAGCTGACCAAAATGCGATCGTTGTTCGTTTCTGCGAGTTGTACTCAGTTTTGTGTCCTCAGCAACCAGTAATCAAATTCCACATGAAGGCACTCTCAACTCCCTTGAGTTGAGGCACCGTCAACTTCTTCGAATTGAGTGTGAAGCGTTTATTTCTTCCCATTGAACTTGATTGTGAAGTAGATATGTGGAAGGTACGATACTACGGTACGATACTACTTCACTTGAGGTGAAGTAGATATGGTTGGTAAGTGGTGACAATGGCAAAGCCATTTTCTTTTCAGGCGAGTGATCTATACAGAAAAATAATAAACCTTTGTGTAATAATTTGCAGCGTTTTGTAATAACGCTGTGGCGCTATAGTCAATACTGGTTGGAGGATTTGAGTTTTGATTTATCATAATTTTCAACTATAAGTAAATTTACGTCAATTTTAACAAATGGTTCAAAAAACCATGTCGAAAGGTTTATTGTAATTATTTAAATAAATGTACCAATTCGATTTTTTTTTCAATTAACGTTTTTCTTCTTCTTTTCTCCTTCGATTTTTTCAATACGAAAAATGTTGTTTGAAATTCTGTATGAGTGGAATATCAAACTCTTTATAATAAGTCAAACGATCCGAACAACGTATCTGCAAGTCCAGGAAACCCACTTGAATGGGGAAACCAAGCAAGCGGATATGTAGCGAGTTATCTTCAGGGAAAAATGAGTACGGTTTAATCTACTTGAAAGTTAAATATCAGAAGCAAGATAAGTACTTAGCTTCATTAGAGTAACTATTTAAACTTAGCGTCTGGCCATCTCACCACACACTTCATAAAAATAATTATGTATATCACTTTCGAAACCAAGCGAGATACGCCTTTCAGTGAATATTGAGCCACTAATGCCTCCTCGTTTGATGTATAGGAAATAGAGCCCTCTGGAATGAATTTGCATCCTCGCGATGTAATTAAGCTACCGACGAACGAGTCCTAATGGCCGGAAAACAGAACAAAGCGTACTTTCATCCCTCTGCCGGACTGCATTAATATTCCACCACCTTTAATAAACCGTATCATCCTCTCTCCTTTCTCATTTCGTTCCCACCTTAATTTTCTGTCAGCCACCCTCTATATCTCCTCCGTCGAGTTATTACCTACAATTTGAATTAATGAATTTGTTCTTTGGATTAAATTATTCGGACGCGTGAGGCTATTTTTAGTGTATTAAGGCGCAGACTGAGGAATACGATGTGAAAATGGAGCAAATATTTTCCATGACTTGTTTCTCACTCGAAGATTGGGAAGCTTTGTATTCGTGTTGCCGGTCAAATTGTTACACAACGGTTCATTTTTTTCCGTAAATATCACCCGTCAGCTAAGGATGAAATCTGCCTCACTTCCGTCAGGAAACGTTCATATTATGCGATTCATACTCGTGTTTCTGACTCATCCACCTCATACGCTCACCAAACACCCGAAGAGGCTAGTTTAGGTAAGCCCGAAGGACCATGAGCAGGTGCGGGAGGGGAAGCGTTTCCTTTCGGGCTAGCAGAGGAACACTACTAACACTAGGGTGTAACATGAGCTCAAGTCTCTTGAAAACGTCTTCCATTTTGTTGACCATTGAGTCATCCATTCCACAGCAGCTGCCACCAATGAAATCAAAACAATAACTTAACTTTTGCTTCCGAGCCTACCAAGGTAGCGGAAGCTTTGTTCTCACTTTTCAAGGATGAAAAAAAAGGTCTCCAAATTCAAAATTTTCACTCTCGTTTTGCGTTTTAGACCTTTCTGAACAATTTTGGTTCCGTGTCTGTCTGTGTGTCATGAAAACCTTGTAACGGGCAAAACTATACGGAGTTATTGTTCGATTTCTATGAAATTTTCAGGGATTGTGCGGGTCGATGTGTAGACGGTCCCCAATGAAAATGAAGGCCTTAAAGTTTACAGTAGCCTCTGCGTAAACTGCTGCATTTGTCGCCCTCCCAATTCTTTCCCTGAGTAATTTCACATGTGTGACGTGAGAACCTCAAATCCTATCCATCCCAACACCAGGCCCCAATAGCTCAGAGGTAGCGCATTGGACTCCCACCCTGGAGTCCCGGGTTCGACTCTCAGCCAAGCTAAGAATTTTTTTGATCCTATCACATTTTAACCTTTGACACTGTGCTCAAACTTTCTTACTACTCACTTACATTTTTCATCCGAATTTGATGAAATTGTATAGGATTGTCCAGATTAGCATGTAGATGGTCCCCTATGAGGGTAGTGAGAGAGATTGGTGTTTTGAGATTAACTACTATGCATCAGATCTCCTGTACAATCGGGTTATGGATACGAGGAAGCTATGTGCCACACCCACATGTAGAAGTTATGGCTATGGCAAGGATTTCATGGCAGACAGACAGGTTTATATAAAGGTTAGTAGGTACTAAACTTCTGGTGAGATGGTCTGATGGTCGTAGGTTGATAGGTAGGTGGGTCGTCTGTATTCGGCTGATGCGATGATGATACATCAATCGCAATTACCAACAATCATTTTGGTACCGTTACAGCCTCCTCAAACAGCTCAGCACTAAGGAACCTCCGTGTTTTTTATAGAAGTACCTTCAAAATAGCTTTTTGCATTACATTTACAGGTTCCAGCACGCTACTGTACGCATTACTGAGAACGCCAAAACTGAGTACTGTCTGAAGTAGTTTTGGATGATATGAATTATGTGAATGAATTTCCTGATTTTCTTCACAAAAGCGTTCACATGGGCCTTCCGATCAAGATTAACATCCAACACTAACCCTAAACAAAAACAAAAGAAAGACAAAGATGAATAATATGAAATTTGCACAAAGAGGAAGATTTATATATATGTTTGTAATAATTAAATCAAGTTTCGACGAAAAACTGATTTTATAGTCGTTGCAGAGCACGTAAATAAGTCCAAGAATCCGGAAAGGCGGTTCGACTCCTCTTGCATTCGTCTTAGTGGATTGTTCCGTAAATAGTTGGTGGCTGAAGTTATTTGGTAAAAAGGCTGAAACAGTTGGATGGTACTCGTATATTAGGGAACATTTAGGCTCAACCTCGCCAGGAGCGTTCACATCTGATTTCGAACAAAATTTCAAGGATTATGCGGATTGGGGTGTAGATGGTCCCCTATTAGGGTAGTGCTAGTTACTCAGATACTGATGTTTTGAGATTAACTAATACGTATTGGATTATCGATACAATCAGGTTAAGGATACGAGGAAGCTATGTGTCACACCCACTTGGCAGACGTTTTTTATATTTGGATTCCAAACAACCAACCCAAAGTCATATGCTAGTTTAAAATCATAATCAAAACATCGGGAGTAATATTCACAACAATACCAAAATACTGTCACCTCGGCTATTGTGAAGAATGAAGAAACTCGTCCTAGATGGAAGAAAAGACAAATTTATTATGAGGGTTCTTTGGCAACCCTGAATATATTTTGTTCGGAACTGGTTGTGATCCAAACCAAGATTTTTGATACCTTGGAGCATGTAAGTGGTACGTTCGCCAGAGGGTTGTAATTACATCTTTGATTCACTGGAGAAGCTAAACAATGGACCACTCCGGTTTTCTTCTATAAATACCACTAGTGTTTACTCTCGCCGGAAAACCCAGTTTGAAATCGTTCGAGGCGTTTTCCCAACGATTTCCACGACGCTGGCCGCAACTCAGCTTTCTCTCGCCGAGAATTGAGTTATTGCGATTACAAAAGTAATAATAACCTCGCCCTCGGTTACCCCAGACTTACCTTTCCCGACCGTCTAACCACTACGAAGTTTTTGACAACTTCGGCCTCCCTTCTCAGACGCCTGGGGAATATCTTGTTTCGTAACAAAGGTGGTGGGAAAAGAGAACCTTGATGGAAACTGACGAGGGGCGGGAGGAGAGAAAGTACTAATTCTCACGACCGAAACGATTGTGAGTCGAGTAGATGGGGAAGTAATGGCTGCGAAGGGAGGGGAGACGCAAGTTCAGGCTTATCAACCCCCGTCTTCTCTCAAGAAAACTAGTCATAACGCTCAACCAACCTTCTCTTCTGTTCATTCGACAGAGAGAATTTTGAAAATATCCAAGAAACTAACAGACGCAAGGGTAGATTGTGGAAATAGTAAAATTCTCCTATGAATTTCACAATACACTCAATTGGTTTTCTCTTGTGAATTCTCTTATTCGTTTTCAATGCAAAAAAACAAAAAATAAATCAACATTATGATCTTCAATAGTGATCTGAAAAAAATTTTTAGCGAATTTTCAAGAAAAATGAAGCTATTGCAATGGCCTCAAAATGTTAAGAATGGACTTTTTGAATGACCATGAAAGTTTTTCACTGAAATCCGTTTCGAAAAATTTTGAAAGGATCTCTGTAATTTTTCATAATCATAGTAATATATTATACCATATTATTATATACTCGGATTTAGCACAAAATGAAAATTGTCAACAAATTTAAAAAAGTATGTATACCTAAGTAGTATAGTAAAAAGTATGTATAGTAAGTAGGTATAATAAAAACTTGCGTATATTTGTTGTACCCAAAAATGCAGTAGCCGTGTGGGTACTCTATGAGTTCGCGGAGACAAGTAGAACATCAATATGGACTCCTAACATCTTCAAAGCATACCCAGTGCATACAGTATGTTGGTATAGGTATAGGTATAGGTAGGTATGGTATAGGTAGGTACTGAAAATCGAAAAAACCAACAATAGCCCTATGAGTTCATGGGGACGAGTAGATCGTGACTCCTAACATCTCGATGTATACCCGGTGCGTACAGTATGTTGGTATGGTATACTAAAAATCGAAAGAACCAAGAATCGTGTAAAAAAAAACTTTCCAGAAGAAATTGCAACACCATTGTTTCTTTTCTTAACCATATCTTCAATTGAAAGATTTCTTTCAAAATTCGCTCATCAATTCATGCTGCATGAATAGACTTTTTTTATTTAAATTTTTATTCCAATAATTTATTTTATTTTTATTTTATTCGAAAAGTGTTTGTCATGTTTCATGTGCATTGTTTTTGTCTGGGAAACATAAATGAATTGTTTCATTCAGAAAGGATCCTTAGCACCACAAATCTAAGGAGAGCTTAGATGTACAGGGATAAATGAATGGATCGAGAGTACTAATGATGTTCACAGCAAACTTAATTTGTAGTTTGATTGGGCGTTATTGCAGGTTGATTTACGTAGGGTGTCGGTAATTGACGTGCGACACACTTTAACATGTATAGCGCCAAATGCATCAACCTGATACAAATTGAGCTTACTTGGTGAGGCCACATGTATGGATTTGATACATATTCGATTTACAGTGGGAGGCCTTATGTAGCAGAATGATACATTACTGAAAAGTCGCATTGAACGTGTATGTATCATCCTGATGCATGGTTTAGCTTACTTTGGATATTAGAACCTTGTATGGCCCTGTACTCTGACATCCTGTTGTTAGCGCGCAAAAAAATATCAAGGGTTAACAGGAAGAAGCGGGTTTTCCAGTTGCTCAGACCTGCTGTTATCGTTCATGTTCTATCCCACCAGGAGAAGTGCAGTTCCACTCGGTTTCACTCATCTTTTCAAACATTCTGTGAGTCAGTGTTCTCGTATATTATGCCTTTATCATAATGTCGGGTAGAAAAGTATTTTCTGAAGAGGAGTTGCGCGCTATTCTTGAAGGAAGTAATGATAGCGACGGTGAGAGTATTGGGAGTACGCCTTTTGGTTTATTATTCTCAATAATGAACCATTTGAATCGAGCAAGAAAAAAAAAAGTTAAACCCCCTCAAAATTTAATGTTTTAAGTTCAAGATGTTCAAAAATTACCCAGTTGGTAGGCAGTAGGTACTTATGGTTGGTAAGTAAAAAACGCTGCAAATTATTTCACAAAGGTTGATTATTTTCCTGTATAGATCACTCGTCTGCAAAGATCACAGCTTTGCCATTGTCACTATTACCATTTTTGAACATTTCAACCCCAATCACCAACCAAATGGAAATGAAGGGTTGAAGGGAGTAATGATAGCGACGGTGAGAGTATCGGGAATACCTGTGAGTATGCCTTTTTACTTTTTTTTTACATTCGTTCTTTATTATAGTGAACAGATATTATTTTGTAGTGATAACGTGTTACTGAACTGTACCGTCCAAATAAAAAACATATCATTCATTGGTATGTAATCTGTTTTTATGTGGCATGTGGCTGAGGAAATTCGAATAGTGACACCATGAGGCCACAAGTATAAATTTGATAAATCCGCCATTTTGGCGTGATTTGTTCTTCACCTGAGCTAAAACTTGTTCAAGACCATCAGTAAGCACTTGAACTTTATAGAGAAATAACAAAATGAAGCTGGCCTGGAGGTGTGACCCACTCAAAAAAAGGTTGGCTCGAATGGGTAGACCCGGTTTTTTTTTGGCTTGGCGGTGTTAAGAAAGTACTGACTTTCGAGACCTGAACTCGGGGATTATTTATCATCGGTCAAAATTCAAATGGCATTTCTAGAAATCTGGGCGCACTCCTGGTGAATGATTCAACCCACTTCAAGGACCTGTTCCATTTACTGAAATCATCTCCGTTGTACCACCAAATCTGAACGTTTTCTGTTACATGTTATATTGTAATTTGTAATAATCTAGATTACGCTTGGCGTTAATGACCGTACCTAATGGTTAAATACGGCTAATAAAAGAAACAAAAGAATTCTCAATCGTGTTGTAGTAAATTTTATGTTTCTTATGATTTTTCAACAATAAACTTCGCTGTCCATCCGATTTTTTTTCACCTGGCAATATGAAATGGTATGATATACCATTTCGTATTCTAAAACCTGCTCTAAAAACAGTATTTCGTTTCGTATTCCAACTCAAATCTAGTTCGAAACCTTCGCGGCAGTCGAGGATTGTAGAAAGACCGAAGGCCCGGGGAAAAGGATCTAAGAGGGTTCCTGGTAGTAGATCTCGACGACCGAGGCCGACAGTGATGTATGGGCTTTGTCCCCTCAAGACCGCCTATTGTCCCTCTGCACTTCTCTGACCTCAGAGGAAATTTCTCATTCGGTTTGAATTGTGTCGGATAGATAGCAAAAGCAACAGTGGCGTACGATCTCATGTTATTGCTGAACCTTCGTGGTCTCAAAAATAATGGGATTTTGCTATTCTCCGTCTGAGAGATTGCGTCTGATCTCTCTGTAGTTTTGACCCTACGAGTGATTGGTGGGTGCACACAGTCCACAGGCGACTTTCTTTCTTTTGCCCCGCAAATATCCTGAAGGTCATCCCATAGGAACAGCAGAACTTTCCTTACCACTTTGGTTCCCATGGACCGATTTTTATTAAATTTGGGCTCCATTTGGGAGCCTTGTGCCCCTAAGCTTTTGCATGATTGGTTAAAAAATAAGATTTGAAATTTAGAAAATGCCCTAGCTCAAAAAATTTTGATATAAAGATATTTTTTTTGAAGAGAATAATCATTTTTATTGATAACAAGTTTGAAGGTAGAATGTTAACAATATTGTAGCTTCTGGGTAACATGGCGATGATAACAAGAGTGTGATATGTGCAGAGTGTACGAGAATTTATGGTTTCTTCATAAATATTGTTTGTTCATAGATATTGTTTTTTCATCAATTTAAGATAGTATTGAGTTTTTAGAATCGAATGAGACCACCCGGAGCTCTGTAGGACCAACCGTTCGCTCTCCATTGACGGATTGGACTTAAGATAAATCACAAAACACGAATGTGATACGCAAAAGAGGTCTAATCTCCGTTCAAATTACCTAAATGACCTAAATGCGATCGTTGTTCGTTTCTTCGAGTTTTACTCAGTTCTGCGTCCTTAGCAACCATTAATCAAATTTCCATATCGTCGGGTGATTGCAAAAAGTGACCAAGTGACATTTCGCTAGTTTTCAGGAGAGCCGTCTGAAGTTTAATACTTTTTCCAGTCAGAAAATTAGCATATAAAAAACAGTCTGTAACTTCAAAAACTATTATACAATATTCCTAGGGACCTCTAAATGCTTATTGTACTCGAAATTAATGAATTTTTCACGTCATTTTGTCATAATAGTTCTTTTTCTAGAACATTCGGACTTGATCATTTTTTCCAGGAAATTTTCAGGAAAACGGTTCACTTGATCATTCCTGCAAATCGGGTCGCATGGTGATTATTCAATAATAATCATCATGATTTTTTATGTTTCGTCAAATTGAAGTCTCATCGAGGCGTGGTTATCGTTATTGGCTAAAAATTACTATGGAAAGCCCTAAAATTCTCGAAATTTTACTTGGTCAGTTTTACCGGGAAACTCTGGCCTCAGAAAAACACTTGATCAGCGTTTGAGAAAACTTTGTATTTTGAGGAAAAACGGTGGAAAACTCTATCAAAACGATGCTAGACTGTAGCTTCATAACTTGGGGTGCCAATCTTAGGAGAAAAAAAATCGACCACTACAACAACAACATGAAATTGAAGTGGAATGAGTGGCTTCTCATGAGAGTGCAACTTTCAGCCCTCTCGTTTTTTCGTAGAACACTCACCATCGCAGGCTTGAATCCTATCTTAGGTTTTTACTAAAATTTGTACGTCAACATTAAAAAACATATTGTTTAGTAATGCATGCATTCCAGGGGACGTCCCATTCGATAAGCATTGGGTCAATTAATACCAATTGGTTAGGGGAAAAACGGTTCACTCGATGTAATTTATTAGGTATTTTAGGCAAGAAATAGTGATCCCCCCCTCACCCTTATCCACCAAATCATTTCTAGCGGCATGGGAGCCTCGAATTTAAAGAGCATTCTAAAAACCATGATCTACGACACCCAACATGCGAATTCGAATCCCCCCCCCCTCCGGCAATGGTGCCAGTCTGGCACCAAAGCAGTAATACTTCGTAACGTTGAACTTTCATCTACTTGTTTTGGTAGGCAGTCCCTTGAAGTTCAATTCCGTATTCAAGGTGAAACACGAAAAAAACTTTTAAAAACCCATGAAATATGCGGTTTATGGTGCCCTGGCACCATGGTGGCACCAATATTAGTTCCATGGTGGGACAGAGAATAATTCATGAAAATCCGGAGGTATAATGAGAATTTTTTCTCAATTTCAAAGCTGAGATACAATTAGTAGTTAAGCTATAAAGGAACCGACATATTGAAAAATCGGATATTTTGTGAATATCATCCCCCCACTCACCCCCTCTTCCTGCGAATTTTGATACTCTGGTGAAATACTGTGCAATTTGGAAGATTTATGAGTCGAACAAAAGATCGAACACTCAAAACGGTTGGAAATAGAGGCTTGGGCAAATTTTACAGGATTGAGTATTAACCCCCCCTTTACCCCCTTAAAATTCAAAATTTGAAATTCCGGTGAGTATTGCACAACTAGATAGGTTTCCGCGTCGAATAAAAAAAGAACCACGAAAATCGGTTGGAAAATGAGGCCTGGGTTTGAGTACACAAAATTAGGCCCAATAACGCACGTTTTTTGAGCACTTACCCTCCCCCCCCTTTTCCCCCCTTAAAAAGAAAAATTCGAAATTCTGGCTACATAGTGCACAACTAGATAATTTTCCGCATCGAACAAAAAAAGAACCACGAAAATCGGTTGAAATTTGAGGCCTGGGCAGGCGACACAAGATTTTGTCACACACATACACAAACATTCACCTATGGTGGATTTGGATTCAGAATGGTCTAAAACGGATTACTGTGTGGTTATTTTTCATTTCTGTTGAGTGTTGTCCTCCTCCACCCCAGATCGATCGCAGAAGGACGCCAAAGTCTTACTGTGGGACGTCCTAATAACTGAAAAAAACTGAGCAGTTGAATGATAGAAATTCGAATATAAACTTTATTGTACAAAAACTTATTTTAAAAAAAAGTTTGAGTTCTTTGAGAATCAAGGAAAAATTATTATTTTTTGAAGTTGAATTGTAAAATTGGAGCTTTACTCTTCCATGTCTTCGTCATTTTCGGAAAAACTTGGCTCTGGGGCGCGTTCCTTGGTTTTCACTGCTAAAGGTAAACCTGCAGCCTGGAATTATTTGATCATGTGGTATTTGATCAACTGTTCCCAGCTTGAAGCCATTGTTTTTCCTAGTTCAAATTTTCTCCCACTTGGTCAGTTTTTCCAGTGACCATATTCACGCACCAAGCATTTGTTTCAACCATAACCTTCGCCTTTCTGGTACTTGGTCACTTTTTCCAAGATCGACTTTTTAGATGGCATCACTTTTCTTCCCTGGAAAAAGTGATCGGTTGGCATTTGGTCAATTTTACCGGTATGGAAAACAACTCCTTTTACGTCTTTGCTTGCCCATAAAAAATATCTTCTGGAAAATGGTCAGTTTTCGCAGCACGCATTTACTCATTCCGATGACTAAGTTTTCCCAGGTAATCGTGCTCAAGTGCCACTTGGTCACGATTTGCTACATTTTTCGGCAGTAAAAATTGAATTACCCTCATATTCTTTTAAATAATGAAAATAATCATTTTTAACTCATAGAATTACGTAGGCAACGTTATTTTCTATCACCTGACATCAAAACCTCGATTTCGAGAAAATGTCACTTGGTCACTTTTTGCAAGCACCCGACGATATGAAGGCACCCAGAACTCCCTATTTCTTCGAACTGAGTGTTAAGCGTTTATTTTTTTCAAATAAACTTGATTGTGAAGTAGGTAGGTGGGAGGTAGTTAGTATCTTAGTCCTTATAGACGAGTGATCTATATACAAAAATAACAAACTTTTTTGTAATAATTTGCAGCGTTGTGTATCATTTTCACCAATTTTTAAATTCCAATCTTTTTCTCAATAATTAATTTTTAAGGTTTTGAACATAATATCATATAAATATATTGTTTTCAGAAATTTTTCAAGTTTTTATTTAACTCTCCAATTTTCTGAAGTGTAAAATAGTTTTTATAAAAACTATTTCATTAATTTTTGTTTAAACTGGTGAATGGTGATATCAGTGAAAAATGTACGTAAATTGGACATCCAGATATATGTTCAACCGTTTTTTTGGTTCCCAATCTATTCAGATAGTTTTTCATCAATGTTTCATCCCGTTCTGGTGTAAATATGAGGAAATAATGCGGGGGGGGGGGGGGGGTGGAAAATAGTCGGTGTGCTCCGTATGCACTGCCGTGACAAGTAGGTAACCAAGCGTACCCATCACTTGAAGGGTTATCCATGATCATTGCAATGTGGGTGAATTTGAGTGTTCCTGATGCTGAGTTCCAACAGGTTCACTTATTTGATATGTACATAATAATATTACGCTAATAATAATATTATTATGATATATACATATTATGTATCATATATTATAATATAATATACCTAATAATGTAGTATAATGTATCATATTATGATACATTATTTTTTAATCTATCTGTTGAGAAAGTAAGTAACCCCATAGAAACTTGGTTCTGCTTCCTCACTGTCAAAAATAAGGAAGCTTTGTATTCTTAAAACAGGGCTAAAAGGTTATCGTCCTGATCCCTTGGTGGTAACACCAAGAGGAGTCTTATTATTGATATCGCAGAGATCAATGCTGCCAAAATTCAGAAGTATGAAGTTGACGCACTGCTAGAGGCTGCAGCAGCACTTGCCAACGTACAGCGAAATCAAATAAAGGTAATTGGAGCAAATATTACCTGGCTTGGAATATGGCATGGCAAGCCATCCAAGGAACTGATTCGGGGTGGTCACCCAAGGATCATCCTGGAGTGGGTGACCACCCAAGACCTGTCAGGAGTAACGTTTATATGGTCTGTATTCAGGACTACGGCCACTCGACGGCGTCCCACGGCTCGAGCGATTCCCGTGGGACTTGTAGCTCAACTCAAACCTCATGGGGAGGAGAAGCGTCGGCTGATGGCACAGCCAGAAGAGGCACAGTCCTCCGTCCATCATTCCTGGGATAAGGTGATTCAATCTTGTCAATCTTGTCTTGTGATTCAGTCCCCAATGTCCGAGGTCGGATCTCGGACCCTGAAACCAAGCAGCCAGATGGACATGAATGCTGAAAGTGCTGATACAATACTGTGATGTAAATATTTAAATATGTACATTACCATCGATTTTTTAATCGATTATTTTCCCTATTATAAATTGTTAACAAAACAGGCCTAAGATATATGGGTTCGCCAAAATCAACCTCCTCAAATCAAAATCAAATTTCTCTCCCATTTTTCGCTTAAGCGAGTTCTGAAGAATTCGGGTTCTATGTCTGTCTGACGGTCTCTGAGGTAAATTCCTCTCGTTGAATTTAATTTCTTATAAACCAAACAAAACACGACAACAAAGGCCCCATAATAAAAAATTTAAAAAAAATAAACACTAATTTCATAGACCGGTGGAGCCGATGGTTTGAACTTATGAACTTCCTCTTCAATCTACAAACTAAACTTCAGACTACTGCTGCAGTAGTCAGAAGTGCTTCAGACTAGTGCTGCAGTAGAAGAAGAATTACTTTGATGAAATATATTATCTGACCTGCAGCAGGTCAGATAATGTATTTCACAAAGTAATTCTTTTTCTTTTTTTACTTGTAATGACAGCAGTAACTCTCATACTAGCTCAGGTCATCATCAACTTAATCTCTTTCTGAATGCAAAGACCGGTACTCATTCGCCTCAGTTAGTTATCACAAACTAATGCCAGAAACTGCCGATACATTGCAATCCCAGCGGTTTCCTGGTCTGAGATCTCAAAGGCAAATGACCCATTCAATGACTTGATCGAACCCCATTGAGAAGCCTCAACTCCGAAACGAAGTTGGTAGGACCAGCGGTTTAGCATAACTGATAAGGAAATAGGGTTCAAGTTTCTGGAACCTTGAATAGAAGTGAAACGATCAGGAGATTCATTTGCAGGAGCGGTTGAACTGAGTCGAGCGGCCATTCGGTAGCTGGAAGTGCTACCTACGCACGAATTGTCGTTTTGAAAATTGGTAATTTACTCGTTTACAATTTTAACCGCTCGTTGGCATCAACGAGTATCTAAATAGTATATTCTCGTTTATGAAGTCGCAATTACGGTTCTGAGACCATAGTTTTTATAGTAATGCGTGTAACTCTTTCCAATCCGATTCGGAATTTTCCAAATCAATTTCAAAATTTTATTTCTATTTGGAAATACTTCTTGGATGAAGCTTCCCAAAGCAGCGACTAGCCTCTCCAGTAATGTCCTTCTTGAGTGACATAACTTGACGGCATACTTTGTTCTTGTCGGCGTGATTCTGAGAGACCCATCCATCTTAATTGACTTCAATTCCACCTTAATTCACCTTTCCAACGATTTAGTCATTTTCATTTTTAAAGTAGGATTTCTTAGAGAAATTTGTGTTTGAACGCGGAAAAACGTGAAATTTTTCAACGGAATCGACGCTCTGGCTGAGACGATTTGAGGGGTTCGCCGATTGGATGGGGAGGCGGGCGGCCCAAGAGCCAGCGAGGCCTCCCGAAACTCTCAGATCGTCTTAGCCGGAGCGCCGATTCCGTTGAAAAAATTCACGTTTTTCCGCGTTCAAACACAAATTTCTGCATGAAATCCTAATTTAAAAATGGAAAAGACTAAACCGTTGGAAAGGTGAGCTTTTGGTGCAACTTTTAGGCTTACAGGCTAGCATTTACACGCTGGAAAGCAGGGACTTATGAGCAGTTGAAAAAAGTTGAGATTTTCAAGATTTGACAATTTTCCTCTTCAAGTTCATTTTTCACCCGTTTTGCGTGTTTAAAAAAACTGTGGTTCTTCTTCAGAAAGATAGGAAGTTTAACGTTATTTCTAATGGTATCGTAAAATTTGAGTTTATCCGGTAAATTGAAGGAGTTATTAACATTTTAATTATACAAGGTCGAAAACACGAAAAAATCTTAAAAGTGAGAAAAGTCAGATTTTACTGGGGTAAAAAAAGTCATGAGACAAAAAAAGTCACAAATTACTTGTAGAATCAATCTCTAGGCTATGGCAGGAACATAGGCGTTACACCCTGTATAGGAGACCATTTACGGGTTTATCGGCACAACCCCTGAGTTTAGACAGGTGCTTCCTCACTACCGAAGGTAGGGAAGCTTTGTATTCGTGAAAGAAGTGAAAAAAAAAAATGTCCTCCAAAATCAAAATTTCCACTTGCTTTTTGCGTTTTAGAGCTTCCCGAACAATTTTGGTTCCGTGTCTGTCTGTCTGTCGGTCTGTCTGTGGTCAATCCTTGTCCCGGGCAAAACTATACTAACCTGTGGTCCGATTTTGATGAAATTTTCAGGGATTGTGCGGGTTAAGTCCTAGACGGTCCCTTATCAATTTCAGCACCTTCGGACCAATAGGAGCGAGTGCGCATGCGCAAACGTGAATTTCCTGGAACCTCGGTTTCTCGGTTTCTAATGAACCGATTTTGCTCAAATTTGGAGGTTAGTTAGGGACTAACTTCTAAAAGACACCCTATAAGTTTCAATCAAATTGGTCAAGCAATAGCCGCTGCGCATGCGCGAACTTTAAATTTATTGTTACAACCAAAACTCCGCAACTATTCAACCAATTTCGATGAAATTTTCAGGGATTGTGTGGGTTAGGTCATTATTTTGTAATGTCATACATTTCTAGTCAGTAGTTCTCCAATAAAGTGAAGCGTAGAAAAACCCCAAGCATGAGTCATCACCAACATGGGTGAGGTGAGGAAGGGAAAAAACACGTCACTTGACGTCACCTTTTTTCCACTCTCCCCTCACCATACTAACTTGAGTATATAAGCCACACTGAGGGGTCTTCCTACATGCATTCGTACCTCGTCTATCAGACTTATTATTTCTTGTCCCACCTACAGCCCAGTTCTTCCGAGGGAACAGTTTGCCCCATAAAGGCGCCGGACCTCTAGCTCCCCTTAGGGACCTCTTCAGAACAGTAGGCCTCACTAGGCCGGTGAGTCTGTTATCAGACGCCGAGGTTGTCGGATAGATTCTGTACGCACTCGTCCTTACGGTCAGCCGCTAGGCGCCGCAGATGGAGTGCTGAAGCCCTAGGCTTTTAGGGATCAATCTCTCCGTTGAGTAGGATTCAGGCTAGGAACAAATCAGCGCATCGAGAGGACCATCGCCCTCACTCGAAAACACGCAGAACACAACATATTTATTACTAAATTCTTCAATTAATTGATTCTTCTTTCCATACTGCTGCTTTAACAGAATGGCGGCCACTGTTGTTCACACTACCAATCATATTTCGTCATCATACGCCAATCATATTTACATGGTGTTTTAGGCCACTAAATGAAATTCTACGTTGAAAATACAAATACATCAGAATACATACAAGATACACCAGTATTTCATTCGTTTTATTTTAATCAATTTCAACAATAATCAATAATAATTTTTACTTGATCTCGTAGTTAATTCAAATTGTAATTTTGTGATTTTAGTTGTATACCCACACACTTTTGTTCAATTATTTCAGTGGTTTATATACCACAACCATTTAAAACAAAACTCAAATTACGAGTATATAACAAATTAATACCCATAATCCTAATACGTACACCTATTATAGTTTTAGTATTGAATAATAATAATCATTATCGTCATAACTTCGTAGTTTTATTTTATACCTACACTCTTTCGTTCTTTTATTTCAGTGGTTTATATATCACAACTATTTACAACACTATTATAAACATTAATGCCTGCAACCCTATCCCGCATATTATCGCCAATATTTTGGTATTCAATAACTCTTTGAATCATAATTTTTTCGCCAACTGATTCTATACGTCCATGTTACAATGAGTGAGGAAGCTATACTGCCCACCCAACTTGGCAGACAGTTTTTACTGATACGCCAGGGACAAGGAATTTACCTCTATCAGACAAATAAACGCGCGACCAAATTGTTTTTGAAAAGCTCAGAAATGCAAAGTTTGAGCGGAAATCTTGACTTTGAAGAACCCAAATTGTTTTTGTCGTCATGAAATAATACAAAGCTCCTGTGATAGTGAGGAAGCAAAGGGTTAAATGGCTGACTATCTCGATGCAACAAAGTGACAAAACCATCTAAGGAAATTCCCGTCCGACTGTTCCCCCCTATGATGCAGCTGAGTGAATATAATGTAAAGTCGGGTGGCCGCTTCTCCAAGCAAAATATATATAGCTCCCCGAGAATACGGCGCATCTCAGACAGATGCTAATGTACGTGTTTTCTTCCCACTCCAACTTCAGCTCCCGAGTAAAAGTCCGTAAGAGGAGAGTTCTCCGAGTGAATCACACACTCAAGTTTTGAGATCCGTTGAAAACCAAGTTGAAAACCCCTATCGGCCCGGTCCTATCGCATCACTCAGCCCGAAAGCGCCGACTTTGGAAGTTTTCTGGGGGTTCCTCTCTCTCTCTTATCTTATGAGCCTCCAGGACGTCCTCTGCCCCTGTCTTCTTCGAGATTAGATCTGTATTAGATTTGTTTTCAATATTTATGTATCCCCCTCTCCTTCACCCGCGAGTCTTTGATAACATTTACGACCTTCCGAGGAAAATGTGCCGCTCTCGACGCTGAACCCTGCCAAAAGTGTTATTTAGAGCGCGAAACGAAATTACGTACTATAAACAAGATAGAGGATGTTTTCTTGGAAGACTTGGATTTATGAATTTTCTATATTTATAAGTAATCAATAGCCATTGAAGCTGACGCTGGAAAGATCAAGTCACTTCAAGTTCACACTTTCCATGTACTTCCATTAAAAGTGGAGTATCGTGCTAACCATCATCAATCCTGAAAATGTCACAAAACTTGTACCATGATTTTGAATATTTATGTTCGAGACAAGGGTTGAAACGAATAGAGCAATGCAAAATGTATGAGAAATTTATATTTGATTCATAATCTATATTTTTCCACTTCTGTATGAAGTGCAGAAATGCTTGCTCGTTTTCAATAATTTTTCCGATCCCTTATTTTCGACAGCAAAGTAAAGTAAAGTAAGTAAAGTAAACAACCATTTCAGGTTGGATTTTCGTCCGACTGCCATTCCTGGCGTCAAAAATAATTTTTCCGATCCCTTATTTTCGACAGCATTTGTCATCTTAAGACTAGCTTCGACCTATTGACTTAAAAATGATCACAACTCTTAATTAATTCATAAAATTGAAACTTTCTTAATTCAGGCAAAAATATGGAGTTTTTATAGTTTTCCCCGATTAAAGATGAAATGAGCTTCAAAGATGAAAACGTGGGAGTATGAGAAATCTCAATTTTGGATGCAAACGCTTACATACGAGTCTGCAACACATTGGGACATTTCATGTCTTTAGTTCCCAAGCGACAACTAAACAAGCGGCATTGTTTACTACACCCATTAATAAATATATAATGACGACATAAGTACCAAGAACGAGTACAGAAGAGATGCCTGATAAATCGAGAGCTTTCCAACGATGAGTGAAAAACGACGAAGTACTATTTCCCTAGCAATGACTCGGTTGTAAGCGGAAATCATCAGAAAACCAAACTTAACGCTTTTTTCGTTTATGTGCCAAAGTAAAGACATGAAATGTCAAATTGATATACCATTGAAAGAATATACTTAATTACATTTCTCTCCAACGAACTCACAGGTTTTTTTAATAGCAAATAATAATAACATAGATAGTAACAAACAAACACACATTATTACACAACCGTTCATTATTTTTTGTATAGATCACCGATCTGCAAAGATCACAGCTTTTTCATTGCTCAACACTGTAGTAATAATAAACTATAATAATAAATTAGATCAGTCTGGGGGTGATGATTTTCATAGGAGACCGTCCACAAGCAAACCCGCACAATCCCTGGAAATTTCATCGAATCGGATGAGAATTGTAGAAGTTGTGGCTGTGGCAAGGATTTCATGACAGACACAGGTGAATGTCTGTGTGTGTGTGACGAAATCTTGTGTCGTCTGCCCAGGCCTTAGTTCTCAACCGATTTTCGTGGTTATTTTTTGGTTCGACGCGAAAAACTATCTAGTTGTGCACTAGATAGCCGGAATTTCGAATTTTGCTTTTTAAGGGGGGATAGTGGGGGATAATGCTCAAAAAACGTGCTTTTTTGGGCCTAATTTGTGTACTCCACCCAGGCCTCAATTTCCAACCGATTTTCGTGGTTCTTTTTTTGACATTTTCATGTCTTTGCCCTGGCACATAGCACAAAAAACTGTCACGAAATTGCGTAACGAAATTGTGTTACAGTGCCTTTATAATGATTTCCGCTTACAACGACCCCGTTGTTAGGTTTGTTCCTTTTCTACACTTTTTAACCCACAAAAATCGTTCACCACTCGTTGGAAAGCTCTCGATTTAACGAACATTTTCATGTTCTCCATAACATATTGACTATACGAATAGCGGAGCTATGGGCATAACTGTTCTCATATTTTGTTTACAAACTAATGATCGTGAGTGTAGAAGATAATTAATCCGGAATCGTCTATTTTATTGAAATTAAGTACCTACCTCTTAATATTAATAATTGTGTCAATTTGTAACATAATATGTAACAACAGCAACGCATTGTGAGGTTTGAAAAATACAACAAATAGCTATAGATAGTTATTGTGTTAATGATTCGTTTCACATTCTGACAACAACGGAGGGTGGGTTATAAAATCCTATAGTGAGGTAAAAAGCAATAGGTAAAGACATGAAAATGTCCCAATGCGTTGCAGACTCGTATGCAAGCGTTTTTTATGTTACTTCTGCATGTTCTTGAGTTTTAAACATCTCTATCATTAGTTTTTGGTTTTGTTTGTGTCCAGGTGTTTTGATTTGTTTTGAGTTCCTGAGAACATAATTTTGACCAATTGCGTGATTTTACTTATTTTTAATTTTTCGAATCGAGTGTGAAGCGTTTAGTTCTTTCTAATAAACTTGATTGTGAAGGTGTGAAGCCAGTATGGTGTGGTACTACCTGGTGGTGGTCTACTACCGTACCTACTAACAGCTGGTAGGTAAAAAAAACGTCTGCCAAGTTGGGTGGGCAGTATAGCTTCCTCACTCATTGTAACATGGACGTATAGAATCAGTTGGCGAAAAAATTATGATTCAAAGAGTTATTGAATACCAAAATATTGGCGATAATATGCGGGATAGGGTTGTAGGTATTAATGTTTATAATAGTGTTGTAAATAGTTGTGGTAACCCACACAATTCCTGAAAATTTCATCGAAATTGGTTGAATAGTTGCGGAGTTTTGGTTGTAACAATAAATTTAAAGTTCGCGCATGCGCAGCGGCTATTGCTTGACCAATTTGATTGAAACTTATAGGGTGTTTCTTAGAAGTTAGTCCCTAACTAACCTCCAAATTTGAGCAAAATCGGTTCATTAGAAACCGAGAAACCGAGGTTCCAGGAAATTCACGTTTGCGCATGCGCACTCGCTCCTATTGGTCCGGAGGTGCTGAAATTGATAGGGGACCGTCTAGGACCTAACCCGCACAATCCCTGATAATTTCATCAAAATCGGACCTCAGGTTAGTATAGTTTTGCCCGGGACAAGGATTGACCACAGACAGACCGACAGACAGACAGACACGGAACCAAAATTGTTCGGGAAGCTCTAAAACGCAAAAAGCAAGTGGAAATTTTGATTTTGGAGGACATTTTTTTTTTTCACTTCTTTCACGAATACAGAGCTTCCCTTGCTCCCTTGCAGCTTCGGTAGTGAGGAAGCAAAAGTTGGTAGGTAAAAAACGCTGCAAATCATTGCCCAAAGTTATTTTTCTCCAGAAGTTTCATTTTTATTCTACGCGGAAACCTATCTAGTTGTGCACTACGTCGCCGGCTTTGAATTTTGAATTTTAAGGAGGAAAAAAAGGGGGGGGGGGGTTAATGCTCAAAAACGTGCGTTTGCGGGCATAATCCTGTAAAATTTGCCCAGACCTCAATTTCCAACCGTTTTGAGTGTTTCTTTTGTTCGACTCTTAAATCTTCAAAATTGCACACTATTTCATCAGAGTATTAAAATTCGCAAAATGAGGGGGAGAGTGGGGGATTATATTCACAAAGTATCCGATATTTTGGTTCCTGTATAGCTTACTAATTGTATCTAAGCTTTGAAATTTAGGAAAAATTATCATTATACTTTAACGGACTGCCTACAAAAACAAATAGATGAAAGTTCAACGTTACTAACTTTTACCGCTTTGGTGCCAGACTGGTACCATCGGCGGGGGGGGGGGGGTTAACTCGAATTCGCATGTTGGGTGTCGTAGATCATGGTTTTTAAAATTCTCTTCGAATTCGAGGCTCCCACCCCGCTTGAAATGATATGGTGGATAAGGCTGAAGGGGGGGGGATCACTATTTCCTGCTTCTAATACTTGATAAATTACATCAAGTGAACAGTTTTTTCGCTTACCAGCTGGTATTTATTGACCCAATGCTTAACCAATGGGACGTCCCCTGGAATGCATACATTACTAAGCAATATGTTTTAATGAAAAATTTCACGTTTTTTATCCATTTAGGAACATTTTCTCGATTTCCTTACAAGTTGTAGAATCCCAGTTTTCACTAGCTGTCCTTGTGAACAGCTAGCTGTTGTGTGAAGTTGTCTTCATAATGAACAATTAAGTCCAAATTTTTAGTGGTGAACCGAAGTTACAACACAAAACTATCCATGAAAAATCAACTTTGTCTACTCACTACACGAGTATGAAAAATAATAAGCCAAACGCTCTGACGAAATGAAACGGCAACATCTCACCATCAGAACAAAAAAAAAAAGTAAATAATTCTGTGCGGTAGAACTATATAAATTTGTTCCTCGCGCCTTCAAAAACGTTCTCTCAGAAAATGCGTTCGAAGTTTTTGTCCTCCAGAACGCCACTCGACTCGCCCGCCCTCGTTCGCTAGCTTCTCATTTTGCCCACTTTCTTATGTTACTTTACCTAGGTACTACTTTACCTAGTATTTCCTTTACACTTCCGAATGGTTAATTCGAGTTTTGAAGATTTCTTTGAAGATGAAGAAGAAGGTAACCTTTGTTGTTATTATTTTGAAAACAAAACAACAAAACAGTCTCCCAAAACTTTCGATCCTTCTGATTTTATTTAGTTTCCATTCCTAGTTTCAACTTCATTATGCCACGAAATCGTCCAGTTTTTGAGAACTGCAAAAATAGACCTCTTTCTAGGAAGAAAGTTGTAGAATTAGACCGTGAAAGTGCTATTGAAATCAACAATGTCCATCAGCAGCACGACCATCAAAACAGTCCAGGTCAATTGCGAGCTTCTTCATCAAGGAGTAGTTGTACTTCTAATGGATCTGCATCTTCTAACAAATTGAATGACATGGAGGAGTATGACGAGTATGATTCTACTACGGTATTTGATATGGTTAATATATCAGAATTGTGCTCGGTTGTCACTGCAAATGCATTTACGTTTCCGGAGGTCAATAGATTTGAAAATCAGTAACTTCCGAAATATCAGTCAGAATAAGGTGCGGTTGGTCTCAAATGATCTCAATGTAATCCAGTTTAATAAAAAAATGTATTTAAAAAAACGGAAAAAAAATGAAAAATTTTTTGAATTTGGAAAACCCGATTTTTTTTTTCAAACGATTCCAAGTAGCCGTTTAGGAGCTGATACAACAAAAAATCATTTTGTTTTACTTGAGCAGGTTGCTTTATCAGAATATTAATGTAATAAATAGGTACGAGATGCGCGAGTAGTTGCGATGTAAATGATGAATGCGGTTCGTACAAGATTTACGTACGAGAGGGGAGCTCAATATTGGGGCATCATAAATTGCAAACCTAATGTATGCTTTGGGATTACTTCATTCTTTATTCACATTCTCAAGAGAAATGAATTCGTAAATTAGGCTTTGCGGGGCACACTCCGCGGCTTCATTAATTCTTAATTCATTAGGTAGGTAGAGAGAAGCAGACAAGGCCACTCAAGTTTGTATTGTTGAAGGATGGGTTGGTTCTTATACGAAGTTTTGTACGTGGAAAATGGCTTTCCGATTGTTTTCGCGGAAACAAAGGCCCGAGTCAACTCCTTAATCAAGAACATCAGACAAAGAAAAGAGGCATCAACAGTCGGGGAGCCTTGTAACCATCTTGATGTTACATCGAGGACCCGAGCATTGTGCTGGAAAGTGATATTCTCTCTTGAGTGTAAGTAATATTCCGTAAACAGGAATAACGAAGGGGAAGAAGTTTGTCAATTAGGTGTAGTTCGAGGCTCCTTTGTTCATACTTCGTGATTGGATAATTATCCGATTACGACATTATGGGACAGGAATATGTGAGAAATCGCGAAATCCAGTAAATTCAACGTTCGCACTCGCGCAAAAGTAACTAAGTAGGTACAAAATTTCGAAAAGATCATACTTGTGCCAGTTGCTATTATTCCTTGAAATGCAAGAGAAATCGTACGACTTCGAAGTGGAAAAATTATATTTTGGATGATACAACGTTTGCAGATTCTTAAAGGCTATCACTGGGAACATTTAAAACTATAGGAGTCCATCCCAATCCGCACAATCCCTGAAAATGTCAAATGTTATGCCTGTTTGGATAGCGCTTGCGCCATGGCTTATACTGATATTATTTCGGTTAAGTTTATAGGGAACGTTTGAAAAAAAAGTCCATTCATGCAGCATGAGTTAATGAGCGAATTTCCATTGAAAAACAGTGTGGTTAGGGGGTCTCAGTCGGTCGCCGTTCGTTCCTCGTTCCGGGTTAGTATTTCACTAAATCGAAGGCGCAAAAACTTAAAAAGTTGTACCTAAATTTAAAATTTTGAAGGATTTTAGAAACTAATTAGAGCACGGCTCTAGGGAATTGAAAAACTGAAATATTGCCTCGGGAATCATCAAGATCGAACAATAATTGCCAGAGAAAAATACGAAAAACATGGAAAAACCCGTTTATTCCGTAGTTTTTCTCATTTTTCTTTGGCAATTATTGTTCGATTTTGATGATTCCAGCGGCAATATTTCAGTTTTCCAATTCCCTAGGGCCGCGCACTATAGAATTTCTAAAATTCTTTGAAATTTAAAATTTAGGTACTACTTTTTACGTTATTGCGCCTTCAATTTCGCTAAATACTAAAAACGAACGGCGACCGACTGAGACCCCCTTAATGGCATAGGTTTTTTTGAAAAATTGTATTTTTTTAGCGAATTTTCAAGGAAAATGAAGCTACTGCAATGGTCTCAAATTTTTAGAATGGACTTTTCCGAAAAAAATTATCACTGAAATCCATTTTGGAACGTTCTGAAACGATCCCTGAAGTTTTTCCAAAAATGACATGTGTTCGAGTATTGTTGTACTCAGAAATGCAGTAGCCGTGTGGGTACTCCATGAGTTCGTGGAGACGAGTAGAACGTGAATATTGACTCCTAACATCTTCAAAGCATACCCTGTTCATACTGTATATTGGTATAGTGTACTGAAAACCAAAAAAAAAAAAAAAAAACAACAACAATAGCCGTTTGGGTACTCTACGAGTTCGTGGAGACGAGTAGAACGTGAATATGGACTCCTAAGATCTTCAACCATACCCAGTGCATACAGTATGTTGGTATGGTATACTGAAAATCGAAAAAACCCATAATAGCCGTGTGGGTACTCTATGAGCTCCTGTAGACGTGTAGAACTTGAATATGGAATCTTCAGAACATGTTAGCATTTAGCTTTAGCGAATTTTCAAGGAAAATGAAGCTATTGCAATGGCCTCTAAAATGTTTTCTCTGAAATCCGCTTTGAAAGATTCTTAAACGATCCCTGAAGAGTGTTAAAAAATATTTCTTTGCAAAATGTTTTCATGCTGCATGAATTAATTATTTATTGATGATTTCAATTAAAATGAAGACACGGTGGTATTCAGAAAATACGGAACAAAGTACTCTTTGTGGCGGTTAGATCGCTGCTGAAGGTTTGTAATGGAACTTTCTACAGAGGGAGAACAGGTACTGAGCGCCTGCAATACTCTAGATGCTCACTGCTGTCAACTCACTCGTGTCTGTCAGAAACTTTATACTCACCAAGGGTTAAGTGAATTCAAGTTCGATCTGTTTCTCTATAAGACTGAGGAATGGTCTTACTATGTGGAGTACTGTATTGGAGATAGAAGACTCCTTACTGTCTTCCAAGGGTAAATACAAGGTGCTGCACGAATCAAATCCTATTCCTAACAAAGAACCACGTGTGCGAATAGACGAGCTTTTAGACTAATGTGAAGACAAGCTCAGGAGAGTACAACCTAATATGTACTGTATCCGACAAAGCTAACACAAACTTGTAAATTCAAAATTTTATACTCTACCGCAATTTTATGGAGATCACCATGCTGCCCTCTTGTTGGACTTTTATAACACTTTTCTTATAGACTTTCACTCAGTTTGAGGTTGATTTGATTCCAGAACCGAAGACAAAAATTGAAAAGGCATGTAAAATTGGAATAAGAACCACAATACACCGAAAATCGCCGAAATTCCACTTGATAATAAACGGTCGTTTCACCGGATTAGAAGATAACGATAATGGGGCGCTTATGATGCTACTGAATATCTAGGTTGGAAGTAGCTGTACTGTTCTCGTTCAAAAATTTATAATCAACTCTCTACGATTCCTATTTAAGTTTCATGATTAAAACCGAACTCCGTGACATCTCTGCCCTCCAATCCCAGTGCCTTCTGTCAGAGTTTGGATGATTATACTAACGGTTGAGGTTGGATTCTCCTCTGCCGGGGTCATTCAGGCCAACCTGAAAAGTTCCAGTAGGTGGCGGCGTCTCCTTGATGTAGGTCCGACAGGAATAAATTATTCAGAGTAATCACTTTTTAACAATGGCAAGCTGGCGAAATGGTTGTAACTCAAAACACCGTCCCCGTTCTTCAGTTTCCATTATATTTCCTATTACCGAGGAAAATGTTTTCCATTCGAACCGAACAATTCAATACATTTCTTATTGTGACAGCAAAATCCATTTCTGCTGGTTTTCCGTTCACAATTACTGTTTATATCAACATCGGAAATATGATTGCCCTATCAATTTTGAAAACTAGAATTTTCTAGGCTTCATTCATTCGCATAGTAGGTAGTGAAAAGTTGAATAGCAGCTCTCAATACCCAATTTTAGATGTGACGGATGACTATGAGAATTATTACTTAATTTATCTGTGTTGAATGAAAACAAATTTACGATTGTCACACCTATTTATAAAAACGCTGCAAATTATTACACAATGGTTTATTATTTTTTATTTCTCTATATAGATCACTCGTCTGCAAAGCCACCAACCATCCAACATGAAGAAAAAAAAATAATAAAATAAAAACCTTTTTAACAAAAAAATGGACCGACCTCAAAAATGATGTCCGTGAACACCAAAAAGGAAAAAATAATAATCTCAGCGAAAACACACTGATGTATAAGGTTGTTGGATATAAATATCTTGTCAACAGATGGTATGTTGGAATACCAACAATTATTTGTAATGTGATTCACACTCATTGTCACACTCATATCCTCCATCATATGATAGCAGTGACGTACTACCCAATAGTTTTGGAACACTTATCTCTACTCGTATTCATGTTTTGTAATACTCACCAGATCATGTGAGTATTACTTAATAACCACAGTGTATCCAGATAGGTAGGTAGGTACGCATTGAAGTCGCCGCCGTGCCCACCTGTAGACACAAACTAATCACCTTCCTTACTCGATGATCTGGTTAGCATTACAAGAGTAAGTACCAACCATTGAGTTAAAATGTGCTCCCCAAACTATCAGGCACCTAGTACGTCTCTGCTGCCATATGAGTATGATAGTAAGTGTGAACCTCCCTAGGAATGGTTGTGACGAGTAATTTGAGACTCTATTATTACATGAGACTGTTTATTTTATTGGTGGATATATTATATTGTAGCAACATAACTTCGGAATCGTTGTTACCTAATTAACGTTCAAAACCGTCCACAATTTTAGACAAAAAGATATATACGTTCATACTCGGTGTGGAAGCATGTCTTTGGTATGGGAGGTATGTACCTATATTTCCGAAAACGAATAAAATGTTGGTAAGTAGAACATCTAGGAGACGTTTGTGTCTACAGGTGGGCACGGCGGCGACTTCAATGCGTACCTACCTACCTATCTGGATACACTGTGGTAATACTCACATGATCTGGTGAGTATTACAAAACATGAATACGAGTAGAGATAAGTGTTCCAAAACTATTGGGTAGTACGTCACTGCTATCGTATGATGGAGGATATGAGTGTGACAATGAGTGTGAATCACATTACAAATAATTGTTGGTATTCCAACATACCATCTGTTGACAAGATATTTATATCCAACAACCTTATACATCAGTGTGTTTTCGCTGAGATTATTATTTTTTCCTTTTTGGTGTTCACGGACATCATTTTTGAGGTCGGTCCATTTTTTTGTTAAAAAGGTTTTTATTTTATTATTTTTCCATTTTATATTATTTTTATTTTTCACTTTTTAGTGGTCCTCAATTTAAATCAGAAATTAATTATCCGCAGTTTTTCGATCAGTTTTCGCAATGCAGATCTACTTCAATACTGTGCATCATTTCAGTAAGGTGAACTAGAAGCCATAGGGTGGACGACATTTTGTAATCCGGATCAGTTTCCATACGTGTAGATGAGTTCCCGTTTATGGATCAGTTTCAGGAGGTATTTGGGTCACTTTCCTTCTTAGCCATCTACTCTCATATCCCTTAACTGTTCGACTTCCCTCATATATCGTAGGTACTTGGTAGTTCTGACAACACAATTCAACAACTCAACCATGACATGATTGACGAGGTAGCTAAGTGCTACATCCACTTGATAGAAAACCCTTTATCACCTAACTGTACTATATACCTCATATTTGGTACGGCACTATTCAGTTCTGACGATCTCCTATACCATTACCTACCCTACTATTTATGAATGACGAAGAAGCGATGTGCTACACCCACTTGGTAGAATACCCTCTCATCACCTAACTGTACTATATATCTCATATTTGGCACAGCACAATGTACTTCTGAAGATCTCCTATACCATTACCTACCCAACTATAGTATGGATGATGAGGAAGCTATGTGCTACCCCCACTTGGTAGAGTACCCTCTCATCACCGAGTTCTACTATATACCCCATATTTGGTACGGCACTATGCAGTTATGACAATCTCCTATACTATTGCCTACCCAACTACCTACATTATGGATGACGAGGAAGCTAAGTGCTACACCCACTTGGTAGAATACCCTCTCATCACCGAGTTGTACTATATACCTCATATTTGGAATGGCACTACGCAGTTATGGTAATCTCCTATACTATTGCCTACCCAACTGTATTATGGATGACGAGGAAGCTATGTGCTACACCCACTTGGTAGAATACCCTCTCATCACCGAGTTGTACTATATACCTCATATTTGGTACAGCACAATGTACTTCTGAAGATCTCCTTTGGTATGACGAGAAAGCTAAGTGCTACACCCACTTGGTAGAATACCCTCTCATCACCGAGTTGTACTATATACCTCATATTTGGTACGGCACTATGCAGTTATGACAATCTCCTATACTATTGCCTACCCAACTACATTATGGATGATGAGGAAGCTAAGTGCTACACCCACTTGGTAGAATACCCTCTCATCACCGAGTTGTACTATATACCTCATATTTGGAATGGCACTACGCAGTTATGGTAATCTCCTATACTATTGCCTACCCAACTGTATTATGGATGACGAGGAAGCTATGTGCTACACCCACTTGGTAGAATACCCTCTCATCACCGAGTTGTACTATATACCTCATATTTGGTACAGCACAATGTACTTCTAAAGATCTCCTATACCATAACCTACCCAACTATATTATGGATGACGAGGAAGCTATGTGCTACACCCACTTGGTAGAATACCCTCTTATCACCTAACTGTACTATACACCTCATATTTGGTATGGTACTATACAGTTATGGCAATCTCCTATACTATTGCCTACCCAACTATATTATGGATTTTTTTTTTTTTTTTTTTTCAATATTCTTTATTGCACCAAGTATAACTTATTAACAATATTATTTTCAAAATATGGACAAATATTCAAAACTAAGATACATCACTGAGTTTTGTTGATTATGGTGGATGTTTCACTTCACTGCTTCACAAGTAAGCTAGGTCAAGTGGTTTGGTTCGCTTCAATCTTCTGATGATATCACTTGTATCAAGGAGTTGGACAGCTTCCTCGTTGATGTGACATCTTAGCCGCTGTAGGTGTCTCACAGCTTGTCGCTTTACAGCATCGTTTATTGTTTCGATCCGAAGCTCATGATGGAGACGTTCGTTTCGAAAGTACCATGGTGCATTGACCACCGTTCTTACACATTGTTCTGGAATCTTTGGATGATGTCTCGATTTGACTGAGCCGTACAGCCCCAAAGCTGAGCTCCGTATGTCCAGACTGGTTTAAGGACTTGGTTGTACAATGTAAGCTTGTTCTGGATTGACAACTTCGACCGTCTCCCCATTAGCCACTGCATTTTTCTGAATTTTAGAAGAAGTTCTTCCTTCTTTTTTTTGACATGGGCTTTCCATCTAAGTTTGGCGTCTAGTGTCATGCCTAGGTATTTGGCTTCATTAGCATTCGGAATAACTTTTCCCATGAAATGTACCGGAATATAGTCGATTCTCTTGTTAGTGAAATCGACATGTACCGACTTAGTTTCATTTATTTTGATTCTCCATTTTGCTGTCCACTTTTGTATGCTGGATATTGATTGATTCAACTTGTTGGTGGATTCAGTGTTACATTCTCCGACTGCCAAAATCGCTGTATCATCTGCGAAGGTGGCTGTGGTGTTCATTCCAATTTCTGGGAGATCACTGGTATAAAGGACATACAAGAGCGGTCCAAGAACACTCCCTTGTGGGACTCCTGCATTGATTAGCTTCGGCTCTGAGTAGGCGTCTTCTTGCTTTATTCTGAAGTACCGATTTGTGAGATAAGACTGAAGCAGCTCAGCGTACTTTATTGGGAGAGTTTTGCGCAGCTTGTAGTTGAGTCCCTCATGCCAAACTTTGTCAAACGCCTGAGCGACGTCAAGGTAGACGGCTGAGCAGACTTTCTTTTCCTCAAGGGCTTGTTCAATTATATGTGTTATTCTATGGACTTGATCGATCGTGGAATGTTTCTGTCGAAAGCCAAACTGGTGCCTTGGAAACAGCTTACGTTCTTCGATTATGGGTACTAGTCGCTTGTGGATTAGTTTTTCAAATAATTTTGATAATACTGGTAGAAGTGAGATTGGTCTGTACGAACTTGGCTCCGTGGGAGGCTTTCCAGGTTTAGGAATCATTATGACCTCGGCAATCTTCCACAACTGAGGAATGCAACGGTGTTTTATAATTGCATTAATAATCATGGTTATTTTTGCAATGGCTTTACGCGGGAGATGCTTAAGGATCTGACCAGTGATAAGGTCGTAGCCAGGAGCCTTTTTTGGACTGATTTCCTTATCGATTATGAGCTTAATCTCTTTGATAGTAACGGGTGGAATGTCAACATCTTGATCAATACCATTTGTGACCTCTAGAGTCATTTCATCTGTCATAGCAATGTTTGGAGTGAATATGTTTGCTAGGTAATCAGCAAAAATCGCTGCTTTGTCTTGATTACTCTTAGCCCAACTCCCATCGGCATTTTTTATGGGTGAAGCTTGTATTATTGGTCTTTTAAGATATTTGGTAGCCTTCCAAAGTGAGTAATCAGTATCACGATGACTTGTGAGTCCCATGATATAGTGCTCTTGGGTTTCTTCATTGATCTCCTGAGTCAAAGACCTCAGTTCACTTTCTGCCTTGTACCATGCTGATTTATGGCTGGGTACTCTAGTTACTTGCCATCGTTTTCTGGCCTTGCGTTTTTCTTTTATTGCAGTGACTATTTCCCGAGGGTAATTGATCCCTCGGAGTCGCCTTGTAAGTGTTGGTGTATTTTCCCAAGCAACAGTTTGTATACTGCAAACAAGATGCTCGAGCTCGTGTTCAATTTCTTCTGGTGATTGTAAGGACTTACTCAAGTCGATATGTCTGCATATTTCTTGCTTGAAGAGCTCCCAGTTGGTCTTCTGATTGACTAGGGCAGGGTTGGATGGCTTCTGAATGATTCGATCACTGAGTGTCAGTATGATGGGTGAATGATCTGAACTGAGATCAAAGTTTTCTTCGACTAGCAGGTAATTCGCTGAAATGTTTCTTGTAATGAAAAAGTCAATCAGATCGGGTGTCTTGTCGGGGTCTTGTGGCCAGTATGTTGGTTTCTCGGTTGAAAATGCTTCGCAGTTTTTATCATTGATTGCTTGAATCAATCTACGACCTTTTGTAGTAGTTAGTCTTGAACCCCAAAGTGTATTTTTAGCATTGAAGTCCCCTCCTAGGATGAAACGATTCCCAAGTTGGGAGAGTATACCCATGTATTCGTCGTATGTCGTTTGGTGCCTCGGCGGACAATATATGCTTGCAACATTAATCATGAATGAGGTGGTCCTGATTGTAATGGCACATATCTGGAACGCTTCAGTTTCTATTTTGACTTGCTCATGGTGATAAAGGCTTTCTTTAATTAATACTGCACTGCCGCCGCGCGCTTGATTGCTTGGATGAATGGCGTGGTAGCACTTGTAGCCTTTGAGTCGGAGGTACGATTCGTTGGTAAAATGTGTCTCAGAAATGAGACAAATGTCAATCCGGTTGAAGTCTAGAGCCAACTGAAGCTCAGTTTTTCGTGACATGAGTCCATTGGCATTCCAGCAGAGTATTTTGACACTATTCATGTTGATTTTTCCGGACGAGTGCTTTCGATTCTACGAACACGCTCATCCAGGTTGCTGAAACTCTGGCTGAGTTTTGTGACTATTTCGAAAATCTGATTTATTTTTGAGTGGGTGTCTTTGTTGACGGGATCGACCGATTGCCCGGTTGGCAGTTGTAGTAGCTTTTTCTGATTTTGCAGAACTTTCGAATATGACAGGAGATTAGAGACCTGACCGGCGGTCACC
Organism: Apolygus lucorum; assembly: GCA_009739505.2. Lineage (NCBI taxonomy): Eukaryota > Metazoa > Arthropoda > Insecta > Hemiptera > Miridae > Apolygus > Apolygus lucorum. The sequence goes on from CM019176.2 coordinate 28,983,639, forward strand.
TGGGCCGTTTTTTTATTACAGAGTAACGGCTTTTTTGGTATGAATGTTTCTTTATTAGGTTTTACTTGTCCTAACTTTTCCATCTGTTGTTGATGAGGAATTTTCTTGTTTCTATTAATAGCTTCAATAGCTACTGGGCAACCGCGATAATTTGCAGTGTGGTCTCCAGAGCAGTTGGCGCATTTTGCAGGTGTATCTCTGGCCTTGGTGCATTCTTCAGTGAAGTGGCCCTTAGCACACTTAACACATCTAGGTGGCTTGGAGCAGTAGTTTTTGGTGTGGTTAAATTCTTGACATCTTTTACATTGGGATGGGTGTTTCGAAGACTTGATGGGATGCACTGTCACACGCCCTTTGAGAACCTGCTTAATTTCATAGATTTTCTCGGGATCTAAATCTTTTCGAAAATCGACAATGCACATATCTAATGGATTTTTAGATTTCCATTCAAGTTTTCTAGCTACTTGAAGTACACTGTGGGAACCAAATTGGTTTCTCAGATCATCAAGGACCTCCTCATTTGTCCATGATTTGTGGATTCCTTTAATCATGACTTTGATGGGCCTGTCCTGTTTATTTTGATACGTATAGTGCGGAATTTTTTTGTCCGCAAAACACTTTGTGATAGCACGAAAGCCATCTGAATCCATCGTGTTAATTTTGACCACATCATTTGACATAGTGGTAAAACTAACTTCGCTGGTTTGTTCCTCGACCATTTTCTTGAGGGCTGGAAAGGAAGAAACCCTTTCAATATAAACGGGAGGAGGTTTTGGATCTTTTTTTGGTTGTGGCTTGGCAATAGGATTTATGACTGGTGGACGTACAATACTTTTTTTTCTTTTGTGTCCTCTTTGAATGACATTATTCCACTCGCCTGTCTCTTCGGCTAGGATTTCTTCGTCTGTTGAATAGGACTCAATGGGAGGGGCTGGCTGATTTGTTTTGCTCAGTGTTTTAGTTTTGATTGTGTCGATCTCAATCTCCAGTTGATTGACTCGAGCACGTTCTTGTAGGCCAGCTTCATTAGCTTCCCTTAAAATTTCGCATAAATTGCTAATAATTTTGAATAACTCACTAACTGTGCTCCGAACAGCAGGCGAATTACGAAGCTCTGGAGTGTTGTTGACAAATTCTTTTTGTTGTTTTGCTTCGGCAAGCGCTCGCGATATCACTTCGGGGATATTATGGATGATGAGGAAGCTATGTGCTACACCCACTTGGTAGAATACCCTCTCATTACCGAGTTGTACTATATACCTCATATTTGGTATGACACTATGCAGTTATGGCAATCTCCTATAATATTGCCTACCCAACTATATCATGGATGAGGAGGAAGATATGTGCTACACCCACTTGGTAGAATACCCTCCTATCACCTAACTGTACTACTTTATTAAATAAAGTAGTACAGTTAGGTAATGAGAATTAGAAATTTTCTAATATTTGGTACGGCACTATGCAGTTCTGACGATTTCCTATACCATTACGTACCCAACTATATTTTGGAGGAGGAGGAAGCTATGTGCTACACCCACTTGGTAGAATACCCTCTCATCACCTAACTGTACTATTTTATTTCTATTATTTGGTACGGCACTATGCAGTTCTGACGATCTCCTATAACCATTACCTGCCTAACTATATTATGGATGACGAGGGAGCTATGTGCTACACCCACTTGGTAGAATACCCTCTTATCACCTAACTGTACTATACACCTCATATTTCGTATGGTATTATGCAGTTATGGCAATCTCCTATACTATTGCCTACCCAACTACATTATGGATGACGAGGAAGCTATGTGCTACACCCACTTGGTAGAATACCCTCTTATCACCTGACTGTACTATTATATCCCTAATATTTGGTACAGCACTATGCAGATCTGACGATCTCCTACACTGTTACGTACCCAATCATGTAATCACTAATGAGGGGGCTATGTGCTACACCCACTTGGTAGAATACCCTCTTATTACCTAATTGTACTATTATATCCCTAATATTTGGTACGGCACTATGCAGATCTGACGATCGCCTACACTGTTACCTACCCAATCATGTTATTAGTGTTGAGAGAGCTATGTGCTACACCCACATGGTAGAATACCTAACTAACAGTACTATGATTATCCTTCATATTTGGTAGGAAAACTCACATACTCGAGCATTGATAAACACGTTTGATATGGCTCATGCAGGTTCTGAGCGAATAACCCAGTATAATTTCCCCCTTTCTCATCACCGCAGCACCTTTTAGTTATCGGAACCCCCCTCATATAGTATATCATTTTAAAGCTTACAATCAGACCTTTAATTTGACTATACACAAATGGTCCTCCATCGACTCAGTCGGAAGTCACAGGGCAAGAAGAGTGAATGCGGACCGATATTCCCGAAAACGGGACCCACGTTTTTCAACTTCATTCACAAATTTTCGATACTTCTAACAAAGCAAAATGAAATCTGTTTGAAATGGGACCACCACGGATACTTGTAGAACAAATTTCAAAAAGAACCAGACAGATTGGTACCAGAATAAAGAAATGCAAGCGACTCGGACATACAAAAAAAAAAAAAAAAAAAAATCGTCGTCCCACGACAACCCGAATTGAGTACCTCCTCTTTCGCGCGCCTTCGGCGCGTTGAAGTCGGTCAAAAATCGATCGCAATTCGGTCAGCTAACATTTCAACGGAGATTAGGCCTCTTTTGCGATTCACACTCGTGTTTCTGATTTATCGTACGTCCAAACTTTAAATTCTCGTAGTGAGCGAACGGTTTGTCCTACAGAGCTCCGGGTGGTCTCTAAAAATTCCATAGAATCTTAAATTGAAGAAAAAACAATACCTTTATATCGAAATTTTCAAAATTTCAAATTTGATTTTGGAACCTTTAGAAGAGACCTACATTAACCAACATCTTGAGGGCACAACTAGACCCCAAATGGAGCCTACATACCAAATTTCATCAAAATCGGTCAATGCTAAGTGGCAAAAGTGCCGCGTACGGCGTACGGCGGACGGACAGCCAAATTTTTATTCGATGTTTGGATTCTACGTACCTTGAAACGTAAACCATCAAATTTTGAGGGGGTGTTAGAATTTTTTTTTCTTGGTCGATTCCAAAGGTTCATCATCGAAAATAATAAACCAAAAAGTATGATGGCAGTGAGAACTATTTGAATTGAATTAACTACAAATTACGGTTTTGGATCATTATTTTCAATAATTAACATTTTGAATGGAGCAAGAAAATAAATATTCAACCACCTCCCCACCACAAAATTTGATGGTTTACGTTTCAAGGTACGTAACATCCAAAAATCGAATAAAATTTATCCGTTCGTCACCCATGCGGCACTTTCCTTAATTAACCTGAACCTATGATGAAATTTGGGATATGGGCTCCATATGGGGTTTAGTTGTGCCCAAAATCTTTTGGTAGATGTCAGTAACTTCTAAGGGTTGAAAAATGAGGGCTGAAATTTTCAAAAGGCACTAGCTCCAAAATGTTATATACTACCAAGAGTCTACCGAGGTAGCGGAAGCTTTGTTTTCACTTTTCAAGGTTGAAAAAAAAAGTTCTCCAAAATCAAAATTTCCACTCGCGTTTCTTTCAAGACCTTTCTGAATAATTTTGGTTCCGTGTCTGTCGGTCTGTGTGTCTGTTATGGAACCCTGCCACAGCCATAACTTCTACATTTCTCATCCGATTTTGATTAAATTTTCAGGATTGTGCGGGTAGGCGTGTAGATGGTCCCCTATGAAAATCATCACCACCGGACTGATAGTAGCCGCTGCGCATGCGCAAACGTGTATTTCCTTGTTACTGTCATAACTTCTACAGTTTCCAACAATATTCGGAGATTTTGCGGGTTGACATGAAGAGTCCCCTTTAGGGTAGTAATAGATTGATGTTTTGAGATTAACTACTATGCATCGGATCATCAATACAATCGGGTTATGTATACGAGGAAGCTATGTGCCACACCCACTTGGCAGACTTCTTTTTTTTTCATCTTCATGATTTTTGCTAAGGATCTCAAATGTGACCACGGTGCGCAATGCGTACGTGCGCAATCGTGCGCAACGCACACAAACTTCGTTTTTCCAAAAGTGACTATACATTCTTTTTAATTGCAGATTCGGATTCTACGTGAAATTTCATGAACATTTCACTCCTCAACCGTTTTTTTTTATCGCGCGCAACCCGCTCAGCGCGCGCTCGAAGATGCGCAACCGCGAGGTTACGTCAAAATGTGCATGTACGAAGTACCCAAGACTCATGATATTTTCGTATTTTTTCACGCTGAATCACGTGGTGATGTTAAGTTCTTGATTTTACTGCATTTTTACCAAATTATCGATAAAAAATAAAGTTTTAAAAATAGAAAATGGCCTTTTTGAAGGGCAAAACCATCTTTTCTACTTAACAACATTTTTCTTGTTTTTTGTTATTTTGACATTTTCTACTTAACAACAAAACCATCTTTTCTTCTTAACAACATTTTTCTTGTTTTTTGTTATTTTGAAATAGTATTGAATTTTCAAACCGAATGAGACCACCCAGAGCTCTGTAGGACCATCCGTTTGCTCCCCATGAGAACTTGAGGGTTTGACTAACTATGCATCAGAAACACGTGTATGAATCGCAAAAGAGGCCTAATCTCAGGTCAAACTTGAGCTGACCAAAATGCGATCGCTGTTCGTTTCTTCGATTTGTACTCAATTTTGCGTCCTTAGCAACCGGTAATCAAATTTCCTAATGAAGGCGTCATAACTCAATATTTCTTCGAATCGAGTGTGAAGCGGTGTGTTGAAGTTTGGCGATGTTTCCCAAATTGGTTGATCGCCAAAACTTCAACGATCGATTTCGGCCAAACGGCTGAACCGATCTAAAAAATGAAGGTGGTCAGTCGACGCAGAAATTCATCCTGTTTAATAAAGGATTGAGTAAAATTTTCCGTAGGATGCATCGTGTACGAGTTATAGGCGAAAAACTGGAACAAGTGCCGAAAGATCGTGGTTTTTCGGGCACCAAAAAGTGAGCAAAAGGAGAATCTAGGAGATGTTTTTTCTTTTGCCTTTTCTATTATTATAAGTACTTCAGTGCCTTAGGTCGAACAACAGACGTTTCACTTTGATTATATGACATTTTTTGATTGCAACACCGTTTTCAATACTCATAATTTCGTTTACTCAGAAGTTGTTTCGTTATTCTATCATTTGGTAGGGGCGGGTGGGAGGGGGTGGGAGGAAGAGGGGATGCTTTTCTTACACAAAATTTGGTTCTCTACAACTTTGATTATGTGACATTTTTTGGTTGGATACGCCGTTTTTGATGTACAGGCCTTGAAACTTGAGCGTAACCCATTTTTCAACCAATTTGGGAAAAAGCGGCAAAATTCAACGATCGATTTCGGCCAAACGGCTGAACCGATCTTAACGTTTCAGGTGGTCATTCGACGCAGAAATTCATCCTGTTTAATAAAGGATTGAGTAACATTTTCCGTAGGATGCATCGTGTACGAGTTATAGGCGAAAAACTGAATCAAGTGCCGAAAAATCGCGGTTTTTCGGGCACCAAAAAGTTAGGACCAGGAGAATGTTTTTTTCTTTCGCCTTTTCTAGTATTACAAGTACCTCAGTGCCTTAGTAAGTTGAACAACAGACGTTTCACTTTGATTATATGACATTTTTTGATTGCAACACCGTTTTCAATACTCATAATTTCGTTTACTCAGAAGTTGTTTCGTTATTCTATCATTTGGTAGGGGCGGGTGGGAGGGGGGAGGAAGGGGGGATGCTTTTCTTACACAAAATTTGATTCTCTACAACTTTGATTATGTGACATTTTTTGGTTGGATACGCCGTTTTTGATGTACAGGCCTTGAAACTTGAGCGTAACCCATTTTTCAACCAATTTGGGAAAAATCGCCAAACTTCAACGATCGATTTCGGCCAAACGGCTGAACCGATCTTAACGTTTCAGGTGGTCATTCGACGCAGAAATTCATCCTGTTTAATATAGGAAAGAGTAAAATTTTCCGTAGGATGCATCGTGTACGAGTTATAGGCAAAAAACTGAAACAAGTGCCGAAAAATCGCGGTTTTTCGGGCACCAAAAAGTTAGCACAAGGAGAATCTAGTAGAATATACTAAAAACATGTTCCATAGGCACCCACAAGTCACCCATAAAAGTTTCGCTTTGTCCGGAATTAATGCAAACCCTAACTGCTAATTTGACTGGACTAGAGTGGAGGGGCTCTCTAACTCATTATGACTCGAGCTGCTCAATGCCCAAATTACGAAGGTCTGAGATATGGAGGCTCGGCCCTTTCCCCAGCCTGACTCACCAGGCTACCTAACATTTTGGAACAGGTAGTCGTCTATGTTAGCAAGTATACCCTTTGAAAAATTGGCCAGCCGCATTCTTTCTATCTGCGAACAGTACTACTTCTACTACCTATTATGATTTCACACGTTCATATTTTTTTCTCGATATATAGTTTCACGTTTCCTCATGTTTCATCGTTCTTGAATAATCATAATAACAATTTTGATTATTATGATAGATATAAATTTTGTTACTTATGTATTTCCTACTTCAAAATTCATTTTTTTATTACCTACCTGTTGAATAAAAAAATGTATTGAGTTGAAGCTCATTCCATATCCATGACTTTTTAAAACCAATTCGTGCCTTTCAGTGTATCATAAATTAATAATTGTGTTGAATTAAATGTGCGGGGATTTCCCCGCTAGCGTGTACGAACGTAACTCCCCACCTAGCGTGTAGCCAAGGGTTAATCAAAACTGGAGAACTCAAACGTTTCATTTTTTTAATAAACTTTTAAGATTGTAGAAAGATTTTATGAGACTGCATTAAATGAGTTCATGAATTAGCATTCATTGAACATTACTTTCCTTAAAGCGTCAGTCCCTGACCACAATAAAGTCAGTTCCTGTCGTGGACGTTAGACCCTGCCGTCCTCGGATTATATTTTTATTTATTATGTACCTAATAAGGGAGTTCAAGCTTGGCTGACAATCTCATTTCACACTACACACAATAGAGAAGGTGCATAAATTTTGGTGGGTGAAAATAGGAACATTTTGTAATATGAAAAAATCTACTTCAAATCCGACTTTTTCGTGAGAATGATGTTTTCCACTAAACAGATAGGAAATTCAGCGTTGTTTTCAACGGCGTTCTCATATTTGAGGTTATCTTGTGAAATCTAGGGAGTTATGAATATTATAAGAAAAGCTATGAAGGGAAAAAAGCCCGATTTTTAGCTGCGTAAAAAATGTGTAACATTTTTACAGTTTAAAATTAATTGTAGAATCGATCCTTGAAGTAAACCCCCAAACGGTCGTCACTCTGTGTAGGAGTCATTTTTTGAGTGATTGAGTGGGAGAGTTGTTTTCAATGAGTGAGCGCGTCTAAAAAAAGGCTCAGTTTAGTGTGAGAGTCTCAATGAGATTCGTTGTTCTCATTTTAATTATGAACGTAAATTATTATTTTCTCATCTTCAATTGAGCCTTCAAAGGACGCTCTCTGTAAGGATATTTACAATAATTATGAAATGGTCAAACTTCGAAGACTATGAGCAAACTAAAGTAAGTAAAGTAAACAACTATTTCAGGTTGGATTTTCGTCCGACTGCCATTCCTGGCGTCGCGGACGTCATCAGCCGTCTTCCTAAGGGAAGATCAGAATTTGTTCTGATGATTTCGCTGATGGCCTCCCATTGGCCTCACCACCCTGGGTTGGGACGAGGGGGAACTGCGACCGGCTTACCCAAAAATATGCTCCCTAGACGAGCCCCGAACTCATGGCCCGGCAACCGGTCCGAGTCTCGTCTCCAGAGACGCGATCCGCAACTCGCTCGGTCACAGCTGAACCCCTATGAGCAAACTATATAAATAATAGCAACGAATTTGATATGAACGGTATTAGGATTGAATTATTCATATTTTTATTGGTTTGACATTATATTTTGATTTTTGTTACAACGATAATAATCAAAGTGTTTTCTTGTGTTGCAGGAGGTCTGATGCTGGGCGGCAACCGTTGGATCTGTGATTGCGGCCTGGTCTGGGTCGGCCACTGGTTGCGGCGCTGGCTCAGAGAATCACTCGAACTCCACTCGTCAGCCGTCGACCCTCAAGTCCTGGCCATTGTCCGAGAAGCCGTCTGCATCGAACCAAGATCTCAGCAGTTCATCCCACTCATCGACCTCCACCCGGAGACTCTCAGCTGCCACGCCAGTGCTCTCAGCAGAGGGAAGCGCTATTCCTTTGGATTCGTTAGGCACATTTTGCACCATCCTCATATCGCTCATTTTACAGACTCTGTAACAAAAATTGAAGTTGAAGTGACTTCCCTGTTCTTGAAACCATAGTGGAATTTATTGGTATTGTTAACCACTCCACTGCTCTTCCCAACTCATAAGAATGTAGAGCGAAAATGCTGCCAAAATCCCAACAACTAGGGTAGTTATTTACAATCACTGTACATGTTAAAGTCCAAAAGAGAGAGGTCGTAGTGGGTTGCTTTGGATTTATTGTGTATAAAAATCTCTTTGTTTCAGAATTTTTCTCATACCACAGACCTCCAACCAAGATTATTCCGTGTGAGTAAAAATACTGGTAAGATTTCAAATTTCAAACTAATTAGAGTTTGGAATATTTCTAGCACTGAAATACAAGGTTGTATCCTGAACTTGACGATAGTTGTAGGCTCATATTGTGCCCTAAGATCGCATCATTCCAAAAATAATAAAATAAAAACCTTTTTAACAAAAAAATGGACCGACCTCAAAAATGATGTCCGTGAACACCAAAAAGGAAAAAATAATAAACTTAGCGAAAACACACTGATGTATTAGGTTGTTGGATATAAATAGGTTGTTGGATATGTATTAGGTTGTTGGATATAAATATCTTGTCAACAGATGGTATGTTGGAATACCAAATATTATTTGTAATGTGATTCACACTCATTGTCACACTCATATCCTCCATCATACGATAGCAGTGACGTACTACCCAATAGTATTGGAACACTTATCTCTACTCGTATTCATGTTTTGTAATACTCACCAGATCATGTGAGTATTACTTAATAACCACAGTGTATCCAGATAGGTAGGTAGGTACGCATTGAAGTCGCCGCCGTGCCCACCTGTAGACACAAACGTCTCCTAGATGTTCTACTTACCAACATTTTATTCGTTTTCGGAAATATAGGTACATACCTCCCATACCAAAGACATGCTTCCACACCGAGTATGAACGTAGATATCTTTTTGTCTAAAATTGTGGACGGTTTTGAACGTTAATTAGGTAACAACGATTCCGATGGTATGTTGCTACAATATAATATATCCACCAATAAAATAAACAGTCTCATGTAATAGTAGAGTCTCAAATTACTCGTCACAACCATTCCTAGGGAGGTTCACACTTACTATCATACTCATATGGCAGCAGAGACGTACTAGGTACCTGATAGTTTGGGGAGCACATTGTAACTCAATGGTAGGTACTTACTCTTGTAATGCTAACCAGATAATCGAGTAAGGAAGGTGATTAGTTTGTGTCTACAGGTGGGCACGGCGGCGACTTCAATGCGTACCTACCTACCTATCTGAATACACTGTGGTTATTAAGTAATACTCACATGATCTGGTGAGTATTACAAAACATGAATACGAGTAGAGATAAGTGTTCCAAAACTATTGGGTAGTAGGTACGTCACTGCTATCGTATGATGGAGGACATGAGTGTGACAATGAGTGTGAATCACATTACAAATAATATTTGGTATTCCAACATACCATCTGTTGACAAGATATTTATATCCAACAACCTAATACATATCCAACAACCTATTTATATCCAACAACCTAATACATCAGTGTGTTTTCGCTAAGTTTATTATTTTTTCCTTTTTGGTGTTCACGGACATCATTTTTGAGGTCGGTCCATTTTTTTGTTAAAAAGTTTTTATTTTATTATTTTTCCATTTTATATTATTTTTTATTTTTCACTTTTTAGTGGTCCTCAATTTGAATCAGAAATTAATTTACCCGCAGTTTTTCGATCAGTTTTCGCAATGTAGATCTACTTCAATACTGTGCATCATTTCAGTATGGTGAACTAGAAGCCATAGGGTGGACGACATTTTGTAATCCGGATCAATTTCCATACGTGTAGATGAGTTTCCGTTTATGGATCAGTTTCAGGAGGTATTGGGGTCACTTTCCTTCTTAGCCATCTACTCTCATATCCCTTAACTGTTCGACTTCCCTCATATATCGTAGGTACTTGGTAGTTCTGACAACACAATTCAACAACTCAACCATGACATGATTGACGAGGGAGCTAAGTGCTACACCCACTTGGTAGAATACCCTCTCATCACCTAACTGTACTATATACCTCATATTTGGTACAGCACAATGTACTTCTGAAGATCTCCTATACCAATACCTACCCAACTATAGTATGGATGATGAGGAAGCTATGTGCTACCCCCACTTGGTAGAATGCCCTCTCAACACCTAACTGTACTATATACCTCATATTAGGTACAGCACAATGTACTTCTGAAGATCTCCTATACCATTACCTACCCAACTATATTATGGATGACGAGGAAGCTATGTGCTACACCCACTTGGTAGAATACCCTCTCATCACCGAGTTGTACTATATACCTCATATTTGGAATGGCACTACGCAGTTATGACAATCTCCTATACTATTGCCTACCCAACTGTATTATGGATGACGAGGAAGCTATGTGCTACACCCACTTGGTAGAATACCCTCTCATCACCTAACTGTACTATATAACTCATATTTGGTACAGCACAATGTACTTCTGAAGATCTCCTATACCATAACCTACCCAACTATATTATGGATGACGAGGAAGCTATGTGCTACACCCACTTGGTAGAATACCCTCTTATCACCTAACAGTACTATACACCTCATATTTGGTATGGTACTATTCAGTTATGGCAATCTCCTATACTATTGCCCACCCAACAAAATATGGATGACGAGGAAGCTATGTGCCACACCCACTTGGCAGAATACCCTCTCATCACCGAGTTGTACTATATACCTCATATTTGGAATGGCACTACGCAGTTATGACAATCTCCTATACTATTGCCTACCCAACTATATTATGGATGAGGAGGAAGCTATGTGCTACACCGACTTGGTAGAATACCCTCTTATCACCTAACTGTACTATTATATCCCTAATATTTGGTACGGCACTATGCAGATCTGACGATCCCCTACACTGTTACCTACCCAATCATGTTATTAGTGTTGAGAGAGCTATGTGCTACACCCACTTGGTAGAATACATAACTAACAGTACTATGATTATCCTTCATATTTGGTAGGAAAACTCACATACTCGAGCATTGATAAACACGTTTGATATGGCTCATGCAGGTTCTGAGCGAATAACCCAGTATAATTTCCCCCTTTCTCATCACCGCAGCACCTTTTAGTTATCGGAACCCCCCTCATATAGTATATCATTTTAAAGCTTACAATCAGACCTTTAATTTGACTATACACAAATGGTCCTCCATCGACTCAGTCGGAAGTCACCGGGCAAGAAGAGTGAATGCGGACCGATATTCCCGAAAACGGGACCCACGTTTTTCAACTTCATTCACAAATTTTCGATACTTCTAACAAAGCAAAATGAAATCTGTTTGAAACGGGACCACCACCGATACTTGTAGAACAAATTTCAAAAAGAACCAGACAGATTGGTACCAGAATAAAGAAATGCAAGCGACTCGGACATACAAAAAAAAAAAAAAAAAATCGTCGTCCCACGACAACCCGAATTGAGTACCTCCTCTTTCGCGCGCCTTCGGCGCGTTGAAGTCGGTCACAAATATTGTGATATTGGTTTAAGTGATTTATTTACCGAATCGTAAATTTATGTCCGAATCGATTTATTTATGTCAATTTCCTTGTTTTCCCAGATAGAATCCCCGATCTCCTCGATTGGGTTCGGTTCACGTACTGTAAGTTGTTCCTTTCTGCCTTTTCTCATAATATGGAAATAACTTGGAGGTACTACTGGAAATACCATTACAGTAGTGTATGACAATCGACCCGATGTAAATTATGTCAGCTTTGGTTTTGGATGTTGGATTTGGGTCCAACAACAAAATCCTCCTCTTTCACCAAAATTTCGAAAAATTTACGAAAATTTTATTTATTTATTAATTAATAATATAATATGTTCATTTTATTAATTTTTTAAATTTATTTATTATTTATTTATTTTTTAAATTTATTTGAAGAAAATAAATTTTTTGAAAATTTGGTGAAAGAGGAGGATTTTGTTGTTGGACCCAAATCCCAATAAAGCTGACATGAAATACCATTATGGAACGTTGAACAGTTCCATGTTCATTATCTGTCACAGTCACTCATGACGATTAGTTTAAGTACATAATTAATGTAGTAATATGAATTGATGTAGGATATGGATGTACAGTGAAAATATGAGGGCTAAACTAACACTGAGTCTAAGGCGTTTTTAATGCCGACTTCCTGACAGGTGTTTGTTGTCTGATAGTGATCTGAACTCAACCCTTCCATGTATCAATTGCTTGATGAAATTCCTCACCGGGTGTCTACGTCTGTTGATACGGGTTATAAAGTTACTGGTGAATCTGATCCCAGCGTCTCTCTGGTATTATTGACCAGCTAAACTCTGAGAAAATGTCATTCGATTGATTTATTCAACCTCTCGGCAATAACAGCACCTTTGAGGAAGAATATACTGAAATGATGAGACAACTTGGAGTTTTTGAAACTCCAACCCAAAGGCGCTACCAAGGTTATTGGGACTGTCATGAGAAACCTGAATACTGGTGGACCCTCCGAATAGTTCCTCGTTCCTCTCCCACCTAACCACCGTATATCAACATTGAAGAGCTTTCATCCCAAAACCTAAGTTTAAAACGTAAATAAAAAATCTTTATTAGACTTCCTCATACATGACGTAGGTAGATTCATGTAAACTAATAAATACATGAGTATTTTCAACCTTTGGCGAACATTTTTGTCTGCATGTTTTCTACATACCTACAGGCTCCATTTCAAGTTTTAAAATAGATCTACTTTCTTTTATTTGTTGAATTCAGGTGACCTCCTACTAGGTATATCTGGTTAGTCTGAGAATTTAAAGCTAATCGTCAAGGGCTGTGATTTTGTTATGTCAGACAAAATAAACTGCACTGCCGTTATTTCCACACATAAAGACACAATGTTGGTCTCATTCAATGCGAAGAAAAGTCCTTCACAAGATGCAAATCCATGACAAACATCGGTCGGATGCAAGACCACCCCTAAATTTTGTAAAGTAGTGTAATTTGTACTGAAATAAAAGCTTTTCAATCTAAATATTCGATGTTTGAATTATGAAGAGATCTCAAATTGAGACACCAGATTGCGCCTTTGTAGTTTTTCTTCCAATAACATGTAGCTCTACTCGAGCCTTGGGCGAGCCACTGTAAAAAAGGAATAATTAATGTCATAGCGACGTTATATTAGCGGCTATACGTCAAGCCTGTGATACGGCCAGCGCCCCACGCATTGCTAATGCCTGGTTCGAGCCAAAACAGTGGGCCTAGTTTCCTACCCTCCCCCTCCCCATTTTCGCCCCAGAAACTGAGAACAAAAACATTCCAGTAGCGGATTCCACGTTCTTGGGACCTTACCGAGCAGTATAATACGTCAACTTGCGACTGAGGGAGAGAGTGAAACAGGCTTCACCCCAACGCAGTTTGCTGGACGTTTCATGATGTACAGCAGGTCATCCCGAAATATATGACCTAAACCTACAATAGGTTGGTGAGGCGTAAATCTAGAATGCTTACAAAGCAAAAAATGGTAACGTGACAGTACGAGAATAAATAGCTTTAATTTCAATTTACGATTGAATCCTGTCGGATTGCAGAAAAAAATCCAAATCAATTTAAAATGTTATTGTTAAGCACTTATTACTAGGTTTTACTCCTACTTATTCTACTAGGCAGTTCCCACCTCAAATAGGTCAACATTTTGGGATGAAGACCGTTGATTATACCCATTCGAAATAGTGGTTACAAAAATATCAAAAATGGGAATGAATTTAAAATGTGATTGATTATGAAAGTATGAGTTCGTTAGAAACAAATCTAACATAGTAGCGATAAGAACAATTCCTGAAGAGTTTCTGAGATGTAGCTTTCACATTCTAAAGACATTAAGGATTTTGAATCGTTTGTGACTCTCCCCACTCATTTGACCTAACAAATATAACGGCGTGAGGTATGAATAACTACGTGAGAGATAAATAACGTGAGAGAATCACCAACCTGTGAAAGATGTGGGCATCCCAAAGGAAATTAAATTTCACAAATTTTTTTAACATCTGATAATGTAGTGTACACAATATTTTAGTGAGCGAAGAAAAGAAATGTTTATAAATATAATGAATAAAGTGGACATTCCTTTTAGTTATTTCCCAATTTTGTACGGAAATGGTATTTTAAATTATAGAGAAGTGTATAATTTTATGAAGGACTCGAATTTGATGGTATGAACATGAACATCTGTGAATATAATGGATGTTCAAATAATTGATGCCAAATAAAAACTTACAGCCTTTGGCTAAAATTCAAGATAGGAACATGATTTAGCCGTTCCTTCAGCCATGCCTTAAAAGAGGTCGAAGCTTCTCGAATGTTCTTGGTTTAATACAAGTTTGCAAATGAGCTTCCTCACTCGCTCTTCCATGGAAGGAGACGATGACTCACTACTTTCTAAAGCAGTCTCTATCACAACAAAGGTATTCTAATTAATCAGAAATCGAAAACATCTAGAGCTCCGAAGAGCACATCACTAAAAGCCCGCGTTCATAACAAAATCTCGCTCAGGTTTCAAGATCCTTTGATTACACTCGTAAAAACCAAGCCAACCAACAACATCAATAAGAAGAAGAAGAAGAAGAAAAACATGCTTTATTACAATAACAATTTACAAAAATATCTCAACAATACTACTCAGTGTAACCGTATAGGTATGAGAATAAAAAAAAACAGCATGCATTGCGACAATGGACCAAAGGTCCTTCTGTCGGAGAGTGCCCAAGAAAAGGCTGAAATTTTACAAAACGAAACGATAGCGCTTAGACTTATCATTCAGAGTGGAATCACCAGTTTAATTCATTAATCAATTCGGCTCGATAACGCCACGCCACCCTACAAAAACTCGCCAACCGCCCCACACTATCGTCATCCAGTAGCTGCAAAACCCGATCCCTACTAAGCACCCATGCATCCAAATAGGCGCTCCTGAACTCTCCCAACACGGGACAGACCCTAAGAAAATGGTAGACATTCTCGAGTGGAATTACACATGGAACAGTCCTCTCTTCTATCTGTAGCAGGGAGAAACGGGCGGTGATTTAGTCCCAAAAGAGACCCTCGCAGCTTCACCAACCAACGGCGCACATGTAGCTTTCCAACTGCGAATCAAAAAGTCGGCGGTTTCCAGTTTCAAAACTCAATTCGCATCCAGTACGAACAGCAAGTCTTTTCAGTTCTTCAGCCCAGTAAATATTCTTCCTTATAGTTTCCAGAAGAACAATTCTTGGGTAGCGCGTCTCCGGCATTCTTAGCACCTTCCTGATGTAGCCAAAGTGAAGTGAGAGAGTGGTGCAATAAATCGGATCCACGTTTGCTTCAATAAGTATAAACCATGTAATTTAGGGTATTCAGCGGGAGACCATACAACATTTTAACGAACTGCAGCTGAACCCGCTCCACGACTCCATAATATTTAAAACCCCATACCTACCTGAGCTGCGTACGTGAGCACTGTGCGGACCGCAGCCATAAAAACTTTATATTTTGAATACACAGGGATTTTAGGGTGTTTGAAAAACGATCTGTATACAGATCGTTTTTCAAACACCCTAAAATTTTATAAATGCTTATTTATAAATGCTGTTTATAGCTGCCTTGATGCTGATGCTTTTTTCTTTATATGAGTCGAATATGAGAGAGTCGGGTTGACTGTCACTCCCAAATATGTGAACGTAGATACTAAATCCAATTCCGCTTGACCATAGAACCACTTATCTGCTTCAGCCAATCTGCCACCCCTGCGAAACACCAAAACCTTCGACTTCTGCAAGTTAACCTCCAAAGACCAACGTTCGCAGTACTGCTCAAGCGCGTCAATATTCTGCTGGAGCTCCTCTCTGGATTCAGCCAACATCACTACGTCATCCGCTTACAAAAGAGCTCTAAAGACATAACAACATCAATATAATCCCCTAAATCGATGTTGGTTTTTACCGCGAATATTGTTTAAAGTTCTTTCAAATCAGAGGTATATCTCAGCTTCATCCATATTTGCAGCTGTTTTGGCAATATACAATTTACGTATAAATTGAGGACTTTTCAACGAGTGGCGAACGATTTTCGTGGGATGAAACTAACGGCGATACATTTCCCTTGAAACGGGTCGATTGTAAGTGAAAATCATTACAAAATCCCGCGTAACTTTCGTTCCACGGTTTCGTCACGTTTGTGCCCAGTTAGGTGATGGCTAAAGAATGTTCCAATAGGTCCACGTTACACGATCCTTAGTTCCGTATCAACGACAAAGCAAAATTTCGTGACTGAATACCGTTCCTAGTTACCGTTCCCGAAACACGTAACACTTTTTGTCAGTTAGTTTAAGGCTACAGCATGTTCCATGATAATAATAAAAAAGTACTAACAAAAGAGTTTCTGAGCTTTAGTTACTCCATTAATCGATAACTGAAAATTGAAGAATTTTTACATGCTAGGTTACTGCTTTCACTCTATACACTTTTGGCAGTATTTCGAGTTATTACAATTCAAAAAACGTTATTGCAATTTTTAGTGCGATTGGGTTATGAAGTACAAAAAAAATGTCTTCGTTTTCAAGGTATTTGTCATGTAATGAGGAAACAAATTTGCAAGTTGCAAGTAACATGTTCCGAAAAGCGCTCGACAACATAGAATTTCTCTTATGTTGAAGTGAACAATCAAAACAAGCCCGTAACGCATAATTTCCTTAGTACAGAGGGGAGTTCTAAGTTAGAAATGCGAATCAAGGTCATATTTCTTTTTGCTCACTCTTTTTTCGTGTTTTTTCCCCGTAGGGGGTGAGGGAATCTTTAATATCCAGGGTGGAAATTGGATCTCGTAAGATACCCGAGGGAACCGCTCGCACGGGTTATGTGGAATTCAAACCCACTAAAACCTCACCTCCTTATCCCACGTTGGATCTCAGCCTCGAACTGTTCAACACATTACTTCATGCTGAGTACTCGGAGTCTTCTTAGTTCTCTGCTAGGGCACGATCCATGGTTCCCCTTTGCTGCCTATCCCGTTCTTGAAGGGTTTTTTTGTTCATTATTTTGTCCACATGATCTACCTCAGTGGTCCAGTTTTTCTCGCTTTCCAACATCTTTCGTATGACCGCCTCTGGGGTTGTGTCCTGTGCAGTGAGATGCAACTTCTCCCTTAGGCAGTTCCTCTCCCCTGTCCATCACATGCATTCAAATAATGTATGGAATGCATCATCTTCCTTGTTCTCCTGGCAGTTGGGACATTTTGGGGACCTCACCTTTCCCATCTTATGTAGGTAGGCGTAGAAAAGTTCGTGCCCTGAAAGGAACTGGGTTAGGAAGAAATTTACCTTCCATGCTTCCTCTGTAGCCATGTCTTGATTTGAGGGATCAGCCTCGCAGTCCATCTTCTTCTGGTTTCTCCTGTCCATATATCCTGCCTTCTTTCCACGGTGAGCTCTCTCTCCTCTTTGGCAATACGGTATCGCTCTCCTTCTTCTCTCCTGTTGAACATTCTCTTGGCTCGTATGGCAAGTTCTGAGACTGTTCTGTAGGCACAGGCGATGCAGAGTGCTGCTCGACGTTGAACTGCGACCATTCGTTGTCGGAGATATCCTACCTCCATGGCGTCAGCCCACACCTCCCCATGCAAGAGAATTGACTACACAACAGTCATCATCGGTCGTCTCTTGCATGGTTTGGGACCACTTATGTTTCTCATAAGGTGACATTGGGCAGCTGTTCTTTCTCTTTTTTCGTGATTGTTTTTAAGTGATGTTGCTCATCAGGGTGATGTGTTGCTCATATGTTGCACAAAGGGGAATTCTAAATTAGAAATACGTTTCTGGTTTTTGGTTTTTGGTTTTTTTTTTTGGTTTTGTGAAATTTTGGACTTTTTTTTCCACAGTTGGTAGTAAGTGACGTGTTGCTCATCTGGGTGATGTACTGCTCATACGTTGCACAAGCGGGAATTCCAAGACAGAAATGCTTATCTGGTTTTTCGTATTTCATTTTGTCAAATTTAAAAATTTTTGCTATTTTTCAATGGTTGGTAGTAAGTGACGTGTTGCTCATGTGTTGCAAAGATGAGAATTCTAAGTTAGAAAAATGCGTAGGTAGCTGGTTTTTCATTTTTGTTTTTTTCAAATTTTGAACTTTTTTTATCTTTTTTCATGGTTGGTAGTAAGTGACGTGTTGCTCGTCTGGGTGATGTACTGCTCATACGTTGCACAAGCGGGAATTCCAAGACAGAAATGCTTATCTGGTTTTTCGTATTTCATTTTGTCAAATTTAAAAATTTTTGCTCTTTTTCAATGGTTGGTAGTAAGTGACGTGTTGCTCATGTGTTGCAAAGATGAGAATTCTAAGTTAGAAAAATGCGTAGGTAGCTGGTTTTTCATTTTTGTTTTTTTCAAATTTTGAACTTTTTTTATCTTTTTTCATGGTTGGTAGTAAGTGACGTGTTGCTCGTCTGGGTGATGTACTGCTCATACGTTGCACAAGCGGGAATTCCAAGACAGAAATGCTCATCTGTTTTTTTGTATTTCATTTTGTCAAATTTAAAAATTTTTGCTCTTTTTCAATGGTTGGTAGTAAGTGACGTGTTGCTCATGTGTTGCAAAGATGTGAATTCTAAGTTAGAAAAATGCGTAGGTATCTGGTTTTTCATTTTTGTTTTTTTCAAATTTTGAACTTTTTTTATCTTTTTTCATGGTTGGTAGTAAGTGACGTGTTGCTCATCAGGTTAATGTGTTGCTCATGTGTTGCACAGATAGGAATACTAAGTTAAAAATGCGTGTCGGGTTTTTCATATTAAACATGAAAAAACTTATGTATGAAAAAACTGAAATATGAAAAAGTGGTCTCCTCCTAAATCTCCCACCTTCCCATTCGCAGAAAGACTTGATGAACTTCAAAGCTAAAAACTAGGTTGGAGGCCCCTGGAGCAATATAACCTTCAACTTCATTTATACTAATGGATAACTCCAAACTTCCCATATCCATGTTGTAAATTGTTGATGCTTATAATAATAAAAGCGACAACCAAAATTGTAATTTCGCTACTCATGTACCTACTTACGATATTAAGTACGCACGTACTACATTCGAAAAATGCTCATAATTGCGTTATTTGTCCGAAGCTCCAAACAACGGATGTGCCAAAACCGTGCAGCCGGCAAAATTTGCCATTTAAAACATTTAATGTTGTACAGATTTTTTGTAAATGTTAGATTAAGTTGTCCTTACGACTGTTGTTGTCGTGACTTTGTATATTGTTGAACCACGCATGTCGCAGATTTTCTTTTAAATCAATTTTTTCTGTAATACATGTTTGACCGTCGACGTTCATAGGTGAGTTAGAAGTATTTTATACTGATTTTCGACATCAAATAGAGTTCTGATGTCAACTTCAAAGTGGCATCTACCAAATTTATGTTTGTTCGTCTTGGATATTTAGGACTATCGACAGTTATATTGTGGTTGTTTCTAAATATATTTATGAACTTATAAATAATTAGATCACATGGTTGAAGAATCCTGTCACTTAACACCTAAGTACCTCCTAAACAAGTTGATGGAACACAAAACTTTCAAGTACGTATTATAACACTTACCTCCCGCCATCTCTCAATTGGTGTTATTATGAGAAATTCATATTCATTTTACACTATTGAATGGTCTTGAACATGTTGAGTAATTCTCAAAGTAGGCAAGATATTTCATACTTTTCTATAGGAAATGTCATAATGTTTCCGCACCACTCAAAAGCCTCCTACATCAAAATTGAGTTTTCACATTTCCTACAAGTGAGCAATAATTTTTTATAGAAAATTTTTCTGATAATATTGTCACTTGTAATGCCTCGTGATAAGACTACTTAATGGCTACTAACATACATATTTTTTACAATTGTTACTCCTCAAAATTTTAAATTCAACCTCTGAGAGTACCCCTTGGCCTCTGGATTCGGAAAGTTTCAAAATGTTGTCAATGTTGTTACCTCGGGAAAGGGCGAATGAAGAACTGAACTAATATGAACTTGAAAGAACTATATTAAACAATACTTGAATAATAATATTGAAAATAGTACAGAGTTAAACGGAACATTTACAACGGTTGTACATCGGGGCTGGAAGTGAGGCGGTTATGCTATGCAGGAATTATCGGGGGCGGGACGGTTCCCTTGGTTTGTGAACACGTGGCCATTTGTACCTGAACTTGCTTAAAAGCACAATCTCGATATTTCATAACCCGGAATATAAGAACCAGTACGTACAATTAAAGATCATTTAATAGTACGGAACAAGAACACTTCCCCGCAGGGGCGTTGGGTGTCATTTGGAAGTGGTGGGGCACCAAACCAGAAAATACAGAAACTTGACCATAGGATGACACATACTTACTTTTTTGACAAACAGAGGACCCACTGGGGAACAATCACACCTCAACTTCTTTCCAGTGATTAAAACATTCAGGGACTAAATTTAGTCAAAAATGTATAGAGATATGCGCTAAAAACGAGTTGTGTGATAGTCGAGCATTAAGTACCAACAACTTTTTCGTAGAACAAGAAGTGCCCTGATAAGAAATGGGTGGATTTCAATCTTTCCGAGATCGTAATGTGCGGTGGTAGCTATGCCTACATTATGAGAAGGTATGAGATAGGTAGAAGTCAACTTATCTGTTGGACGTCCCATTGCAAATCTAGGATGAACTGTGAAAACGTAGGTACCAACCTAGGTTCTCCCAAATAACACAGCTAATATAGATCATGAAGCGAACTCATATCGCATTAACGGAAATGAATACATTAAAATCAATGTAGAATAATAATTCCCTGATAGGTTTTTTATTCATATTCGTGAAAAACCCCAGTTTAGGTAAGTGTTGTTGTGATTGTATCTTACCACGACTTTGCCAGGCAAGATAAGACAACTGATAAAAGGGGTTGAATCGTTTTCCTGCAAGAGAATCATCCACTTACACCATGGACTTATAAGTCCATCCCTTACACGGAACTTCCCTGGATTTTTCTACAAAGCATCCATCCATCGACTTGAATCAATACTTGTCTTGAAAAAAATCGATTTGCGACTTGTCTTGAAAATCGATTGCGTCCTTCCCGGCTGGGGCCAATAAGGGAGGGGGTCAACGGAAGAGGCCTGCATATTTACACTAATGCGCATGCGCAGACGGGGAAAAAACTAAAAACAAACCATGTAACCATAGCAACTCTGGGGCAGAATAACAATTATTGTTTTTGCCCCAGAGTTTCCTTAGCAACATGTTATTTTTCCAGATATATACAATTCCATCGATATACGATTTCCATATTATCGATTCCAGGGGGTCAGCTGTGACCGAGTGAGCTACAGCATGTGTCTCTGGAGACGAGACTCAGACTGGTTGTAGGGGCTGTGAGTTCGAGGCTCGCCTCGTGAGCATATTTTTGGGCATGTCGGTCGCAGTTCCCCCTCATCCCAACCCAGGGCGGTGAGGCCAACGGGAAGCCACGAGCGAAATCATCAGAACAAAAACTGATCTTCCCTTAGGAAGACAGCTGATGACGTCCGCGACGCCAGGAATGGCAGTCGGACGAAAATCCAACCTGAAATGGTTGTTTACTTTACTTTACTTACTTACTATCAATTCCATCCTACTTCTTCTCCTTTTTCTCGTCCATGGTGCTGGTTATGGGGACAGCCTCTGGTGACCAACTTCCATCCTAGTTCTTCTTTTTACTTCCACCATGGATATTTGACATAATAATTACATGTCAGTGTAAAATTATTTTACACATGTAAAAGATCCTTGCTTTCATAGATCATCATGGATCAGTGAGTTTTGAAAAAAAAAACCTTCTCCTAGGGTTTTTTTCAATTTGGGGAAACACTTTTCGAAGCGAGTTTTTTCAACTTTGAGATGAAAATCTAGCTTATAGAAAGGGAAATTTTGCCGGGGCTAGACCCAGAGTGGCCTTATGGACCCCTGCTTCCCCAAAAGTACTAAATCAGACTTGCTGTCGTTTCGCCCCCGGTTTGCCCCATTCCGCCATCTTACCTCAGTCCAGATCTACTTGTCACCCCGTTTACCCGCCGTTTCAAGTAGTGCTGCTTATCCCGTTAATTACCGCAATAATCCTGTTTAAAATACCCGTCTTAAACCGACTATCTGCCGTGATTATTCCCCCGTATCCTGAGGTGTATTCACTTTTCAAACAGATTTGTTGAAGGAAATCGACAGATTAGCAAATTGATAACCACAAGTTGAAATAAAGTAAACAACCTTTTTACTTTCGACTGCCACTTCCCGACGTCAACACGCGGACATCATCGGCTGTCTTCCGAAGGGAAAATCAGAATTATTGTTCTCTAACGACTCGATTCGAAAAATACTGGGACGTGTGATCCCGCTCGCGAGCGGTCACCCTTCCAAGTACTAACTCGAATCGACTGGCCATATTTTTATTTGTACTCCAGATATTCAGAAATACAACTTCCGAGAGTAATCATGAGACTCTGGCCAACAAAATCATCCCCCGTAGAAAGTATCGAAATGCTGTCGTTTCTACCATTTTGGACGTGACATACTTACTAAGATCCTCTTGTATTTTTTTGTAAATCGATCATTTTGACCTTTTCGGACCGATCTGTTAGAAAAAGTTAGCAGATCACAAATAACCATTGACAAGTAATAACAATATTGTAGTGATGTTTGATAAAGCCCGACCAGATCTCAAAATCACGTTAATTTTTAATGAAGTACTTGAGTCTCTACGGGTTAAGACTTGTTTCAAATTCAACTACAACCAAAATTCAGTTTATTCAAATAAAATTTGTTTTTTGCAATTTATATAATTTGAAAAAATCAATATGTGAGATAAAACTCAATTGAAGATTTCAATATTCGATCCTACTTGTACAAAACCTGTACCTACTTCTTATCACGTCAGAAAATTCTTACAACAGTATTAAGATTTTACGTGTTGATGTATCTAGCTGTTATGTTTCATTCAATGTTAGAATCTATGAGAATTTTAAAGTACTAACCGATAAGAATGTAAATAGTTGATAAAGTTGATTGTGTGGTAGAATAGGTTCATATAGTTTCTCTACATCGTAACTAAGGATTGTCCTTTGTGATAGGAGTCTAAGCTGACAGTTTCCCTTTCATGTTCCATTTGTACATAAAGAATATTTTGTGCATATTGTACATATTATATAATATATCATCCAAAGAACACATGTTTTTCTTCGTGTTATTCCAGTGAAAGTGTGACTTTAACCCTTGATATTATAAAATTTACAATAGATTTAATCTATACTCTAGTTGTAGAAGAATTACAAAACTCACTTGTCTGTCTGGTCGACCTGACCTAGGAACGACTTCGGAATCCCAATTGACTCGAACAGAACCCCAGAAATACTTCGACTGTATTTAAATAACTTGTGCAACAAAAGGGCAAGTGTTTGACTTGAAACTATAAAGCAATTGGGTTGTATAAAAAGTACCGATACTTTTTTAAAAGATCTTTTCTTACTCCCAAGTTTCACGGAAGACTACAATGTCTGATCGCTACCAAACCTGAAGTCTCACTATTTGTCATCTATGGAGCAACAACCTTGACATAAAACTGGAGATGATCACTCTTTCAATTGATACTGTCCGGCATCCTGTAGTAAACATGGAATAACTCCCCTTCTTGTTATTGCCTTACACGGACTTTCCTTGGCAACTTAAAAAAAGTCTGCCAAGTGGGTGTGGCACATAGCTTTCTCGTATCCATAATCCGATTGTATAGATGATCCGATTCATCGTAGTTAATCTCAGAACACCAATCTCTAAGTACCTTCCACTACCCTCATAGGGGACCATCTAAATACTAATCTGAACAATCCTGAGAAATAACGTCGAAAACGGATGGAAAATGTAGAAGTTATGGCTGTTACAGGGAATTCATGTTTGCGCATGCACAGTCGCTTCTATCAGCCCGGGGATAATGATTTTCATAGGGGACGTTCTACATGCCAATTTGAACAATCCTAGGAAAATTCATCAAATGTGGATAAAAATGTAAGTGTTAGGTATGTCTGTTGCAAGTGTGAGCCCCCGCTCACATAATTACCACTCCAGCGATCGGGGGCTGGGTCCGTTCAATGACCCCCTTCGGCCCAGCTCTTAGGTGACGTCAAGACCAGCTAATAGGAGGACGCCACATGCCACCTGCCTTCCCTCCCCCCTCCAGCCGGAGAAGCACCCGACGGCTTCTCCCCCACTCTCACCGCCGTCCCCGCCAACGCCATCCAGCGGGGCGGAGGGGGGAGAAGACGGATCCTCGGGCCAAGCCCAAGCGACGCTACTCCCCTCCCAATCTTCAGACAGTACACTTACATTGAGAGCTCCGTGCCCGTGAGTAGTTTCTGCCCCCAAACCTCCCCAAATATCGCCACGCTGTACAACCCTTGGACATCAGCCGCCACGATCCAAATCTTCGCCACACTTCACCGACAGGATACCTTTGGGCCCCAACGTGAGTGCACAAAAACCATACATACTATTTTTACATTGGCCAATGCATAGGAGTGACCGTGTAGTCATAAGAGAACATACTTTGAGAGACTTTAGATACATTTCGCAACGAATCTTAGCTTTGAACATTGAACACTCAGTAAATTCCGTAGCTTCGCCGATTGATATTCTGATATTTTGACCTCGCATTGATACATGAAACACAAAAGGAAATATTGAATGTACAGACAAATATAGGAAATTCGTACTTGTTTAACATATTGTTTAGTAATGCATGCATTCCAGGGGACGTCCCATTGGATAAGCATTAGATCAGTTTAACCAGTTGTTAAGTGATAAAACTGTTTCACTCGATGTAATTTATTTATTACTTTAGGCAAGAAATACTGACCCCCCCACCATTATCCACCTTAACATTTCTAACGGCATGGGAGCCTCGAATCTGAAGAGCATTTTAAAATCCATGATCTACGATACCCAACATCGAATTCGAGTTCACCCCCCCCCCCCCACGCTAAAAATGGTGCCAGTCTGGCACCAAAGCGGAAATACGTCGTAACATTGAACTTTCATCTGTTAGTTTTGTTAGGCAGTCCGTCGAACTTCACATCCGTATTCAAGGTGAAACACAAAAAAAAAACACTAAATAAGCGGTTTATGGCACCATGTCCTGGCACCATGGTGGCACCACTATTAGTTCCATGGTGGTACAGAGAATAATTCATGAAAATCCGGAGGTATAATGAGAATTTTTCCTCAATTTCAAAGCTTGGGTACAATTAGTAAGCAGTAAAGGAACCGAAATATTGAAAAATCGGATATTTTGTGAATATTATCCCCCCACTCACCCCTTCCTATTGCGAATTTTGGTACTCGGATGAAATTATGTACAACTCGGAAGTTATTTGAGTCAAACAAAAAAAGAAACACGCAAATCGGTTGGAAATTGAGGCCTGGGCAGAGTTTACAAGATTATGCACGCAAACGCACGTTTTTTAACCCTCGGGTGAGCGCGCCTCTGAGTGTAACAAGAGCGGGCGCGGGCGGCCCTCAGGGCCGCTCTTTGTTTTTTAGCGTTCCTAAGTGTAGGATTAGGGCCGTGAAAAGGAAAAAAAGTACTCAAAAACATGTGAGCATTTAAAAGTATTCATTTTTACCAACACAATATAGTTTCTTAATAGTACTGCAATATTCCCCTACATTGGTAATGCATAAGTAGGTATCTCACTTTTATCTCACTAAAAAAACTCAGGAACTCCTAACTTGCGAAAATGTATTTACTACTGTCTACCTCCATATATTTTATCCATCTCTTTTCTAGAGAAGATGAAAAAAATGATTATTTCTGACTTAGAATGAAAGTTAGGAAAATGTGTAATGGTAACATTTGATAAAACAATAGAAATAATAGAAAAAATAGAAGTAGAAAAGATAGACAAGAAGTAGAGAAAGAAAGAGGGGTACCGGAAATATTGGAGGGGGACTTGTAGAAGGATTACCGGGAGTGGGGGTTCAAAATTTCCCGATAGTTTTCGATTCTGGATAAAAAAACAGCAACGGCGGACCTGAGGTCCGCCCCGCGCCCGCCGCTGGGTTAAGCATTAACCCCCCTTTCCCCCTCTTAAAAAGCAAAATCCAAAATTCCGGCGCCGTAGTGCACAACTAGATAGTATTTCGCGTCAAACGAAAAAAGAACCACGAAAATCGTTTGAGAACTAAGGCCTGGGCAGAGTACACAAGATTATGCCCAAAAACGCACGTTTTTCGAGCATTAACCCCCCCTTTCCCCCCCTTAAAAGGCAAAATTCGAAATTCCGGCGACGTAGTGCACAACTAGATAGTTTTCCGCGACGAACAAAAAAAGAACCAGGAAAATCGGTTGAGAACTAAGGCCTGTGCAGAGTACACAAGATTTTGTTACACACACACATACACACATACACACACACATACACACACACATACACACACACAGACATACACCTATGGTTTTTTTCGCGGATTTGGATTCAGAATGGTCTAAAACGGATTACTGTGTGGTTATTTTTTTTTTCTGTTGAGTGTTGTCTTCCTTCACCCCAGATCGATCGCATAAGGACGCCCAAGTCTTACTGTGGGACGTCCTAAAAAACCACTCATACTTACCTCGTTATTGCCTTCAGCTACTTGCCACATTTTGAAGTGGAATTTTGTTCCTATTATATTTAATAAAAGTGCCATATATTGTTGTTTGCTTACCTTTTCTTTGAGTATACCTGGTTTTCAGACAAATAGAGAGAGGAACGTGCATCGCCACACCTCAAGGTTTCGATACGTCCCTTCAGGACCAACAACGTCAGCCCATAAGGCCAGGACACACTAGTGTACCCATTTCTATTTTGCCCTTCAGGCTTTTACTTTTCAGCACTCGAATCGCCACGAGACGCTCGAGATCGCCACGCATTTTCATCTTGAGGTAATTACCCTAAATTTCATTCTGTGTTTTCGATTTTGCATTGTTTTCTGTTTCAGCTTAACCTCCCCATATTAAATTCAACTCGTGCAATAGTTTGGCATTATCGAGTTCGTTAACCTCGTTGACGAGCTCGATCATCCAAACGCCCCATTTAACTTCGGTGGCCATAATTCAAATCAAAGCTGCCACCAAAGCGCGGGGCCAAACGCTTACACAAGGAATTCACGTTCGCGCATGCGCAGAGGCTCTTGTCAATTTTAAGGCCTTGATTTATCTACTGATCTATATTATTTATTTGTCTATTTGTCTATCCAAAAGCTAATCCGCATAATCCCTGAAAATTTCATCGAAATCAGATAGAAAATGTGGAAGTTATAGCTGTTACAAGGAATTCACGTTTGCGCATGCGCAGCGGCTACTATCAGTCCGGGGGTATTTATTTCCATCGAGGACCTTCTACACGCCAACTCGCACAATCCCTGAAAATTTCATCGGAATCGGATGAGAATTGTAGAAGTTATGTCTGCGGCAAGGATTTCACGACAGACAGACACGGAACCAAAATTGTTCAGGAAGGTCTGAAACGTAAAAAGCGACTGGAAATTTTGAATTTGGAGTACTTTTTTTTCAACCTTGACAAGTGAAAACAAAGCTTCCGCTACCTTGGTAGACTCGGAAGCAATAGAGCATCCATCCATCCAACACAACTGATACTTATGTCAGCAGAACTGTGCACTTATGTCAGGCCATGCCAGGACAAAAAAACACCTAATGGGTCACATGGATTGTGGTTATTTGTTTTATTGCGCGCCTTCCCCTCCCAGTGTTCCAGTTCCACTATAGAAATATAATTATAAAATTCTTCACACCTTCACAGTCAAGTTTATTAGGAAGAACTAAACGCTTCACACTCGATTCGAAAAATAGGGAGCTTCATATTATGGAAATTTGATTACTGGTTGCTAAGGAAGCAAAACTGAATACAAATCGAAGAAACAAACAGCGATCGCGTTTCGGTTAGCTAAAAATTCAACGGAGATTAGACCTCTTTTGTGATTCACATTCATGATTCTGTTTTATCGAAGGAAAACCCTTGTATTCGCAGGGAGCGAACGGTTTGTCCTGCAGAGCTCCGGGTGGTCTCACAATTTTTTAAATATTCAATACTATTTAAAATTGGTGAGATAACGATACCTTTATTTCGAGAGTTTTTGAGCTAGGGCACTCTTGAAAGTTTCAAGGCACTCCTTAGAAGTGCCTGACATCAATCAAAATCTTCGCGGCACAACTAGACCCCAAATGGTGCCCATATACCAAATTTGAACCAAATCGGTCCAGGTTTGCTAAGAAAAGTGCCGTGTACGTCGGACGGACGGAATTTTTTTTATTCGATTTTTGGATTCTACGTACTTTGAAACGTAAAACATCAAATTTTTAGCGGAAGGGAGGGGGGGTTAAAATTTATTTTTTCTTGCTCGATTCCAATGGTACATTGTTGAAAATGATAAACCATAATCATAGTTACATATCGGTAGCTATGAAACAAGGTTCTCTAGGACATTGAATATTACGTGCAATAGGAGAGTTTTTAGAAACTATACAGAAGTGTTCTAAATTCTTACATACGAGTCTGCAACACATTGGGACATTTTCATGTCAACAACTACACAACAAGGTAGTGAAGTAAGGTTGTTAGTTCATGTACCCAAGCATCAAAATAAGAAAAGAGTTGATTGTTCTCTACGCAACACAGTGAGTCTATTTTATTTTTATTAATTGGTCGCGTGAGCAAGATTTGCTTAGTTTTCGTGACGTTTTTTAGTTTGTGTGCCAAAGCAAAGACAGGAAAATGTCAAAAAAAATGTAAATTCTGTTTATTTTTAATTCTGTTTATTAATAGAAACAATGGACATATCCATGATCTGTTGTTATCCCCTCTAAGGGGGATATTTAATGGTTTGATCGGTTTAACTCTCAGAGGGTAAGAAAATGTGAACCGAACTTCAGGTTAATAAAACTAGCAAATAAAGGTGTGTAGATTCAGAGTGTTGTTTCTAAGATGACAGCTTATGCATTTCATGATGTTCAGATCAGTATAAGTATTAGCCTCATCACATTAGTTCAAAACAAATCATTTGAATAAGAACGAATTTCCATTTGTGCTTGTGTTCCAGAATTTAGAATGCTATTGAACTTTATATTGTGCTCTTTATGTTTCATAGAGAGATTCAATGAGTATTCGGATTCAATCATTATCTCACCATGGCGTACTCTCTGCTTCCTCACTTTCAATGTATTCGGTACTCAATATTCGACATTCCCTTCGTGGTTCGATTTTCTGTGGTTTCTGAACAAAAATTGTTGATCTGTCGGAGGAAAACTCATCAAGGGAAAGTTGAGGCATCCTGTATAAATTCAACTGCTCGTCCCGATTTCGCAAACATTTCTACAATTCGTCAAATGAACAACTGATTTGTTCGACCGAAGTGAATTTCCACGAAAAAAGGGGACACCGCATTGAAAAATTGAGAACTGGAGAATTTTCCGAACGTCGACGCCAAAACGCGGATTGAAAACTAATTTTGATCCCCGTTTCAATTTAAACTTTGTCGATATGAGGTGGCCAGACCCATCAAATGTCATCTCCAGAAACCTTCTCATTTAAAGTTGAGAATGAACTCTGAACAGGCTTGTCTTTTTGTGTACAAGTTTGTTGTAAAAGACTGGCGGTTGGTGATAACCATAATCGAACTGCGATCTCCCGGTGATCGACAGCCAAAAAAGAAAGATTGAGCCAAAGAAGTAAAATCTTGGAAATCGAACTTCCAGGACTCTGGTTCTGCACTTCGTACAAACTCTTTTCTTAAGCAAGTAAGGATGCCAAATTTAGTAGCATTTCTGGCCCTCCGAGAAACGAAATGAAAGGTAAATCATTAATTGGCTACGAGAAGTGAGAAACTTGGAAAAGGATAATTGACGATTTTGACTCCC
Source organism: Apolygus lucorum (assembly GCA_009739505.2). Taxonomy (NCBI): domain Eukaryota; kingdom Metazoa; phylum Arthropoda; class Insecta; order Hemiptera; family Miridae; genus Apolygus; species Apolygus lucorum. The sequence goes on from CM019176.2 coordinate 29,014,058, forward strand.
CACTATTTTACATAGGGAAGCTTTGTATCGATACAGAAGTTCAAAAAAGTAGCAAATTATTACACAATGGTTTATTAGTTTACTTTATAGATCACCTTTTCATTTGTTCTACCAGCAATAACATCGCTATCCCAGGGTTATTGGTAATTGGTTGCTAAGGACGCACAACTTAGTACAACTAAAAACTCCATTCAAAGAAACAAACAATGATGGTATTTGATCAGCTGAAATTTTAAAAGAGATTCTGTTTGAAACTGACTAGCCGTTTTGAAAATTACTTATTGACCTCTGACTAACCAAAAGGTTTGAGGCACAACTAAATTCCAAATGGAGCTCACATACATAACCTTAGTAATTGGCGAAAGCCGTAAATAAATAATTAAAATAAATTATATACTAATTTTTTAAAACTATACCTAACTAAATTTTAATATACTGTTTTTATCCTCCCCCCTCAAAATTGAATGATTTACGTTTCAAGGTACATAGAATCCAAAAATCTAATAAAAACACTGCAAGAGAGATACATCCACAGAGTACTGGAGACAAGTTAACAGAGGAGAAAACTGATGTTAAAATAGCGTAAAAACATTTTTGAGGCTGCCTCAGTTGCGCCATCTACTTTCAGCTGAAGAACTACTACTGAATCTGAAGTGGTGGAGAGGAGGCTACACTTTCTTCATGCCGCTTCTTTTCAAATCCTTTCGAATGACCAGAAATTAGTAATTTTTCACTTCATCATCATTTAGATTTGCAAGAATTACTTAGATGCGGCTGGTAACACACCAAGGAGAAAAATATGTGTTAAACAAGGTGACTTGTTGCGATGATGTGCAGTCCGCTATAACTACGTCCTAGAGCTCCACCAATCAGAACACTTCTTGGGCTCCCAGCTTTAGCTTTCAGCCCAGTGGATACAGCGAAACTTCAGCGGTCAATTCTACAAGTATTTTTTTTTTTTTTTTTTATGCTTCACTTTTGATTTATTTCACTTTTTAAGATTTTTTCGTGTTTTCGACCTTGTCTTACTTAAATGACTATAGCTCCCCTCATTTTCCAAGAAAATTCAAATCTGATTACATCGTTGAAAATAGCATTAAATTTACCGTTAGATGAGCTACAACAGACATTTTTAACCTCGCATATAGTGAGACGTTTTCTAATCCGAAATTAAAACTTTGAAATTTTCTTGTTTTTTTTTGACAAAATTTTCAGATTTTCCTCAAAATCTCAGCTTTCCAACTGTATAATTAAAAAATGTTCTACAACGGAACTTAGGGGAGAAATTGGTGTTTGAATACGGAGAAACGAGAATTTTTGTTCAAAGAAATCGACGTTGTGGCGGGAGGATTCGTGGTTGGACGGTGGGTGGGAGGAGCGCATGGCGGAAGAGACCCCCAAATCCTCCTGTCAAAACGTCGATTTCGTTGAAAAAAATTCACGTTTCTCCGTGTTCAAACAAAAATTTCTCCCCTAAGTTCCGTTTTAGAACATTTTTTAATTATACAGTTGGAAAGCTAAGATATTGAGGGTGTTTTTGTTGAACCGCATTGATTGACCCGAATGAACCGCATTGATTTTCCTCTACAGAGAATGGGTGAAAATCTCCTGAAAATTTCGTCAAAAATCACGAAAGTTTCAAAGTTTGAAGTTTGGTTTTGAAAACATCTAACTAGATGCAAGGTTAACTATGTTTATTGTAGCTCATCTGATGTAAAATTGTATGCTCTTTTCAACGGTATGAATTAGATTTAAATTTGCATGAAAAATGAGAGAGCTTTAGTCATTTTAGTGAGACAAAGTCGAACACACGAAAAAAATCTTAAAACGCTGCTAATTATTACACAAAGGTTTATAATTTTTCTATATAGATCACTCGTCTGCAAGGAACACGGCTTTGACATTGTTATCACCGACCAACTTGAAGAAAAACATCGATCGTATTTCGGTCAGCTCAAATTTGAATGGGGATTGGCCTCTTATGCGATTCACGCTCGTGTTTCTGGTATATCGTACGTCCAACCCTTAAATTCTCTTCAGGAGCGAACGGTTTGTCCTACAGGGGTCCGCGTGATCTAAAAAAATTCTAAAAATCCTATACTATCTTAAATTGGTGGAAAAACAATATCTTTGTATCAAAATTTTTTGAGTTAAGGCGTTTTCAAAATTATAAACTTCATTTTTCTACCCTTAGAAGTGACCATCAATCAAAATCTTCGGGGCACAACTAGACCCCAGAAGGAGCCTACATACCAAATTTCATCAAAATCGGTCAATGCTAAGTGGCAAAAGTGCCGCGTACGGCGTACGGCGGACGGACGGCCAAATTTTTATTCGATTTTTGGATTCTACGTACCTTGAAATGTAAACCAACAAATGTTAAGGGGGGGTGGTTAAACAACATTTTTTCTTGGTCGATTCCAAAGGTTCATTATTGAAAATAATAAACCATAAGTGGAATAACTCGAAAACTAAGCATCTTTTTAAAAAATTGTATGAGGTACTTTTTGTTGCAAGTTAGTTGTAAAATCTACCCCTGAAGTTTGGCCGTATCTTTCTGGGACACCCTGTAGACCTCTGCATACAACTTGGTTTTCTAATAGCTACTAGCAGTAACATCGCTACCCTAGAGCTGTGATTCCCTTCATGACTAAATTTGGTTCTTTGAAACCCACTACTCTTTATTTCTCCAAACAGAGTGCGAAGCATTTATTTCTTCCAAATAAACTTGATAATGAAGTAGGAATGTAGTAGGTAGGCGGGTAGTAACAAAGGCCGAAGAGTGATCTTTACAGAAAGATAATCAACCTTTGTGAAATAATTTGCAGCGTTTTTTCTTCAACCTTGAAAAGAGAAAAAATGCTTCCACTACCTCTGAAATCTTTGGGAAGAAACTGACCGGTAACTCTTTGATCGAAGAATTCGATCTGCTGAAACATGAACTGATAGCAGGCCAATTCCCGTCAGTGATCAATCTTTAGCGATTCTCTCTCGTAACAAACTGATATAATAGTTGGAAAAGTGCACTCAATGCTGTATGCCTTTAGAAACCTGCTGTATAGCAAGTCGGTAAATGTTAAAACAACATTATTTAGATCGCTAGTTATGCCATATTTTACTTATAGTGCGTCAGTCATGTGCGTTCTTAATTCAGTAGGCCGTCTCAAGCTACAAAGAGCCTTGAATGGATGTATACGCTATTTATTAAATTTGAAGTACGATGATAGTATCCACGATAAGTTTCGGAAATTGAAAATTCTTAAAATCGATGAACTATTACAATATTCTGTACTCACAATTATGTTTAAGGGTAGTATGTAATTTTTTGGGTCAAAAAAATCGATTTTTCAAAAATAATATTAAAAAATAGTTTATTATATAACGGATAAAATGCAATAAACATTTTAAAAATCGAACGACTATAAGTGGGTTAAAAAATACCTAAACCGAGCGCGCACTAAATTAGCAGCTAGGCCAATGCGCGATAAAACTTGGAACGCTACCTGGCCGCCACAAACTTTGCATCAGAACGTTAGAACAAGATGCAAATCTGACGAAAACAAACATCAGTAACCTGTCAAATTATAACCTACTCGTTGTTGTTGTCTTCTTCTTCTTCTTCTAGAAAGAGTCCCGTCATCTAAAACAAACTTTGGCAAAGTTCAGAAGCTTTGAAAACGACGTCACGTCAAGAAAAAAACTGCTTTTCAGAAAAACGCGTTTTCTGAACAATCACGTTTTTCAGCACTCAGGAACACTTTTCTCCCTTACTATTGAACTTATTTCATGGATTTTTTTTTAAATGTCCACTGGTATATTATACACAAACTGTGCCAAGGATTTGTCGAAATTTCATTTTCAACATCTGGGGCATTGCGTGCAGTCCAGAAAATTTCAGTAAAAAATCTACATTTTCTTCAAAACTTCGCCTATTTTTTTCACAACGCCATGCTGGTATTTCTTTGGCACAGTCTTTACAGCATAATTGTAAAATAGCACTCACGTTTGGATTAAGAGTGAATTATATTTTGAATATTTCATAATTATCTTCCATTGTCGTTGACAACAGGTCAACTTAACTAGAGTAAACCCTACATCTTTTCCCCCTCAGCCCCCAGCTCCTCAATCTACTGGACGTAACTGATCACCGTGCTTCCGTTCTTCTTTGCCTTCCACTAACACATGGTACGACAGATCACCAGTTCGTCTGGTTATTTGGCCTCGCGAATAACCAGTTGCGTTCTTGTTTAACACCCACACCTCTTGTCCCTCTCCAAATTCTCGCCATTTTGTCCCCTTATTCCGGTGTAGCTTTTGATTGATCTGGGCTTCTTCCACATTCTGTGCCATTGATGGCTTTAGAAGATCAAATGGGGTGCGCATACGATGGCGAAAGAGTACCTCCGAAGGTGTCCGTTTCGTAGTACTGTGCGGAGTCCCTCGATAAGCCATCAGAAAATTCCTCACCTTCTCGACAATCGTTCCACTCTCCCTAGATGCTTTCACTCTGGTCTTGAAAGTACGTACAGCACGTTCCGCCAGTCCGTTCGATCTAGGATGGTACGGTGTAATTCGTATATGTTGAATCAAGAAATCTTTGCAGAATTTTTGGAACTCTCCTGACGTGAACTGCGGCCCGTTGTCGGACACAATCGATATTGGGAGTCCAAACCTTGAAAAAATGTCCCTCAATGCTTCTATCGTGACTTTTGCAGTGGGTTTTTTCAGTTGTATGACCTCTAACCATTTGGATGTTGCGTCAACTAATACTAACCAATATGAACCTTCAAACGGCCCTGCAAAATCCAGGTGAAGTCTACTCCATGGTCTTTCTGGCACATTCCAGGAATAAATGGGCAACTCTTCTGGTTTTGACCGACCTTCTTGACAAGCATAACATTCCTTAGCAAACCGTTCAATTTCAGCATCTATTCGTGGCCACCGAACATGCACTCTAGCCATATCCCTCATCGCTCGTATTCCTGGGTGGCCTGCATGCAACATCTCTAAGAATTGACCTTGCACTTTTTTTGGAGCCACTATTCGTCCGTTCCACAAGAATATGCCTTCCTCTATTGATAACTCCTCCCGTTTTTCAAAATATGGAAATAGACTATTTTCAACATTGCTCTTCTCTGGCCAACCTCCCTCCATATATCGCCTCACCTTTTGTAGTTCTGCGTCTTCCTTGATTGCCTCTTTCAGCCCCCTCTTAGTAACTGGGCTTCCTTGTAATCTAATGTGTAGCAAATGCATTCCTTTCAACTTTCCGCTCCTTTCTAGTCCGGATGCTTCAACACCTTCTATTGGCAGTCGAGACAATGTATCTGCAACGCAGTTATCCTTCCCTTTTATATGTTCTACCTTGAAATCGTAGGTTCTCAATATAATAGCCCACCTAATAAGCCTGTTTGCCGCAATTTTTGGTATTTCGCGATCATCCGACAGAATCCTCATTAACGGCTTATGGTCAGTTCGAAGTATGAAGTCTCGCCCCCGCAGATATTGATCAAATTTCTTTACAGCAAACACCAATGCTAAAGCTTCTCTGTCGATTGCGGAATATTTTGTCTCGGCTTCATTTAGGACTCTTGACGCATATGCAATCGGTTTTTCTTCACCTCCCGGGAATCTGTGCCACAATACTGCCCCTAAGCCTTTCGAGCTGGCATCAGCTGATACTCCTAGTGGTACTTGTAATGAATAATGCACTAGAGCGCCTGCTTCTCTGATTTTCTTTTTCAACTTCTGAAAGGCATCCTCTGCTTCAGCAGACCAATTCCATCTAGTCCCTTTCCTAGTCAAGCCATGCAGAGGTACACATTCACTTTGCAAATCTCGTATGTACCGCGAATAATAGTTGACAGTCCCCAAGAAAGACTTCAACTCCTGGACATTGGTTGGCGGTGGCATCTTTGTTATGGCCTCAACGTGTTCCTTCACTGGTTGGATTCCACTCTCGTCCAGTATATGACCCAAATACTTAACACTCTTCTGTAACCACCTACATTTCGCTTCCTGCGTTTTTACTCCTGACTTATCTAATCTTGACAGGACCTGGTCTATAGCATTGAAGTGTTCCTCCTCTGAACGTCCTCCAACAATGATGTCATCCAAATACCACGCCACATTTGGTATCCCAGTGAGAATAGCATCCATTGTTTTCTGGAATTTTTTTGGTGCAAAGCTGACACCAAAAGGCAATCGTTTGTACCTATAGTACCCCTTGTGTGTTGCTAGTCCTAAACAATTTCTTGAGCCTTCTTCCACTTCTAACTGCAAGTAAGCATCTTTTAAATCTATTACGGAGAAAACTCTACTCCCTGTCAGTTTGGTCACAATTTCGTCAAAAGTAGGCATTGGGTGTTCTTCCCCCTCTACATGTGGATTTATTGTGACCCTGAAGTCACCACAGATCCTGATTGATCCATTCGATTTTATCGCTATCACAACTGGAGCTGCCCATTCCAATGGATTGGTTGTTGTATCGACTGGCTCTATGATCCCCTGCTGCTCTAATCTCTTCAGCTCCTCCTCAACCGGTTGTCGCATGGCAAAAGGGACTGGTCGTGCTCTGAACACTTTCGGCTCTACCCCCGTTTTTATCCTGACCTTTACTGTATGACCAATAATCTTCCCAGTTCCCTCCTGGAAAACTCTCTTGTACCTATTTTTTATGACTTCCAACCGTTCCATTTGCTTGATCATTGATTTTCCTGCATTCTTCACTGCACAAATCCTTGAGCCGTCTGGCATGGGCACGTTGAAGCTGATTGCCCAATCTAATCCGAACAAAGGGGTGTCGTTGGAATCGACCACCACCAAATCCAACAATTTCGCCTGTCCCCAAGCTTGAACCTTTACTTTAGTTTTCCCCAACGTCTTTATGGGTATTCCTGTATACGCTACTAGGTTGTCAGTTGGCTGCAATCCCGGAGCTCCTATGCATTTCTACAACTGTCTACCAACCACCGTTTGTGCCGCTCCTGAATCATAGAGCATTTCACATCTCCTACCATTTATAACTACGTGCAACATAACTTTGCTCCCTAATGCCCTCACTTGGTTTGTGTCACTACCACTCTCATCGCTTGTCCCTTTGTCTGACCCCTTTCTAATATGTCTTGTATTATTTCTAATGATAATTGCGCGCTTCTTTGATACACACACTCTGGCAAAGTGTCCCGTCTTGCTACAAACACTACAGTCAAGTCCATCTGCTGGACATTTGACTCCCTCCTTATGTTTCAAAAATCCACAATTCAGGCAATCATTTTCTGGATACAATTTCCGAGGTTCGATCTTGTTCCTTGGTCTTCGGTCTTGTCTGTTCCGTTCCTTTTGGTTAAATTTCCGTCTAATTTCTCTGATGCCTATCATGTCTGTATTCGAGCTATCTAACGTCTGGAGCTTCGAGCGCTGTGTTTGTGCTCGCTCTAGACCTACGGCTGTAGCTTCCACTTGTTGAAACGATGCATCATTGCTCGGGTGTAATCTAATTAGCTCCTCCTGCCACTTAATGTCATTGATTCCAATAACCAGTTGATCTCTCAATCTCTCTTCTAAATTTTCCCCGAATTCGCAAGTTCCAGCTAACGTTCGCAATTTATTAACGAATCTCGCCACTGTCTCATTACTGTCCCGAAATCTGAGAGCAAAAGCTCGTCTTTCATCAAAAATGCAAGTCGATTTGACGTAATAACTTTCTAATACCGTCTTTAACTGAGCATACGAAACAGTACTCACTTCTTTCGGCCGGAAATGATCTACCAGCATTTTAAATGGCCCTGCTCCAACCGATGAAAGTAGTAATATACTCCATAGATTTTCTGGGATAGTTCTACCCATGATGTATCGCTTTACTACTACTTCAAACCGACTGATGTAATAAATCCATGTTTCTTCATCTTCATTATACTCGCCGAACTTGAACGTCTGCATTAGGCGGTCAAGAAATTGCTTCTCCGATGCCAGTGCCTCGGCATCCCCACCCCCTGATCCTTGGGGCTGTTCGTCTTCACTGCCTGCAAGTTGTAAACTCTGCCTTCTGTGTCTCGGCATTTTCCTTTCGTTATTTTTTAAATCCGCAGCGCCAATGTAAAATAGCACTCACGTTTGGATTAAGAGTGAATTATATTTTGAATATTTCATAATTATCTTCCATTGTCGTTGACAACAGGTCAACTTAACTAGAGTAAACCCTACAATAATATTCTTGATAAAAATAAAAAAAAAAAGTAAAGCGATTGGTTGAGCAGAGCCTGAAAAATCGGTTCCTAAAGATAACTACATTATAAGGGAAATTCATCAGGCCGAGAAAATTACATACTACCCTTAAAGTAAAGTTGACCAACAAACCTGCATACCTGGCTGAATTCTATAATACTTTCTCGCAAATTCATAACGTAGGGACCAGAAATAAATTTTTGAATCACAGATTACCAAAATGCCTGACTACTGCTTATCATCATTCTTTTCTTGTTCAAAGTATTTCCTTCTATAATGGACTGTCCTCCGAAACTAAAGAAATAAAAGGTTTTACTGGTTTTAAAAAACATGTTAGGGAACATTTATTATCGACGTACTGAACTACTTGTGCTAAGAAAATACGATCGTACATTCATGTGTATGTAAAATGTCAAAAGATGATAATTTATAAATTATAGATTCAGTTAGAAGTTTATATTTATTTTTATCTTGTACGACACTCAATGTGAAACCCAATGTATTACTAACTTCTGGTTAGGTGTAAGAGAGGTCGAGTACGACCTAATCTCGCCAGATTTGTAAATAAAGTCGTTTTCAATTCAATTCAATTCGTGTCAGAATTACTGTACGTTCAACCTTCAAGTCCTGAAGCTGAAGGGGAGCGAACTTATGAACCATGACAAACTGATGTCGAACCTTCTGTCTCAGAAAATGATATTCAGACGAAACCGTAAAAGTGCTGAAGTGAAAGAATAATATTGTATTGCTCCCACTGAATATTGTCGTTGTAGGTGGAAGCAGTTCGTACAAAAGTCGGGGCGGAAAACACGATCCCGCGCTGAGCCGCAACATCGACACTCCGATAACACCTGCCCGCATTTCACATCCCCCAACTGACGCTCTCATGTTCATTTCAGTGATGTATTGGAGGCCGCGAGAGCTCAACTCCCACCGCTAAGTTTGAGGCCTCGCTAAATATTTCTCGTTGGTAGGAGAAAAAAAAACACGTAGAACGCGCTCACTTTCCGAGCGTTTTTACTCGATTCCCTTCATTGCATGTATAAAATCTAAACCGTATTGAATGAAAGGGAAGTCGATCGGTAAACAATGGCAGAGAGTAATGGAGCCTAAGCTTTTCCGGGATCGAATACGGTCGGTCAAAGTTGAAACTTCTGACGTTGATTGGATTTGTTTATTCGAGAAGAGTAAACATGAATAATTCTCCATATTTGAATCACTCGCAGTACCACCGCAAAAGCTACACCAACAGCGCTCAGATAACAATCGGCTAGATTGCAGAAAGTGTTCAATGAACTACCACAGTTCTTGTAGCGAATTTTCAAGAAAAATTAAGCTATTGCAGTGGCCTCAACATTTTTCGCAAAAACAATTAAAAAAAAAAAAAATTAAAATCCGTTTTGCACTAATTTTAAACGATCCCCGAAGTTATAGAGGGTGTAAGCCTAACTGATCTGCCATACTGCAGGAGTCGATTCTACAACTAATTTGCAACAAAAATGTCTCTTAGCAATTTTCATTTAACCCTCGGACACCTAAGGGGCGGCACTCCATGCCGCCACTCTCAAAATTCCTGTAATTCACTAATACACATCGTTTCTCGTAGATTGGGCCCAGATATCTTTCCATCAACTGTCTGACCACCCATACCCGAACGCGCTGATTTTTCTTTCACTCCTATTAGTTGTTTTTGGTCACGTGAAGTGGAAAGGTCACCTCGCGATATTGTTTGCCACCCGCAGGTTATCGAGTGTGATCGTCCCTAGTAAATAATGAGTGAAGCTCGTAGGGAAGAAGAACTTCTCCAAACAGGGACTTGCATGTAAGACTTCATCTTTCAGTTTACGTAAGTGATTTTATTCATGGTATTTTTTGTATTAGTTTATACAAATACCCTATAGTTATTTGAAATTTTCATTCCTAAAAATCTAGTAATTTTTACCAACTTGACGATTCGACACGATTCGTTTATAACAAAAGAGTTATTTTATACTGAAGTTTTGTTGAGATGTTATAAATTAAAAGTATCTAAGTACCTACCATTCAAGAACGTCTCTTTAATATCCCTGATATTTTCATCAGAAAACAACGGAAACATTTTTCTGTGGTTTCGGTATTTATTTCAGAGTAATAAACTATGCATCGAGAACAATCACACAGGAAATTCAAATTAGTTGAAATCAGATTTTGTTTCGTGATTTTTCTGCGGAACTATTTTACAGAAAACGATGAAAACAAAGTCATCATTTCATAGATTTTGGTTTATTATTTTCAATAATGAACCTTCGGAATCGACCAGGAATTTTTTTTTTTTTAACACCCCCTCAAAATTTGTTGGTTTACGTTTCAAGGTACGTAGAATCCAAAAATCGAATAAAAATTCGGCCGTCCGTCCGCCGTGCGCCTTACGCACTTACCTAACTTAGCATTGACCGATTTTGATGAAATTTGGTTTGTAGGTTTCATTTGGGGTCTAGTTGTGCCCCGAAGATTTTGGTTGATGTAGGTCACTTCTAAGGGTTGAAAAATGAATTTTTAAAACGCCCTAACTCAAAAAATTTTGATATAAAGGTATTGTTTTTCCATCAATTTAAGATAGTATAGAATTTTTGGAATTTTTTTGGCCCACGCGGAGCCTTGTAGGACAAACCGTTCGTTCCCTACGAGAATGTAAGGGGTGGACTTACGGTAAATCAGAAACACGAGTGTGAATTGCAAAAGAGGCCTAATCTCCGTTCAAATGTTAGCTGACCGAAATGCGATCGATGTTTTGCTTCAAGTTGGTTGGTGGTAAGAATGGCAAAGCCGTGTTCTTTGCAGTTGAAAATTAATAAACCTTTGTGTAATAATTTTCAGCGTCTTTTATTGCTGCTGAATAGCGTGATATATATTTTATTTGGCCACCTAGACTGTCGGCGTAGGGTAACAAAAAATATACTGATTAAGGGTTGGAGTTTATTATACGTGAAAAGACAAGAGACTCCAACCCTTAATCAACAACATGGTCACTCCATACCCACCAATGGAAAAATATATTCCTCAGGGAACTTGTTTTCTGTTTTTAAAATGACAACTTCAGTACATTGAATTTTTCACCAGAGATCGTTGATCAGTTGGCATCGTAGAAACGTGAGGAATCCGCTAGGAGAACATTCCCATCCTCCTCCGCCATTCATCACTTCAACTGCAACTCTTGCCGCAATAAAAGAACCCCACTAAGGTAGTTGGGCTCGTCGACGAGTTGAAGTATTTTTTCTTCGGTTCCTCTGGCAGAGTGAAACTCCCAATTACGAGCATTAATCTCCGATGGAGGCTTAAGAGGAGGCGTTTCACTGTTATTGCTTTGTTCGGGCGAACAGGTCTATATAGATCACACCCTCTCCCAGCCCAGTCAACCCCAAAGCGTGCATTTATCCTCCGCCAAAATAGCCGCGGTTTGTTTTCTTATCGTTGTTTATACGGGTTTTCGCTCCCTGTTTAGAAGGAGCTGTTTTCCTGCTCGCGCTACGAGCCAGCTACCTCCATCCCTTCACAGTCACATTAACCTTAGTTTAGGAGCACGCATTCGGGGAACACTGCAGAGGTGATTCTCTCAGACGAATTTCACATTTCAGTCCTCAAAATATGTACTCTTCATAAATCTGCTCGATGCAGTAATATGTTACTGGGTTTTCGTCGAAAGTACCACCATATTTCTTTGGAACCTACACAGGTATTTGAGTGTTCCTTTTTCTTTCTTGTACAATTTTATCAAACAAAATTAGAATTTTGCAGGTCCATCAACCATGTTATGCCAATTGAAAATCTCTTCAAGGCACTCACAAATGTACTTGGCATAAGATTACCTAACGATGCTGTGGCCAGCCTTTAGAACTTAAAAGTTTAAAAGTACGCCCTGGGAGCCTAAACATTTCTTAGTGATTTTTCTCACCGAGGTAAATCGGGTCAGTAGCGGTCCCGATTTATCCCTCCTTCAATGTAGAAGTAAAAACGTCTGCCAAGTGGGTGTAGCACATGGGTATCCGAGAAATGTATCTACTAAGAGCTTGAAATCCTATGGAAAACTACAATGTGATTGGTGGCTTTGCAGACGAGTGATAAATATAGAAAAATAATAAACCATTGTGTAATAATTTGCAGCGTTTTGTCACTGTAACCGTTGGAACCGTTCCAGGGAAATACCTGGACCGACACACCCCTAATTAAACTCTCTAGACCAGCGGTTCCCAACTGGTGGTCCGCGGACCCCCGGGGGTCCGCGAGGTATGGCTGAGGGGTCCTTAGGATATACAAATTAAATATATATTTGCAGCATCTGAACGTTGACTTCTGCGTCTGACTTCATATGACAACTAACGCTAGCACACTGTAGTTTGGCTTTATGTATTTCAAAGATGTCAGTTATTGCTATACTGTTATTTATTTATTGCTAGTGCTCACAGAGTACTGGAGACAAGTTAGTGCTAGTGGTGGTTTGGTTGCTAGTGTCCCTGACGGAGTTGTTTACATGTGTGATTTTGTGCAACATTTTAGTGATTGAAAAGCTTTGTTTTTCACGGAAAGTTAATTACGCGTACGTTATGGACCGTTGGTTAAAATGTGGATCGTTAAAACGGCCTAGGCATACAGACGAAGAACGAGAAAATGCTTTCGATGTTAAAGTTAATAAGTCAGTGATTCTAGAACCAAACTTGCTAGTATCTCTTGAACCCAACTCGTCGGCGTCTCTTGAACCTTGTAAATACTCTGTATTTTCACGAATAAATCCTAAGTTTTATAGCATTAGTTTAATTTGTTTTTTCACATATTTTGGTTCTTTTTAGGTAACTTTAGATAGTCGGGGTCCTCGTCATTTAGTACCTTGATGAAGGGGTCCTTGGAAAAATTTAGTAGGGAACCGCTGCTCTAGACAGTCTTGTAGCGTTTCTAAATCGAAAACTCCTAGTGATAAGCAAATACAACTGATCAAGCAGTTTATGATGATACATACAAATAATATGATAACACTTGTTGATGTTTATGATAATAAATCTTGGTTAAATGTATCGCTCAACTTCATTCGCCCATGGAAGATGTTTTTTTTTTTTTTTTTTTTTTTTTTTATCCTACGCCCGTCCTTGATTGCATTAGACGTCTTGCTGCCCAGTACCTCTCACACGCAGTTTCCTCCGGTGTGGACCCGTTGACCCCTTCCAGTGCTGCGCACTCCATGAGGTGGCGGGCGTCCATTTCCCCCTGACTACACAATGGGCACATTGGCGAGTCGACTATCCTCAATCTATTTAGATGCTTTTGGAGGTAGTCGTGGCCAGTTAGCATTCGGAACAGAGCTACTGACATTCGCCGTGGTAGGGTTTGGGAAATCTGGCCATCCTCTGCCATGAGGGACTCCCAGTCTTTCCCTGCACTCGCGGCCACCAATCTTTCCTTGGTGCGACATGCTATGGCGGCTGCTATTTGTCTTTTGGCAGTGTGCAGTGACTGTGGTGGATCCGGCTGAGCTTTCAAGGCACCTGCTTTTGCCAGCCGGTCTGCTTCTTCATTGCCTTTTACACCACAGTGGCTCGGTGTCCACTGGAGGTGGACGACCCCGCCATATTCCCTAATCTGGGCCAGCACTTCTAACGATTCATGAATTGCTCGTGAGGGGGCACGAGTTGCAGCTGAGCCTAGTGCGAGCATGGCAGCCTGGGAGTCGACAAATATAACGGTCTGCTGCAATCTTCGTGTTTGTATCTCCCGCAAGGCCATCAATACTGCAGCTATCTCGCCATCAAAATTTGTGGCACACGCTCCAACTGGCTCACTCAACTCGAATATTGTCGAAAAGACACCAGCTCCCCCGTTTCTCACAGCTCCATCCGCTGAACCATCTGTGTAGACATGCAGCCAGTTTGAAGACGGGTATCGTAGCTGCCTAGTCTCGAGGAACGCTGCTTTGAGTTCTGCTGGAGTTGCGGAATTTTTGGATGCACCTCCTACAAGATCGAGGTTGTAAGAAAAGGACTGGTGATTTGTAATGGGCGGGAGAGGCTCAGGATTTCCAAGGTTCAGGTTCAGGTCTCTCACCTTATTTTCAACGACATGTGTGAAGTTTAACTGGGATATGAGCCTTGTATGGGGTGCGCTATAATTTCTCCAGTATGGGATGTTAGATCGCCTAAGCTTTTCATTTAGCATTATTGCTGCAGCATCAATCCTTTCTGTTAGGGGTTCAATTCCTGTATGGGCCTGCATTGCTGCAACAGGAGTAGATTTTGCCGCTCCAGTAATACTTCGCAATGCAATATTTTGCGATCTTTCTAGCTTATCCCTGGCAGTTGCTGATGCAGTGACGGCAGCCTCGCAGCCATACATCATTGCAGGTCTTACGTATGTAGTGTATGTCATCTTTAATAAGTCCTGCGAAGCACCCCAGGTGGCCCCTGCAACACGGTTCAGCAGTTTCATTCTTGCTCTCCCCTTACCAGCAGCCTGTTCTATATGAGCATTCCACGTCATTTGGTTATCCAGTCTCACTCCCAAGTATACGGCTGAGTCAGTTTTTACCAACTCATTCCCAAGATACTCAAGTCGGACTGGATAAGGCTTTTTGGAGAGGGAGAACAGCTGATATTCCGTCTTGGTGGGATTCACAATCATGCAATTCTGGCCAGCCCATTCCGCCAGTGTGGCCAGGGAGTGGTTCAGACAGGTTTCCAGTGCTGGAATTGACGAACTAGTTGCCCACAGAAGAAGATCATCAGCATACAAGAGTGCATTCATGCCAGGGATGTCCCTCTCAATAGCTGATATCAGGTCATCTATCATGATGTTGAATACTGTCGGGCTCAAGACGGAACCCTGGGGGACCCCCTGTCTGGTTTGCCTGAAGCCCGACACACTCTGTCCATATCTGACTCTGATGAAGCGCTGAGAAAGGAAGCTCCTTATGAACTTAAACAAATTTCCATGGACTCCCCACTGTGCAATCTTCGAAAGCACCCCTTTCCTCCAAACCTTGTCAAAGGCAGTGCTGAAGTCCACCAGAACTGCAATGGTTGATTGTTGATGCTGATAGCCATCCTTTATAGCCTGGGTAAAATGAACTATGTGGTCCATTGCCCCACGATCTCTACGGAAGCCAGCCTGATTCGGGGAAAGGATTTCTCTGTCTTCTATGAAGCACATTAGCCGTCTTAGAGCCATCCTCTCCATCACCTTACTCATCACACACGTGAGTGCTATTGGCCTGAAGCTTGGTATCCTATTTGCTGGTTTTCCTTTCTTATGTATAGGAATTATCTCAGCCTTCTTCCACTCGTCAGGGATAGTCCCTTGTCTCCAGATTTCATTTAGCAATGAGAGTATGACACCTTTGGCATTTGGACCCAGGTTTATCAGAAATTCTGGCAAGATCCCATCTGGGCCTGGACTCTTACCAGATTTGGTCTCTCGTAATGCACTGTCCAATTCGCTCAATGTGAAGGGGCTATTAAAAAGTTCATGAAGACCATCCTCTAGGCACAGTGTGCGCATTTCGGGGGCTGTTGCATGGATTTTCTTGGGCGGGAAATAGTTGCTGACTGTGGAATAATGTTTACAGAAACTGGTAGCAATTGTTCTGTCATCAGTAACTTCCTTACCCCGAATCAACATCGGATTTTTAGGACTGGGTGGCTCATTATTCAGCCTGGATAGAAATTTGTGCACCCTAGCACCGTCCCTCCTGTAATCTAGTCCCCTCAAGAAAGAGGAGTAGCACTCTCTCTTGGCAGCCTTAATGGCTTCGGTGAGCTTTGTGGTTTTGAGGGTGAGCAGCGCCAAAGCTTCAGGAATGGAAGATGTGCAACCCATTGTTCAGCCTAAATACAGTTTATCACGATAATGAAGACCTCAGAGGAGAATCAATTTAGTTATCTTTCTTGAAGATTGAGATTTTGTGAGAACGTGGAATAATAAAGTAACAACCGATAATTTAAAAGAAAGAAACAGCGTCGAAATATTAGGTTTAAAACTGTACTATGCACTTGGGGAAAGACCAAAATTACCTTGGATACATTTAAATTTTGTTAGGTACTAGTTTATTTTATCTCTCAGGTATTCGAATTGATTCCCTCCACTCTCTTCGTCTTCATCTCGTACGATGCTTTCAACTTATTCTGAGAATACTGCTCTCAAGTTAGTAACTCAACTCGGGAAAGGTAAGAATCTGTTTATTAATACGATACATATATTACAAGTAAATAGCAGAAAAGTAATACCAGACAAGCAACCCACGCAAGTCGAGGAGAACGAATATTCTCGTTGAAATGATACTATAGCTTAGCGAGAAAGTTAATATCCCTCACGAAGCACGAAATGAACTATTGGTTGCCGTAAACAGTAAATTCTAGTCGACTGAACGCTAGTAGTTTGTGGACGAACGGAACACCTACGTTAGGTGTTATCTCTCGACGTGGGTTTCTCTAACCCCCTCATCCCATTCGAATGAAATATAATATTAGATTGTCCCTATCCGTAAGATACGTGTAACCTACGATGCTTGGCGTTCGTGTCGGACTGTGGTGAGCTTGCTATGAGAACTTAAGTGTGTCTCAGTCGGTTGCCGTTCGTTCCTCGTCCCGGATCAGTATTTCCCTATATTGCGGGGGCTCAAACTTCAAAAGCTTTACCTGAATTTGAGTGTAGGGAATTGAACGAACTAAAAGATTGCCGCTGGAATAATCAAAATCGAACAAAATTGCAAGATGAATATTGGAAATTGTTTATTCAGTTTTCTCTTGAGATTATGCAAATAATTGCTCAAGTTATTGTTCGGAGTCATAAATTTCCTATCACATAAAAAATGTGTGAGAGGCTATCCAGAGAGCAAAATTCAAGTTTGAAGAGATTTCATCGAATTAGAATAAAAACTTTGGGTCGAATTTGTTACAAGGATTTCACGTTAGCGCATGCGCAGGGCATTATCAATTCGATCAATCATAGAGGATCTTCTGCACGCCTATACTCATTTCCTGGAGAAGTTTAGCCTTGACTGGCAGTCAAACACACACAGACTCGAAATCAAAATAGCTCAGGAAGGTCTTAAACGTGAAATGTGAGTGGAAATTTTGATATTGAAGACTGTTTTTCCGTACCTACAAAGTGAAAACTGCTGAAAAATGCTTCCGATAGCACTCTTCTCTAGAAAACTGACAGAGTGTGAGAAGAAGCATTCTACAGTTGAGAAAGAAGTTCTTGCTCTAGTGGATGCTCTCAGAAAAAATTTCCTCCTAGGGCGGCAATTGAAGATCATCACGGACCAACGCTCAGTCTCGTTTATGTTTGACAAAGAGCATAAATCTAAAATCAAAATTCCATTCATGCGGCATGAATTAATGAGCGAATTTTCAAAGAAATCTTTCAGTTGATTGTGTGGTTAAGAAAAGGAACAATGGTGTTGCAATTTCTTTTAAAAAGTTTTTTTTTACACGATTCTTGGTTTTTTCGATTTTTAGTATAGCATACCAACATACTGTATGCGCAGGGTATGCTTTGAAGATGGTAGGAGTCCATATTCACGTTCTAATCGTCTCCACAAACTCATAGAGTACCCACACGGCTATTGTTGGTTTTTTTCGATTTTCAGTATATACCAACATACTATATGCACTGGGTATGCTTTGAAGATGTTAAGAGTCCATATGCATGTTCTACTCGTCTCCATGAACTCATAGAGTACCCCCCTTCCATCTAGTTCATGCAATAAGTACCTACTCTCAATCATTGACGAATACTCATGGTTCCCGTTCGCATACCCACGTCCCAACATCAGCTCGGCTACTGTAATTGAGTGCTTGCTAGACCTATTTACTACTTTTTGGGTCCTCTCTTACATTCATTCTGATTGAGGGTCTTCATTCAAATCAAATGAATTACAGACATTTTTACGTTCCAAAGGAGTTGCTACTTCCATGTTAAGTCCGTAATCCAACTGGCAATGGTCGAATTGAGAGAGAAAATGGCACGATCTGGTGCACCATTACATTGGCATTAAAAACGAATTACTTAACTGGATGTACGTGATTGGCAGTAAATACTGAAGGATGCTCTCCATTCAATAACATCACTGCTATGCGTCCCCTACTCTCTTCCATCCTGGTTGTTGCCTCCTGGAAAAGTTTTTATGAAAAACCATTCTGGCCAAAGCAAGTATGAGCCACTTGTGGAGGAAGTGGACCTGGTACACATCAACCCTCAATATGTAAGAGTGAGACTCATGGACTCCCGAGAAACTACAGTCTCCGTGAAGCATCTTGCGCCAAGGAGAGGTAGCGACCCAGAACAAGAAGATTCGTTGGACCAGACTGCTCATCATCCCAGCCCAGAAATTTCAGTAGAGGATTCCTCATCAGGAATCCCTGCATCACTACAGTCTCGAGATCCAGTAGCCCAACCAGAATTCGAAAACTCTGAAGTGCCTCAAGAACATCAGCTACGGCGGTCGTCTAGGACCCGGAAGGTTCCCCAAAGATTTGAGGACTTTGTTCTTTGAGGGGAGAAGACTGATATGAGTTCCAGTGAGGATTATATTCAAATAATCACATGATCCATATGATCCTCTTGCCTGATTTTGTATTCTCATAAAATTATTCTTGTACTCAGTTTTATGTCGAATAAAGCCTTATTTTCAAGGTAGTTAGTGAACCCACTTAGTGAACTAGGAAGCAAAACAACTTATGCTGGTACATGATTATTATGAAAATTGTTATTATTATCACCTTGATATAAACCACAACTATGTTTTCCTAATGGTTGCCTCAGGTTTCAGCCATTTCGTCCCATATGGGCTGAAGATACCTATTCATTTTGATCGTGTGGTTCCTAAAAATATACCTAGCTTAGTTTTTACGGCCGCAGCTGATTCCGCTGAGTCTAGATGAGAGGACGTATGGGGCTATTGGGCACCAGTGGTCGTTCAACAGACCAGACGATTGCAGCTCCAGAGGGCACAACGAGGCCGCTGATGTATGGACCGCCATTTTTCCTCGCGTCACGGCTTGAGTCGATTTTCCAAGTTACCTCTCCTTCTGCTTCGGCCTGGAGAATGAGACAATTTATTGTAAGTGCCCGGGAGATTGCTGTTGCACCGCATTCCGACGAGCCTTCCACTGAACTCGTTCGCTCCCTGAAAGACAAGTTGCCCTGGCGCACTAGTCGTATCCATGAGAGGAAATTGTTATTTATTCGAGGATTTATGTCGCCCATTGCTTTGCAGCGCTGGTCTTTAGGGTGGCGCGTGCAGGTCGTCTTTACCGAATAAACCCTGTTTGTTTGATGATCTACTTGTACTCCAAACGTTTGTCCATTAAATTTCAGTGTCTATCTATAAAGGGAATAAGCCAAACAGGTCTGCAATATTGCAAGAGTCGATTCTACAACAAATTTGCTACAAGAATGGTCTCCTAGGAATAGCCTTTGAACCCCTTGCTTTTCCAAGTATTTTTCACTTTTAACATTTTTACGTGATTTTGACCATAAGTACGTTAATGGTACGTTACTAAAACTCTCCTAATTTGCTGTATAAATTCAAATTTGAGGATACCGTTGGAAAGAGCATTCAATCTCCTATTGGATAGATGACTAGGTTTGGGGCACAAAGAAGCCCTCTGAATAGAAAAATTAAACTTAATTTGAATCCTCGAGTTTTTTCCAGAGTTTGGGCACCAATATTTTTTCTAGATGCAAGAACAGTAATCTCAGCTTTCCAATGATCCAGTAATATTTATTTTTAAATTGGAATTAATTACAGGAATTTGTGGTTGAACAAGGAAAAACGTCCATTTTGGTTTATTATTTTCAATAACGAACGATTGGAATCGACCAAGAAAAAACATTTTTTAAACCCCCCCCCCCCCCCCCGCTTCTTAAATTATTATTATTATTATAATCTACGTTTCAAGATAACGTAGAATCCGAAAAACGAATAAAAAATTTTCCGTCCGTACGCCGCATTTTTCTTAGTTCATATGGACCGATTATTATTAAATTTGATATACAGGGTGTCACCCTTTCGGGCGCACCACCGGGAGGGGGGGAGGGGTTCGATTCTACTACTAATTTACAACAAAAAATGTCTCGTAGCAATTTTTTTAGAGGCTTCGTTTTCGAGTTATTTTACTTTTAAAATTGTTTTCGTGTTTTCGACCTTACATCACTAAAATGGCTATAACTCCCTTAGTTGATGAAGTAAATTCAAATTTGATTATATCATTGGAAAAAGCGTCAAATTTCCTACCTCCCTGATGGGGGTTTAGAAAAGTTCAAATGAGACAAAGGGGTGTAAAATAAGCCAAAAGTAAAAAATTGGTAAAGTTTCGAAAATTTCCACCTCTTTCAAAGTTTGTTTCTCGAAACGTCGTGAACGGAAATGTTCATGCTGTAAGCCTAAAAGTTGCATGTGAATCCCAGCTTTCTAAAGGTGTAGTATTTTTTTTTTTTTTTTTTTTTAACACCACTTATTCAGTTAGAAAATGACGTTTTCAGGGCAGAAAACGTTAATTTTTCGGGTGAAAATCGGCGTTTTTCACCAGAAATGCTTTCAAACAATGGGTTAACAAGTAATGGGTTAATAATTTCATTTGACATGGAATTTTACGTATTTTTTGACGCTGAATCGAATGATAACACTTTCCGATCTCCTTGACAAACAAATGGTACTTTTCAAGCCTTTTCCTTTGGGCGAAGGGCTCAATCTCGTTGTTCGTTGTATCCGAAATTGCCATTAAGGGAGGTCTGGGTTATTGATGACTCGCACTTCTTCCACTTTGTTGACTTACCTAATTTTTGCCCTCTGTCTTGCAAACATCGTCCCGATCATTTGCGGAAAGCTTAATAACAAGTTTAGTAATAACAAGCTTAGTAACAAGTAGTGAACAATTAAGTCCAATAGTACAATAGTCCATTTGTGATTGTTGGAAATTTCAACCGTAGACGGTAAGAAGTCTTTTACAAATCAGGAATATGCGGATATGCTATTGGTTTATGGGTTTACTATTGGTTTACGGCGATTCCCACAAAGACGTCTTCCTGACAAAAATGTTTTTTCGAGGGTATGTAAGGACCTGTCGACTGTGATGAGCATGCTAACCTCTGTGCGTCACTAACCATGTGGGTGTCTGAACTCGCTGCGAAAACTAATTTCAGTGTGAGTAAAGAATCTTTCAATTTAATCCCTATTGTGTAATTAACTCAATAAAGCAATCAGGTCGACAGGTCCTTACATACCCTCGAAAAAAACATTTTTGTCAGGAAGACGTCTTTGTGGGAATCGCCGGTGATATTCTCTAACGGCTTCACGGGAATTGCCGCGAATTGGGAGGGCGACAAATGCATGGCTGTTACAAGGATTTAACGTTTGCGCATGCGCAGAGGCTACTGTAAATTTTAAGGCCTTGATTTTCATTGGGGACCATCTACAACCTAGTCCGCGTAATCCCTGAAAATGTCATCGAAATCGGGTAGAAAATGTCGAAGTTATTAGAGTAGACTCGGAAGCAACTAAAAAACGTTTGCGCATGCGCAGTGGCTACTATCAGTTCGAAGGTGATGATTCTCATAGGGGACCATCTAAACACTAATCTGTAACATCCCTGAAAATGTCATTGAAATCGGATGGAAAATGTAGAAGTTATGGCCGTTACAAGGAATTCACGTTTGCGCATGCGCAGTGGCTGCTATCAGTCCGAAGGTGATAATTTTCATAGAGAACCATCTAAATACTAATCTGTAACATCCCTAAAAATTTCATTGAAATCGGATGGAAAATGTAGTTTTATGGCCGTTAAAGTTATGGTCGTTACAAGGAATTCACGTTTGCGTATGCGCAGTCGCTTCTATCAGTCCGGGGATGATGATTTTCATAGGGGACCATCTACACACCAACCCGCACAATCCCTGAGAATTTCATAGAAATCGGACAATAACTTCGTATAGTTATGCCTTTTACAAGGATTTCATGACAGACAGACACAGAACCAAAATTGTTCAGAAAGGTCTAAAACGCAAAACGCGAGTGAAAATTTTGATTTTGGGGAACTTTTGGTTTATATATTCAATAATGAACCTTTGGAATCGACCAAGAAAATTTTTTTTTTAACATCCCCTCAAAATTTGATGGTTTACGTTTCAAGGTACGTAGAATCCAAAAATCGAATAAAAATTCGATTCGCCGTACGCTGTACGCGGCACTTTTGCCACTTAGCATTGACCGATTTTGATGAAATTCGGTATGTAGGCTCATTTGGGGTCTAGTTGTGCCCCGAAGATTTTGGTTGATGTAGGTCACTTCTAAGGGTTCCAAAATTAATTTTGAAATTTTGAAAACGCCCTAACTCAAAAAATTTTGATATAAAGGTATTGTTTTTCCTTCAATTTAAGATTCTATAGAATTTTTAGAATTTTTTGAGACCCCGCGGAGCCCTGTAGGACAAACCGTTCGCTCACTACGAGAATTTAAAGTTTGTACGTACGATAAATCAGAAACACGGGTGTGAATCGCAAAAGAGGCCTAATCTCCGTGCAAATTAAAGCTGACCGAAATGCGATCCATGTTTTTCTTCATGTTGGATGGTTGGTGGCTTTGCAGACGAGTGATCTATATAGAAAAATAAAAAATAATAAACCATTGTGTAATAATTTGCAGCGTTTCTTTTTTTTCATCCTTGAAAAGTGAAAACAAAGCTTCCGCTACCTTGGTAGACTAGGAAGCAAAAATCTTAGGTTCAAAAAAGGTTTGTTCAAGAAAAATGTAGACTCAACCCATTTGCGCTCACGGGTGCCTTTTCTACCTCACTTCTCATTTCTTTCAAAACCTTACAACAAATACTAAATAATAACAAAGTGGTCAGGTTATAAATGGCTCATTTAGTCCGGTAGTTACATGTGTAGTTTTGTAGTTTGTAACTTCACCGTCTCATTCATGCATACATCACGAGCGGCTATTATACTCGTGTTTACGGCCTTCTGCTGGCCGCGCTGAGTGGTTCTCGTCAGTTTTAGAGTACTTGGGAGGAAGTGAGGGAGCCCTCAGCCCTTAGGATTCTACTCGTAGTTCTGTTGCTCCCTTTCTTACGTCTCTCCCCGCCCACTCTTGCCTTGGAATATTCAAGCGGGTCGTCGTGGAATCTTGAATGACTAACTCCTTGTTTCATGATTCGTTTACCTTCCTCGCTCTCTGTTTTCACTCCTCTCTCTCGCTCTTCTTGCCGTCTCCCTTCACTGTTGAACCCTCTTTACTGACCCGAGAAATCGATTGGTTCTCTTCACCCGGAGAAATTTATCTACTTAGAGCTTCAAATCCGATGGAAAACTACAATATCGCACTAGAATGATGTAAACACACTTGTTTCATCATTATGATTGACGAAACAATGTTTAAATTATGCCATTTTGTTTATTTATTATGAGAAGATTATTAAGGAAAGGGGAAAAAGTCTGCCAAGTGGGTATGGCACATAGCTTCCTCGTATCCATCACCCGATTGTATAGATGATCCGATGCATAGTAGCTGATCTCAAAACATCAACCTCTAAGTATCTTGAACTACCCTCATAGGTACTATCTGCACGTCAAGCCATGAAACCTCTGAAAATTTCATTGAATTCGGGAAGAAAATCAGAAGTTATGGCTGTGACAATAAATTCACGTTTTCGCATGCGTAGTAGCTATTCAGTCTGGGCGCGATTATAATCCTAGGGGACCATCAACACCCCAATTCGAACAATCCCTGAAAATTTCTTCGAAATCGGATGGAAAATATCGAAGTTATCGCTGTTACCAGAATTCTACGATTGCGCATGCATACTAGTTACTATCATTTCCGGGGCAATGATATTCATTGGCGACCTTCTATACGCCAAGAAGTCAATTCCTGAAAATTTCATCGATTAACTTCGTATGTATTGCCCATTAAAAGGATTTCATGACAGACATACAGACACACGAACAGGCAGAAAAGGAACCAAAATTGTCCAGGAAGAACGCCAGCGAAAATGTTGACTATTTTTTTTTTTTTTTCAACCTCGAAAAGCGAAAACAATGCTTCTGCTACTTTGTTTCAACCCTTATTTTTCAATCCTTTGAAGTGACCTACGTTAACTAAAATCTTCGGAGCACAACTAGACCCCAGAAGGAGCCTACATACCAAAATTCGTCAAAATCGGTCAATGCTAACTGAGTAAAGTGCGCGTACGGCGTATGGCGGACGGATGGCCAAATTTTTATTCGATTTTTGGATTCTACGTACTTTGAAACGTAAACCAACAAATTTTTAGGGCGAGGGGGTTAAATTCTTCTCTTGGTCGATTCCAAAGGTTCGTTATTGAAAATAATAAACCAAAATACAAATCTTCTGCTACATCAGAACCTACAGTTGGGGAAAAAATCAACGTTGTAGGTCTAGTGGATGCAATTTCACAGGTGTTAGACGCAAATTTTCCTGTAGTTTAAGAATCACCCAAATAAAGAATCAAAAAAAAATTGTAAATAGGGTGACTCGCCAAGTGAATGAACACTTAAGCTCTTAGCACACTAGTGACGAACTTTAATGTCTACAGTTCTTAAAGTTGGAGTACTACACTACTTGAATTTGTCTGATGTTGTTTAAAATTATATAAGGAACAAGAATAGCATGGGAGAAGACGAGAAAAGTTGATTTTTATAGCTAATTTTCCACAATAAAGGAGTTGATGTATTTCACCCCATCAATGAACACTATTTCCTAGTGAATGAACCCTGAAATTCCAGTGAATGGACACTCCATTCCCATACACATTCATCTGTTCATTCACTGGATAGGATAGTTATTTAAACAAGTTGAGGCAAAAAATCAGCAGTTTAGTTGTTTCTTCACTTAGGAAGCCTCCGTTCGATTTAAAAACCGTAAAATAACCCTCCAGCCAGTGAATGAACAGTCATTTTACTGTCGTTCATTTACTGGTTGGAAGTCATATTTTAGCTCGCACAGTATGAACACCCAACAAAACATATCATAGTAAAAAAAATTCCCTTCCACCCAATTAGTTCTCTCTAGAAAAACATATCAGCTACAACAATAAAGCATGACATTGACTAATTTAGCATTTTACTTACCTCTAAACACTAATCCCCACGTAATGGCCAACTCCATTTGTTACCCCCAGAGACGTTCTTGGAGACTGACCTGTTGATAACATCAAAACCAAAGAAGATAATATTACAATAATATTACTCTACTGTATTATAGTACCTGGAAAAACTCGTATGTCTTAAAATCGGCCTCATTCAAGCAGTTATCTCTATTCAAGCTGATGAAGCCGTCGATTCCTTCAATCGATCAATACTGCGTCACAAGACAGTCGACGGCTCGCCTCAAACTCACTTGGATCATTTTACTTCATATTACTGGAATAGGTGGAGGTAAAACGCCTCCAGTCTCTACCGATACAAGCTGCATGTAATTACAAGTAATCATCTCGCGCTACCAACTTTCCTCTGGCTTGTTTGTAAAATGTTTAAGTAAATCTAGGTTTTTACTTTTCGTAAAAAAAAATCATGATTCTTCAAAAAAATTATATTAGGTATTATAGCGTGACAAATGTTCTCATTTCAAGAATTTGGTTCTCTCCAGAATCACCTCTTGACGTAAAATAGTTCATCTTGTGACCATCAAAATATTTTTATCATGATGAATTATTCATTATAATGGGTTTTCAGACTGCCAGATGTCTTATTCTTTATGGGCCATTCATTTGACTAATTAGCTATTATTCATTCAGGTGTATCCTTTTTTTTTCTCTCTTTTAAATTCCAGGAGGGAAAACCCCACCAAGCCAGGTATCTACTGGAGCTGGAGGAGAAGAGAACGGAACAGAAAAAGCGGAGGTTATAAAGAAAAATTCGTTCGGAGGGGAGGAGAACTCAGTAAATCACTTAGACGAGAGACCTTTAATTAAAGATTTCAAAGGTCTGTTCTCGCAATTCATTTGAATTCCCTACTAAAGTAGGTAGTGCTTGTTTAATCAATGATCGTCCCCCTAAAGTATTCTCATAATACAAATGCGTCAGTTAGTGATAGGATTCAACCCAGGGATAAGACGGCAAACTACATCCATAATAAACTTCATTCCACCCTGTAAAAGGGATTAAAAGTAAAATGACTCAAAAAGGATGCTCCAAAAAAAAAAACCTAAGTGAAAGAAAACATAAGTGATTGGATAGGTACCAAATACCCAGAGAGTTGTAAAAATGGATAGTTAATTATAATAATTTATTAACGTTTAATTTTAACTGATGTATTAATTGAAGGAAAAATTGCAGATTGACCAGAGCAATTTCCAGGTGAAGGAAAGTCGCAAACTTTAGGAACAAACTGCCAATTTGGCCCCTCGTCGCTCACAAATCTCAAGGTCAAATTATGCCCATAGGGCCAAACTGGACCTCTTCCCAGTTTATCTTTTTTTCTTAATATTACAAATTACGGATGATTCAAAAACGGTTTGGAATTCAATCTTACATAGAATTCGGACCAATTACAAAAAAACCTAGTTGACTTCATGTACACTCGCTTGCGTTTTAGAAATAGTAGTTCCGAAAGGAGTTTGGCCCTTTGGGCGCTCAGGTGTCGATATAATCGGGTTATGGATACGAGGAAGCTATGTGCCACACCCATTTGGCAAACTTTTTTTTTTGTTTCTTGTCGTTTTTGGCAAGTCTTGCTGAACATAAATACCAGAGTCTTTCAAAATAGACGATTAGTTACCCAACTAGGAATGAAAATTTGTTTCGTTGTAGTGTGGCTGCTACTAACTAAAACATCCACCAGCTGAGTTTGAAAGGAGCAGAGATATACACGACCGGCAGAACACATCCGTCGTACGGGCTTAGTCTAACCTGTACCCCGATCACACAGACAGAGAAAAATAGTCTTCCAACTTTCGTCTTCTTCTGTCTTTTAGGAGAAAGTAAAAACAAATATTCATCTCCAAAATCAAATTTCCTAGCGAAATTAGCATTTCAAAGAATCGTGACCAGTTTTGGTTTTCTCCTCGGGGCAGCTTTCATTCTCTAGAAACAGGAAATTAAACGAATTTGTAATTAACCAGTTCTTCATTTTCAAGGCTGGGCTAAAGGGTATATCCATATTTATGCAGGGCCAGACGCATTGGCGTAAAAACGTCGCGGCCCAACTTTTGGGCCAGATGCAGTGAACGTGTTATCGTGTATAAAGTGTCTGACAGTAACGAGGGATATTTTAGTGAAGTATGTTGACAGCAGTGAGAATCTAGAATATCCCAAGCGCTCAGTACCTGTCTCCCATCTATAGAAGGCTCCATTCCAGCCTTTCAGCTGTGATCTAACTACCACGATGAGTATATTTTTCTCTAGCTTTTGAAAGCCACCGGGTTCCTCAGACACTTTCTACACTATCAGTTGAGCAAACCTTGGTGTCCCTCAGATACATTATACGCAGGCAACCAAAAAACGTGTGTTTTCTTCAATATTTCGGTTCTTAACAGCTTTCTAATTGTACCCAAGCTTTGAAATTGAGGGGGCATTATCAATATACCTCTGGATTTTCATGATTTATTCTTTGTACCACCGTGGAACAAATTAGTATTACCACCATGTTGGGTATCGTAAATCATAGTTTTTAAAATTCTGTTCAAATTCGAGGATCGCATACCGTTAGAAATTTAATCGTGGATTTCATTTAAATTCTCGGTTATGGTGTTTTTTCCTGCTGAAATCGTTGTTCCTAGTTCTTCTCCCCAGAGACTAATTGGGAGTGAGTCTAATTACTTTCTTTCAACCAGTTGAATGTTGATATGGTGAAAAATACTATCAGTCTAACACTCAAGTGAATAAAAACAGTGTTACAGTTGCTGCGAGTTTTTCAGACACTTTGCGTGTCTTTTACTTTGACTCCGTCAGATGGTTTATACTCACCAGGAGTTAACTTTTTTTTGGTTTTGATAGAACCCCACTGAGACACTGGTTCACGTGTTTCATGACGAATGAGATCAGATAGGCCCACCGTATTAATATTATTATTGCTCGCCCTTGGCTAGACGCAGTATGCCCCTCAATTTCTTTCCTATTGGGGAGTTTAAGAGTAGGTAAACTTCATAATAATAATTTTAACGCCTTCTTATTCCATAATGTCCATGCTACTCTATGAGACCACTGTGTTGCCCAGCCAACTTGGCGGATTTCTAATAATTAGAAATAATTATCATTCGAATTGTTGACGGCCTTGGTAACTTTATTCGATTCCTATCTATGAAATTAGACTAGGAATAATCAGAGGATCTTGAATATTCATAACAAAATCACTCCAATAATCAATTCCTCGGTAGTTATTGACATGATATCATTCAAGGACTAAGCAGAACAATAGCCAAGAACATTCAATCTTCAGATTTCCATCTACTAATAGGTACACTCAGTAGGTATGTTATTATTAGCTTTTTATTTTAATGAACAACGCTCTTGGCCTTGATTGGTTTCATGGTAGATGCATGATTTACATCTACCTTATCTCTGAAGGTTCCTATCTAAGTTAAAATTTATTCGAATTGTTATTTTACAATCCTGAGAAATTTCGTCGAAATCGGATGGAAAATGTAGAAGTTATGGCTGTTATAAGGGCTTCACGTTGGCGCATGCGCAGCAACTACAATTAGGCTGGAGTAGATGATTTTCATAGGGGACCATCTACATGCCAATCTGAACAATCTCGGAAAATTTCATCGAAATCGGATGAAAATGTGGAAGTTATGGATATCACAAGGAATTAACGTTCGCGCCTGCGCAGCGACTACTATCAGTCCGGGGTAGATGATTTTCATAGGGGACCATCTACACGCCAACCCGCGCATTCCCTGAAAATTTTATCGAAATCGGGTGAGAAATGTAGAAGTTATGGCTGTGGCAAGGATTTAATGACAGACAGACACAGACCGACAGACTCGGAACCCGAATTGTTCAGGAAGGTCTGAAACGTGAAACTCAAGTGAAAATTTTGGTTTTGGTGAACTTTTTTTTCAACCTTGAAAAAAGAAAACAAAGCTTCGGCTACTTCGGTAGACTCGGAAGCAAAATGTAAACAATAAAATACGAGTTCGATCCCTAGTTATGAGGTAAATGAAATTCGGTCCAGCCCATGATTCTAAAGCATTACCATGAGCGTTGAAACATCCCTAATCGAATCAAACCCTAATTGGCAACGGCGGCTTTACATTTTATTGCTTAATCGTTGGAATTGAACGAACTAATCCTTATGTTAATCGAAGAGATGTCTCCTGAAATGATTGTATTTCGTCATATGGATTTTTTTTTTGATTTTTAACGTATTGCAGGAACTTCAATATACGTTGGTTGGCTGTAGGGGGGAGTGTAGGTTATAATGCGTTGATTAGGGGAATAAGTTGGTCGGGTAGATTTCTCATCGTGAGAAATTTTGGTCGGTTTTGACGGTCGGATCCACACAATATTCAATCGCAATCCACAACCAAATTTCCGGCTTCCTCCACTTTCTACGTCGGTCTTGCTTTGTGCGAAAAAACAGACATCCACACCCTTCATTCCAAATCCGCTCTGTGACAAGTATATTGGACAAATGTGTGCATTTAAAGAAATCAATCGCAAAAAATACCGAGCCAAAAAGTATTAGAAATGTTTTTTTTAGGTGTGCGCCTCTGGCTCTTCAGTAAATGTAAACTTGTACTACCGATGTGTAGGTGAGAGCGGAGGTCCAATAAAATCCGAATGTGTGCCACTACTGTTTTCTACCTCCTGTGTGACTTGAATTGTTGAATAGCAAACAGTATAGGAGCGGGAATGAAAAACTCCGGCTTTGTTAGAGTGAAGAACTGTTTGTCGGGGCCGCCGCCCCAGCAGCGGTATCAGAGTCGAGGGAAGGCAGGGTCAACCGGAAGAACAAATAAAAAGAGGGCGGGCAATCCCAACTACTTCTCGCTAACTGTCTATCGGACGGATAGTTTGCTGACGGTCTCAAACCCGAGGGTTTGAAGGAAAAGGTATAAGGTTGAAGGGACGATAGGGTGAGAGGGATTAAATGTAAGTCCTCACCCCTTCCAAGGTCTCCCGAGGTCGGAACTTCGTTAGGATATTACGACGGGTTTACCTGCACTTTGCCGACAAGATCGATGGGGAGGGTAGGCCCTTCTGGCGCTTGTTAAGATAAGAAAGTGAGAGCTGGAGAATAGTCCGTGGGCCACCCTGATACAGAAAGGGGTTCAGTATCGAAGTGGCCCATTGAAGGCAAACCCTCTACACATTTTGTACAGTCAGCAGTGAAGAACGACTGATCTGAACATTTTGGACGGTCTTGTTGTTTCAACCTGGAAGCACTTGCCAAAGTGCTCAGAACATCACTTTGATATGATGGAATTGGAAGTAATAGAGAGAGAGAGAAAGAGAGAGAGAGAGAGAGATACAGAACATGCTTTATTAATACAGATTTAGATAACAATTTTATAAATCGATTATATACATAATAACAACGTGGATTATTTTTTGCTTTAAAGTGCTTGATAAAAGCATAAATTACGACGGAGACATTTGTCCGTCTGTCGGAGAATCACGCAAGCGACACTAGGGTTAATAAAATAAATAAATTAGTAGGTACCTACAATATTTGAGTGTTACATTCTTTAGAGACCCAATTGAATTGAACAGCTACCAATTGAATTCACGGACAAGGTCAAGTCTGTACATCCATGCAGCTCTACAGTATTTTGCCAAGGAGACCCATTTGTTCTGGTCGTCCAAAAACTCCACAAGCTCCTCTCTTGCGAGTGATCTTCGTCCAAGGAACAGGACCCGAAACTCTCGAAGGATCGGGCAGACTCCAACGAAATGCAGCACATCTGGGGTTGCTGGGGAGGAAAGGCTTGTGATTCAAGCCAATCAAAGCGCCTCTCAATTTCAAAATCCAGTAAAGAATCCGAGGCGGGTGATTCAGCAAAGCACCTGTCATATCCACACATCTCACTTCATGGTTCAATTGCCGATACAAAAGGCTACTGGAGGATTGGGCTCCTGCCAGAATTTCTTGTTTATGAGCGGCCCGACACGCCTCAACTATCCCCCCCCATCTGCTGCCTCCACGTATCCATGTTGCTCGGGTCCCCATCGAATGCACAACCATGCTTGTTGGCCAGTTCTTTCAGGTCTTTGTACCAAGATATCTCATGGCGTATAACCTCTTTTGCCACGATCTGAGGCAGGCGGGTTGCAGACATGGTGGAGAGGACTTTCAGGAGGTATTTATAATGCAGCGTCAAAGTATAAATGAAAATCGGCTCCAGATTTACCTCCAAATGCAAAATGTAGTTGGGAGAGTTACGAGGCAGCTTGAGAACGAGCTTCACAAAATAGACCTGCAGTTGCTCCGCAGCCAAATACTTGTTTTGTCCCCAAACTTGGGCGGCGTATGTAAAAATTGGAAGTAATAGCGTGCATCAAGTAAAATAGTTTTTCCTTTAGGTTTTAATTGCTCTTTACTAAAAATGGCATTCACTCTGTTAACCGACAGAGAGGGCGGGAAATGAATTGGTTGAAACGTGAATTTATGTAAATTCATTTCACTCAAAACATATTTTATTGACCTAATCAAGTACAGGTACTGAACATATTTTGCAGAGAGAATCAACGACCTATTATGATATTTTTAGGTACAGTAAATGTGCAACAAACTGAGTTAGGATGGATCAAAGAAGTGCCTAGTTCTTGTCTTGCAGTTTGGATTCCGAACATATTCTCCGAGTGCATATGTCGGTGATGTATTTACTGATGCCTGAGACCTTCTGGACAATCGATCCCAACTGGCGAAAGATGGGCCTAGGTATAAATGAAGTCAAAAAACATTTATGTCACTAGTATCAGAAAACTCAGTCTGATCATGAGTCATGGTGAGTTCAAATTTCAGGATGTGAAAAGCTTTGTGTATCTGGGATGACGGAAGACAGTGGTATGAAGCTCAAGGTCAATCTGTTCAAGTCCAGAGTGCCTGGACCCGTCCTTCAAGAAAAGATAAGGCCCTTTGCGCCTCTGAAAGGCGGATTTACAGGCCATCGAACGATCATGGCTTTCGGCGGATTAGGACTAATCGTGAAATTGAAGACTTTCTTGATAAATAGAACATGGTGGTTTTATGAGGACGGAGAGCACTGCGCTGCCGTGTCTCATGCTCATGGATGTCGCAACCCCGCTGAACTAACTCCAGGTTATCTTTTATGAACTGTAAGACCTGATACATGTAAATACTTGGTATGGTCAAGCAGCTCATGTTTTTAAATAGCCGTCTACAAGATTGACCTTCGCGCAGGCCAAAAACAATCCGTAGAGCTGCTTTCTGTGACCGGAAGATGGACTGACTAAGGGTGGAGTTTCCCCAAAGGACGATTCCATAGCTGGCTCTGCTCGAGAAGTAGGCGAAAAATACCATCCTCAAAATATGGGGCGAC
Source organism: Apolygus lucorum (assembly GCA_009739505.2). Classification (NCBI taxonomy): domain Eukaryota; kingdom Metazoa; phylum Arthropoda; class Insecta; order Hemiptera; family Miridae; genus Apolygus; species Apolygus lucorum. The sequence continues at coordinate 29,046,775 of CM019176.2, forward strand.
ACTGCTCTCGAAAGTTTGAGAACGCAAAGTTGCAATTAGCCAGCTGAGAGACCAAGCGGTCAATATGACCCCGCCAGGATAACTTTATCCACGAGAACTCCCAGGAAATTCGCCGAATTCTTTAAGGAACCGTTGAGGCTGGGTTTCAAATCTTAGGTCTTACCATTGTTCAATAGCCGAGTTAGCCCTTCACCTATCTCCAATCAGCGGCCAAAGGCAGAGCGGCGGATCAGAGGTGGCCAAATGATCCGTAGGTCAAAATATGGAGAAGTTTGGATTCCAAAATCGAATGGGAACCCTTGAGGCATTTGTCGGTATACTGGTGTTGCTGTAAAGACGTCGTGATGTCACTGTTGATGTCATCCTTTGATTTCTGGATTCTGAAAAAGTCTTCCATGCCCTCCAATATGACAGCATGATAAACATTCTCCGTAGCATTAATACGTAAGTCTTGACGGTCGCAACTTATAAGCTCTACTTTAGGGTCAATCTGCAGTTATCAGTCTTGAAGATCAGACGTTGGACGAGATTTTCATTCAGAGGGGTATAGTTAAGTTGTGTTCTTTCCCGGTTTTTATGTCTACTCAGAGGAAATATTTCAAAGCGCTATAGCTGACTGCTCCGCGTGTGTAGTAGTTAATGGCTTGGTGGTTAATAACCTGAGCTTAAGGTATGCTGATGTTGAATCATCAAAAATTAACTTCCCTCGACTGGGGATCGATCTCCTATCGTTCCAATTCTAAATCAGAGCTCCTACCTGTTTCAGCCAAGGAAGTGAATGGACAGAAATGCGAAGAGGTAGCTGATCACAACACTGATGATACCGTTTTGTTGGCCACTAGTCTTGAGATCCTTCAATACCTGCTGACTCCGTGGTAAAGGAATATAGCTCTTCAATATGACTAGCACTGGGGGGCGCACTTATGAAACTCACACAAGTAGCACTGCAGCCAGAACATCGTCCTTTAAGCTTAAGAAGAAGCCCTGTTTTCGAGATAAGTCAGGTAAAATAATTAGAAACAACTCTCATAATCAAACCAAATTTTATATTTGGATCTTGAACACATAACATCCTATCAATATAATGTATTTGTAATAGTGAACTAGACATTATTCTCATAAAAGAGGAGAAATATCAAACATCAAAGACTGAAAATACATTACAATATGAAATGACTTCAATATTGCACCACATAAAAATGGTTTGTTGGTAACCAAGAGCATGAGAAACGCACTAGTCATCATGAGGGGTGAGGGGAACACAAATAATATTACCTACTCCCAGAACCTCTTTCGACATCAATGATCGCCGTAGAACCATAAATGATTTCTGAAAAACAAAAGGTTGAAAGGATTCCGTGATGACACTGCAGGTATCCGACACTAAGTATTTCCAGTTTCCAACATAAATCACGTGTAAAAAGCTTGCATACCCTTGGAATGTTTGGAAGCAAAATTGGGGCACCATATAGGTAACATCAAGCTGACATGCAGAACGCCTTCAGATGTCACGTAAGGGTGTTGAGTTGATGAATCATTCACACCAATCTCAAGGGATTATTACCGTGACGCAGGTCGACTCAGCAAATAAACCATCGCTAGATGAAGTGATGCAGCACTCACAAAGGTCATAATGGAAAGTAGCTTGAGATGATAAAATATGGCCGATCCAAGAGAGGCAGTCAATTCAAGAAATGGGAAACTGAATCGTCACGATCAAAGTTAGGGAAAGCTTTCATTCTCCTAAGACCCGTGACGCACTTAGTACTTTGGAAAACTCCCTCCGCAATATTGACAGTCGAAAGATAAATTAATAGTGCCCCTTCTCCTCAGCTCGGAGTTTCCAAAGAGAGGTATTTTATTTCTCTTATTTGTTTAAGATGAAATCAATTGGGTGACTTTGAAAATTCAACAAGAACCGAGTTATGAGAAAGTTGAATGAAACCGTCATTGTTTATCAAATAAATTTACTTATGATTCGCAAATTGTAATGAAGGACGAGAACTTCTTTTTCTAAAGAGTAAGACAATTCATATCATCTTGTAAAACAATGCTACGTTATTGTAAACCAAAGTATTAAATAATAGTAGAATTGATAAGGGTCTTGCATTCTGGTGTAAACGGATGGTGCTCCATTTGCGTATTTTTCATCATTGTATATTCCAACTAGAAAATTTATGAAAATTGTTGAATGTATGATGAGATTCGTGCAGTGAAATGGCAGAGAGACCTGTCAAGTTTTTAAGGGTACGTTGGGTCTCTGAGAACAACGAGAACAAATTATACACCAGAAATCTGCAGAAAAACGTTGATTTGCACTAAACCACTTGGTACCACCGTTGGTGGTAAGAAAATTAGGGTTTATCAAATGTTGATCCTTAGCATTAAATTTAATAATATTATATTTAATGCTGAAGATCAACATATATTATATGATGAGCATGAAATTTCCTAGAAACTTAGAAGAACTTTGAATTCTGAATCGTTAGGTAACTCCTATAACAGGAACTGCGTTCAAATTCACATATTCTTCTATTTAAACGGAGTTTAAAACAATTTTTTAAATATCTGCACATGAAGCACTATTCAAACACTATATTGAGAGTACTTCTACGAAAAATTCCCACTAAACAATGCTTTGCTTCAGGTACCAAACGAGGCTGAGAAATAGAGCATCCAAATATTTTTTTCAAAGTCAGAAAAGTTTCATCACAATTTTAGTGATAAACTCACACTTAAGGCACGAGTAGGTAACTAACTGAACAAGAAAATTGAAAAAATTTAGGTACTACAAAGGTTAAGCAAGAAACGTTTGCCAAGTGGGTGTGGCACGTAGCTTCCTCGTAACAATGACACGATTATAATATAATTTATATTAATATAATTATATTATAATCGTAGATTATCCGATGCATAGTAGTTGTTAGATCTCGATTGTCGTACTACAACACTATTATTATTTTAAATTATTTAGAGAAATAAGTAGGCCTTTTGTTTGAGAATCTAACACAATAGTGAAATTTTATTGAACCAGAAATATATCATGCATCTCCGACATACGATCAAAAATCATGTGATGCCGGACATCCCCCGGAACCCATAAGTAGAATGACAAGGGCGGCGGAGAATGATCAGAGGAGGCTTTCAGAAACTCAGGCTGCCTGGCTTCTTCCTGGTCTAAAACTTCTTCGAGAAGATACTGAACGAATTGCCTGTCCTGAAGTGATCACTTCAGTTGTGGTGTCACCTCCGTTGCGTATTGTCCCGATATCACTTCGACGACCCTCCCAAACGGTCAATTGATACTCGTGTTATTGCCCGAATACAGGGTTGAGATTCGATTACGAAGGGCTAAGAACCGTCTCATTGCAGCTGGAAAAGTTTCAGTGCTTAGATCTTCCACAAGTTGTAGAAGCACTGCACGGAATAGAGCACTAGCGAATATTGCAATACTTTTCTCCTACCTTTCTGGTATACATATATGTACCTAGTCCTTGGAAATATAAGTGCGTGATGATGCTGAATCAAGCAATGTACGAACTGAAACTGTCCGGAACGGACACTAGTTAATCACGAAACATCAATCTCTAAGTACCTTGCACTAAATACTAAATACCAAATACTAAATACTAAATACTAAATACTAGGTAAAATTTGGGGGCCATGATTTTCATAGCGGATTATCTCCATCCCAACTCGAATGAAAATTTCATCCCTGAAAATTTCATCAAAATCAGATGGGAAATGTAAACGTTACAGCTGTGGCAAGGATTTCATGACAGACAGACACACAGACACATAGACTGACACGGAACCAAAATTGTTCTTGAAGGTCTGAAACGTAAACGCGAGTAGAAATTTTGATTTTGGAGAATTTTTTTTAAACTTTGAGAAGTGAAAACAAATCTTCCGTTACCTTGGTAGACTCGGAAGCAAAAATATGAACACAAGTTGATTTTTATTTCCAAAAATCTATTTTTTACTTTTGTACCTATCATGTTTTTGTTACACATTTTCCGTGAGGTAGTTGTCATTTTGCTCCTGGTGGTTCAGTTTGAAACATCTCACAAAGGACATGTTTAAATTAAATGTTAATTTTGAAATATTGATTACACAGTTCAAAACAAGTGTTTTAAAACAACCCGTTTTTTCACAAATGTGTTAAGAATAGTGTTTTTGTTTTTGTGAAAACATTTTTTCTTTTTTTAATGTTTGTTTAAAACAGTACCAACCCCAATTACAATTGACAACGAAAAACTTTGTATCGCGTTCTGTGTGTCAGAGCCCGTCGTTTTAATTAACAACTAAGTGGGTACCTTCCATCAGTTATAGATTTGTTTTCATTCGTTTCGAAGTTTTGAAGGAATAATGACAGTTTTACTTGGCAGAATAACGACCCTTGAAATCGTCCTCAGTGGCTCCAAGACAGGAAAAAGAAAAGGGAAGAATCTCCCGAGAAGAGTCTTCGGAAGTTGTGATGTAACACAACTCAGGAACTTGTCGAGGAGGTGGAGGTGGAGGGAGCAGGTACAGCTGCGAAATGAAGAAGTCGCCTGTTGTATTTCACCGGGTAATTAAAAGTTTTGCTTCGACTTTCAAGCGCGCGCCGGAGGGGAAACAACCTTACGACGGCTCCTACCGCGAAAGAGATGAACTTTGGCGGGGACCAGCGCTGCCAATGACCTAACTTTTGGGGTTGCTGCAACTGTTGAAGACAATATCGTTAGGAGTCGTTAAGGTGGAATTATGGGAGGCAGTTTTCCGGCTTAAAGGAATGAACTTCGGAAACTGGCAGTAGGTCGGGTGCCCCAAAATATACTTTTTCTCTCTCTGAAAATGTCGGGGGTACGTTGAATTGTCCTGCTGGAAAGGAGAAACAAACAGATAGATACCCTCCAATACGAGAAATTTAGTCTTGCTTTAAAATTCTCAACGGATCTCAGTGCCGCATGCCTTTTTCGCGATTCCCACCATTCTTCTCGAACTTCAATGCATTCCTAGTAGGTACTTATTCACTCGTTTCTAGGATTCAAAGGTACTTTAACCCCTCTGAACTCGCGTCATTTTACACACGTAAGGACTCGCCTCGGGTCATTTTGACCCGAGCCAGTTTAAATTCAAATTTCGAAATCTTAAAAGTTTGAAAAAAAAATAAATGGCATATATTCTGAAATAAGGGCTTATTCTCTTTATATTATGCCGAAAATTTGCAACTAAGGATTACTTTAGGTATTTTTAAAATGAGATAAGATACAACGTTCCCGTAACCTGTATTTTGGTTTCTTATTTTCAATAATAAGCCTTTGGAATCGAGCAAGAAAAAAAAATTTTTAACCCCCTCCCCCCCACAAAATTTGATATTTTACTTACCGACATTAACTAGGTAAAAAATCATTGCCTAAAGGTTTATTATTTTCTGTATAGATCACCCTTTTGTATAGATCCCTCCCTACCAACCGTAGGTACCTACTACCTACAAGGACATTTTTGAATATGTCAACCCTTCATTTCCATTTGGTTGGTGGTTGGGGTTGGAATTTTCAAAAATGCCCTAGTAGGTAGTAGGGACCTATGGTTAGTAGGGAGGGATCTATACAGAAGGGTGATCTATACAGAAAATAATAAACCTTTGGGCAATGATTTGCAGCGTTTTCGTATCAACCAAAGTTTGAGTATAATTTACATTATATCTTGGTAGACTCGTTATAATCTGCTAATTTTTTGTCGAACGGTTAGATCCTGAAAAACCACAACAATTTCTTTGCTCGATTCCGAAGGCTCATTATTGAACTTAAGGTTCAATAATTGGAGGGCATTTAAGGTAGTCGCGTGAGCAAGATTTGCTTAGTATTCGTGACGATTTTTCAGTTCATGTGCCAAAGCAAAGACATGAAAATGTCAATAATGTTAAACGCAAAAGGTGGAAGGTTATGCAAGATATCTTTGTCCAAAAATCCTAATTTGGGGAGTTTCAGTCAGAACGCGTGATGTATAAGAAGTCTCTCATTGTAATAAATTAAACTTGATAAATTATCTCAGTTTTACACTAGAGTAAGAAACTAGAATATCAGGTCACACGAATAAAGAAATCACGTCATCCGTATTTTGAAATCTCGGACGGACTCCTGGAAGTTAGGTCACTAAATTTTCACGGCGAGTCCTTGTTGATGGAGGAGCCTCCTTAGACCATTCGAATTACACCATTTGACTACTCTATTTTTAGAAAGGAAGTGTGCAACTAACCTTCTGTTTGTTTGTACTGTGCTACTCTCCTCCTCTTTAACCCTCGAGCAGTCGCGTGTGCGGCTATTTGGCCGCATTTTTGAAAAAAATAGACTGGTTTTTCTATATTCATACTATACCGCGCAATAGCCGATGTGTACCTTCAAGTTGCTGTTCAAGAAGTTAGACTGCGCTAGGCTCGGACTTCAAGAAGCGCGTAGGGTACCTCAGTTCAGTACCTAAGTTGAAGTCGTCCATCAACCGGCCACGTTCCTAATATTTTCTTTTGTGAAAAGTGTTGTGGTATGTGCACCATTTTCTAGTAAAGAACAAGTCATTTTTGTTTATAATGCATCTGAAATACGAGAGAAAATCAAGAGGCAAATATTGGCAGGAAATATTGGCTGTTTCATACAATATGTACCATAGGTATGAAAGAAGAACTTTCTAAATTTTGATGTTATTCTAGTTGACTTTGTGGAATTTGTTGAGTAATAAATTTATCGTTTAATTGAAAATTGGTTTCTTATGTGCACCCTGCGTATCATTTAAATAAAGAATATATGCGTATACGCGTTACACAACTGAAATTCGACTAAATTACGAAGTGCGGCCAGTTTGCCGCCACGCGCTCAGTTATGTGTTTTTAAAACACGCGACTGCTCGAGGGTTAAGGCTATTCTCTTCATTAGAATCAACTTCCCACTCACTTTCCAAATCGTGAACAAGCATTTCTACGGCATCAATCTCCTCGTCATCTTGAATAGGAAATAAGCAATTTTGCCGCTCGAATTCATGAAATGTCATTAGCACTCACGAACCTATCCATTTTAAGGCCACAAGGAAGATGGAGAACACTGAAAAATAAGTCTCACTAGGGGTGAATGATTCTAAAAAATAAGTTACAAGTTAACTCGCGTTGGGTCAAGAGGGTTCCAAAAAACGTTACATATCCACTCGCGTCGGGTCGTATGCCCTAATTCAACCTCCAAAACTCAGTCATCAGAGTCATAAATAATACTGACATGTCCGTCTAGCTAATATGGAGAATTAGCAAATGGTTTGGAAGAGGGGGGAAGGTAATTTTCCAAGAAATATTCGCGGGGAACTGGACGTTCGGGTCACCATGACCCGATGCGAGAGCTCAAGGTTCCAACACTACAAGAACTCCATTTATTCAAAATGAACTCCTAAAACACTGAATTATCTCAATATTTGAATTTTATTCTAGATTAGAAATCGGAACTTATATTGTGGTATAACTTACTCATTATGTCATTTACCACTATCTTCCTGTCTAGGTACTCAAATTCGTGACATATCGAAAGAAAGTTATACAAGTACCTTGTAAGTAGTTTTCAATATGGGTTTTTTTTTTATTTAAATCACAAACAAAAATTTTAATTTAAATTTAAAACAATATGGGTATTGGGTAATATATTTTTATTTCTTTTTTTATTTAAATTACAAACAAAAATTTTGATTTAAATTTAAAACATTATGGGTATCGGGTAATATTTGAATTTGAAAGTTGTTTCACACAATTATGATAAATAGGTATGATTTCAAAAAACTTTGACCCATTTGAACGACTATTTATTATGAAAACTTACCCAAACCAACCCATCAACTGGCAGGAAATGGCAGACAGTTTGGCGCCTAGAGTGCCGCCAAGACCATTTCTTTTATCTTGCCCACAATAAGTAATTTCAAGGGTTGTGTGAGATCATGGGTCTGGATGGGAGGATTGGGTTAGAGTTCAAAGTTTGAAACCTTCCTGAAGAATTTTGGTTCCGTGTCTGTCTATCTGTCATGAAATCTCGGCCACAGCCATAACTTCTACATTTGTCATCCAATTTCGATCAAATTTTCAGGGAATGTGCGGGTTGGCGTGTAGATGGTCCCCTAAGAAAATCATTACCCTCGGACTGATAGTAGCAGCTGTGGAAGCGCAAACGTCAAATCCTTGCCACGGCCATACCTTCTACATGTCTCACTCGATTTCGATGAAATTTGAAAGTGAATTTTCGTCAGTCAACCCGTCTCATTCGAGAGAGGTCTCATTCGATTCTAAAAGTTCAATTCTATTTTGAATTAAGAGTTCTTTTTGAAAATTACATCCCCTATTTTTCACCCCATAGAAGTGTCTGACACTGACCGAAAGCTTCCTAGCTCAACTAGTAGAAGTATCACTAAAGTATGCTGGGTGAGTTCGCTTAAAAACGTGGAACGCTTCATACTTTGACAAGCAGGATTTTCTTTTCATCTTCTTGCCAGTCAAGCAGGAGTCCATATCATTTGAACAGATCAGTTAATCAACTGCCATAATAATAACATAATAACATAACTTCCGTTGGCCTATTTTAGGCTATATAATTGCTTCCGAGTCAACCAAGGGAGCGGAAGCATTGTTTTCACTTTTCAAGGTTGAAAAAAAAAAGTTCTCCAAAATCTCGCTCCACTCGTGTTTTACGTTTCAGACCTTTCTGAACAATTTTGGTTCCGTGTCTGTCTGTCTGTCTATGTGTCTGTCATGAAATCCTTGTAACCGACATAACTGTACGAAGTTATTGTCCGATTTCAATGAAATTTTCAGGGAATATGCGGATTAGGTTGTAGATGATCCCCTATGAAAATCATTACCCCCGAACTGATAGTAGCCACTGCGCATGCGCAAACGTGAATTCCTTGTAACCGCCATAACTTTCACATTTTTCATCCAATTTCAATGACATTTTCTGGGATTATGCGGATTGGGTTGTAAATGGTCCCCAATGAAAAGCAAGACCTTAAAATTGACAGTAGTCTCTGCGCATGCGCAAGCGTAAAATCCTTGTAACAGCCATGACACTTACATTTTTCATTCGAATTTGATGAAATTTGCTAGGATTGTTCAAATTGGTGTGTAGGAGGTCCCCATTGAAAATCAGCTCCCCCAGACAAATAGTAGTTGCTGCGCATGCGCAAACGTGAATTCCTTGTAACAGCCATAACTTCTACATTTTCCATCCGATTTCGAAGACATTTCTCAGAATTGTTCAGATTAGCGAGTAGATATTCCCCTATGATGGTAGTGGGAGATACTTAGAGATTGATGTTTTGAGATCAACAACTATGGATCGGGTTATCGGTTATGCCACACCCACTTGTTTATTATTCTATTCGATTTGTCAGAAGACACGTGAAGATTAAGTCAATTTATTAGGACTGGGGTCAACTAGAAATTCAACTCCTTCTTCGCTGAGCTTTCGGTAAATTTATTACATTCTTCAGGGCTCGAAGGATGTTTTTTTTAGTGAAACCACCGAACGTCAACATAAAAAGAGGAGCGACGTCACTATAATTACAGAAAATAAAATTTAATGGTAAAGTGAAAAAATGATACAGACAACCAATAACGACAAAAACAGTGACTCACAGCTTATATAATAAGCTGATTTATTTTGTCGTTATTATTATTTTTTTTTTTGTTTTTAACATTTGCCATTATAATTATTAAAGATTGAATTTCATGGTAAATTAAACGCCAGCTTTATTCAAACTAACTCAAATAAATTAAAATGAAATTAAACACCAGCTTTCGGAAAAACAAAACAATCGACGAATGTGAGGTATCGCAACGAGAGAGAAATGATTGATTCCACCAGCACATTTCAAATTGACGCTTGGTATGCTCACTAAGTAAACCATCCTTCGAGCCCTGATGAAGGTAATAAATTTACCGAAAGCTCGCAAAGAAGGATTTGATAATTGAATTGTCCAGTGGTGAAGGGAACTAAGTGCGAAAACCCCACTTTTCAGGAGAAGCAAAAAACTGCTTAGTTTAACTAAAGCGCTCGAGTTTGACCCAGTTTTTTTTTTCCTTCTGGAGGGCCAATAAAAGTGATGATCAAACAGCATTTAACTGCCGCAAAATTTAGAGGGGGATACCAAAAAAAAATGTTAAATTTTGGGAACTTAGTGCCTTTTACCACTTGATTACCTGGGCATGAAGAAAATTAAGACCGAATATGACGAAATATCTTTATTTGAACGAATAACTTTGTAAACTTATTGAATATTATGTATATAGATTGAAATTTCAAATTTTTTATATTTTTTCTTCATTTTTTTCTATTTTTTTCACGTTTGTTCTACATCTTCTTGTTTCTGAGTTGGCCAAGCCAGTATTCCCCCATAAAATTGCTTAAACTCTTCAGGGACACTGTCTTAGTTTGCCAACATCCTTCAACTTCTTGGCCTAAATAAACGTGTATTTTTTTAAAAAGTTGGGTGACTAAGCTATGATATTGTGGTATGTACCTACTTACGAATATGGCGGTCCAGTTACTTGAGGAGGCACACTCCTTAACAGCATATCACATGATTTACTGGACATAGCTAGTTGATTTGGGCAAAATAGGCGAACGACGCGAACCCACGGAAAGTTGTGCTCTCAAACTCCCAGGTCTGATACACATCGAAGACTAAATGAGTAGAAAGTTACCCGTTGATGAACTTCGGCTTTAAAACACCTGCTAATTCGAACAGCAACAACGAAACTTAAAAATAATCAAGATCCCCTTTGATTACCTCCAAGCCCCCTATGCAGGAAGTTAATCCTCTTTAATAGCGCGAAAAAAATGGTCAAGAGCTCTAAAGGGACGAGTTTGGCCAATAATAACCCCATTGTGAGGGCTAATTGTTGCTCAGCACTGTTAAAGGTCCGAGAGGGCCGAGCTAATGTGCTGCGGTCAGCTAATAAGCTCCGGTCCCAAGGTTAGTTTGGAAACAAAGGCAAGCTCTTTTAGTAAACTACCTGACAGCGCCTTTAGCCTCCTTTTAGCTACATCGCTATCTCTTTACCGTTCCCTTTACGGCGTTTAATTGCAGTTTTTTTTTTTTTTTTTTTTACTTTTTTCGTTCACGCTAGAATTGGAAAATGGTTGTTGAATATTATGAAATGACAGTGAGACGACTGAAATATTTCTATGATTTAGCATTAAGTAGAATTACCTACAAACTTATGATTTAGCTAAATTGACAATGATCTTACGTTCCATTTTTTGTGGGACTGTCCTCCATTTTGTACTAATAGTGGATAATTTTGATATTTTGCTTCCGATTCTACCAATGTAGCAGAAGTTATGTTTTCACTTTCCAAGGTTAAAAAAATGTACTCCGAAATCAAAATTTTTACTTGTGTTTTACGTTGCAGACGTTCCAGAACTATTTTGGTTCCGTGTCTGTGTGTCTGTCTGTCATGAAATCCTTACCATAGCCATAACCACTACATTTATCATTCAATGTCGATGAAATTTTCAGGGATTGTGAGGGTTGGTGTGTAGACGGTCCCCTATTAGGGTAGTTCAAGGTACTTATAGATTGATGTTTTGAGATTAGGTAACTACTATTCATAGGATCATAACATAGCATTCGCACATTGAACTAGACCGTGAAAAGTATCGAGCCACCACGGTCCCAATGGAAATGTTTCGGCTGCTCCCAACAGTTTCGACCAAGAAAAAAATCCCCCCCATTTGTTGGTGTAGGTTTCAAGGTGCGTCTAATCCAAGAATCGAATAAAAATTATCCATCAGCCTTACGCAGCACTTTCCTCAGTTCGCATCTACCGATTTTGATAACATTTGGTATGTAGGCTCCATTTGGGGTCTAGTTGTGCCCCAAAGCTTTTGGTTGATGTAGGTCACTTCTAAGGGCCGTTTCCACCAACAATACAATAACTTCGTTCCACGAAAACTGTGTTTAGAGTAAACTGAGATTGATCTCCAAACTAAATTTGTTCCGGTTTCACCAAGTTGAGCGAGTTCTCAGGAATGGCGTTTTCGTTGATCTCTGGTAAACTTCTTCTTCACCACCGAAGCATCGAAAATCAGTCCTACAACTATTATTTGGAAGGCAGTGAATTGGTGATAAGGAAGGTAACGAAATGGTTTTATGACCGTTTTCCCACAGAATCACTTTTTCGTTGGTTTTGACTTCTTGAATCCGAGATATTTCATCAATCCGTCAACTACAATTTGTGTTGATCATAAGTTCATTATTATTGTTGGAGTTCAGTTTTTCGATTGGACGTCTACCTACTTCATCAACGTGAGTACCTTCACCTACTTTCATTTGGTGATTCCCTCTTCCAGGCTCTCCGGGTTTTTCTACTATAATGTGCCTTGTTGCATGACTCCAAAACCAAATACACTGGCACTCTCAACTACTCTGAGCTAGTACTCAACTACTCTCACATAGCTAACTGTCTAATAATGTGCGGATACAATTTTTTGTTTCAGAGTCCGGCTAACAGGTTACGAACTGTGTGTCAATGACGTATTTTCTGAACAAATAAGATGAATTTCATTCTTCGTGTCGAGAAAACTTAATATTACTTCAGAATACATGAAATGCTACAACGATTGGTACTTGTGTAAAATTGTATGTACTCATTTTATAATAATAAATTAATGAAAATGATAACAATTTTATTCAATTATCATCATAATCAATAAGTTATAAGTTATAAGTTAATCATAACTCAAATACAATAATAATTCAATTTCATACGTGATATAATATATCATATATCATATCATATATTATATGAATTAATTTGCTCATCTGCCTACACATTTCTCCAAGTCAATGTTATGTTGCAACAACTCGGTTCTTATTTCTCCTAACTAGGTATGCTGATAATGGTGCAAACAAAAATAAATTCGTAGGTAAGTAATAAGAAAATAATTTTCAGCATAATTATTCGAGATAATGCATAATCGAATATTAAGAATAAGAATATTGATTCAATCAAACAACAATAAAAGAATATAAAGATAACGATTTTTGATTAAAATTATCGTAGGTAAGCAGTTTTTAGTTAACACCTAATGAGAATAAAGAAATATGAAGGGGGGGATCTTGTAAAAAAAAAAAAAAAGGATTCACCAGGAATTATATAAAAGTGTGTCAATTTTATTTTCATAATGATTAACACCGGTAATATCAAATGAGTACTCACAATACATAAATGCTCACATCAACTGGGAAACGGAAATGGTAACGAAACGCGTCGGCTGAAATTGCGACGTTCTGTGATGGGTTCGTTTGGGACGACGAATAACGAAATTGTTCACAACTTCGTTTTTATTTCTCCCCATGATACGTTCCCGTATGATACCTTCGAAAAGGTGCGCACCAAAGCTCGTGACATGATAAAAACTCTAGCAAAACACGAATGAAAAAATTACAGCTCGACGGAATAGGGAAAACAAAAATGGTGTCCATAGCTAAAAACGAAGATCAAACCGAGCGTCAGCCAAAATTAAGTGTTCAGCGCCAAACGCCGGATGAACGTCTGGTGAAATCCATTTACTCGGTTCAGTTGTTGAATCGGCCCTCGATCTTCGATCAAAATGGTGGTGAAAATGGCCCTAAGGGTTGGAAAATAAGGGATAAAATTTTGAAAACGCACTAACTCAAAAAATTTTGATTAGAGGTATTGTTTTTCCATCAATTTAAGATAGTATTGAATTTTTAGAGACCCTATTGGACAAACCGTTCGCTCCCTACGAGAACTTAAGGGTTGGACTTACAATAAATCAGATACACGAGTGTGAATCAAAAGAGGCCTTATTCAAATTAATATAATAATTTAACAATATAATAATTCAAATTTTAGCTGACCGAAATGCGATCAATGTTTTTCTCCATGTTGTTTGGTGGTAACAATGGCAAAACCGTGTTCTTTATATTTTATATATTATTTGGTATGTTATTCCAAAATTACAATTTCAATGAGGAATTTCACCGAATTCTGTTTGCATTTTTCCTGAATAGTTAATGGTGTGGGATAGATGAAAATCGGGTTGATTTCGGAAAACGGACCTCTTCAACGTGAAGTGGGAACGCTCGCTGATTGGCTGTCCGGATCGCCGTCTCCTCCCATTGTTGCCCGATGGTACGACGAAATCGTGTTATCTAAGAGGAAAGTTTTTCTATTTTTTTCTTCAGTTTTTTGATTTCGAACTTTACTGGTTTTGAGAAATGTTGCATCTGGGGACTACAGATTTCACGATCTCAGCGCATCAAGCAGCCGTACATGAACTATTCCAGGTTGACGTCATCCTCCTGGTTTTTTTAAACGTTCATATTTTCTAAAATATTTTGTTTATCGTAAATTAGGAAGTACGGGCTAAAAGTTTGTCGTAGGGGCGTTTTTCGAGGTGCTGAATCCGATTTTGGGGTCAAAAATAAGAAATTCCGACATGGTGAAATTCCTCATTGCACTTACGTAGAAAGTGTTCGCTCCATCCAAAGTATTAGTGTGCCTTCAAGTATGATTTTTGGTTGCTAAGGATGCACAACTGAGTACAACATGAAACTCTATTCGAAGAATAGAAAACGATTAGCTATTCGTAACGGTTAATGAGGAAGCAGAAATAATGAGAATCGTGAAACAGCTGAAATTTGCCACACTTCTGACCTTGAACGTTTATATATTCGATCCACACTCGTGTTTCTGATTCGTCGGAGCAAAGGAGTCAGGAACCTCTACAACGGCTCGAAGAGATTAGTTTAGGTAGGTCCATACGACAATTGGTAGTGGCGGGGGAGGGGGGCTCCTCTCTATCTGGCAGCGAATTTATAACGAGGTACTGATTAATTTAACGGTGGTTAATCGACAGAGTGTTTTCATACGTTAGAAAAAATTAACCCTTTCTTAAATTGATTCATTAATTAGGTAGGTTATTAATTATCTTCATGAAGTAATCGGTTGGTCCCACAGAGCTCCGGGTGGTACCAAATTTGTTTTTAAACCATCGTTATTTTTTTCGGGATATAAGTTTTCGGGATTGAACGTTTTGTTTTGTTCTGTTGTCCCCCCCATTTCTGTCCCATAGACGTGATTGACAATAACCAGTATCTTCCGGTCACAACAAGACCCCAAATGGAGTCTATATATTAAATTTCATCGAGATCGGTTTACGGGAACTGGACCACACATTAATTTTTGGTTTTTATTTACCTTGGAACGTGAAAGAACAAATTTTGAGGGGGAGTTATTTTTTTCTTGCTCGATTCCTATGGTTCAGTTTGAAAATATTATACGAAAATTTCAATTCTTTTTTTTTCTTTTTTTCAAAATTTGAGCTTTTAGCGTCAATTGAAAGATATAGTCATCGAACTTTCTTCGTCTTTCAACAAAGATCATTGACCCTTCCGAACAGTATTGCTCAACTGAGTGGCCATAATACCCAACATTCGCCAAACGACGTAATTATAATTGGGCAAAAGAGCATCAGTAGTCGATGGCTCTGAGCGCCACTCCGCACCGAAGACTCCCACGCGTGCGTGACCGGATCGGTTGGCTTTGAAGGTTCACGAATTTCTACAAGAAACCCCTTCTTCCTTCTCCTTTCTTCCTCCTCGACTTCATCACTTCCTTATCTTGTCTTATCATTCCCCCGAGATCGAGATCGTACGCACCAACGTGGGTGGCCACGCGCAACTGTGATTAGGGAAAAGAATGTTTTGTATCCTGACGTACATCAATTAGGTCCGACGCGCATTAATAATCTCCAGCGACCTCAATACGGCCAGCGATAATTCTAATCTGTTTCCGATCCGGTGATTTTTACAATTCAGTCCTTCTTTTCTTCTTCTTGGAATACAATTACAGTAGGAAACGATTATAGAGTTTCTAGAGTTATCACTCTAGAACTGCATTGCTGTAGGTGGGGATCAAGGGTGAACAGCACAGGAAGAGTACAGTGATATCGTTAGCGAATACAGATATCTAGGTGTGATCTTAATTGAGGATCTCATCCACCAAGCACTGCAAAAGGCAGTTTTGGCTAAGTTTGCAATGAATTGAGTTTGTTTGGAGGTGTTTTCGAAGTTGGCCGTCCTCATTTCTGCCAAACCTAGGTTCAATGATGTGGTGGACTTTCACTGTTTTGCTGCACAGTCTTGGGGGTTTCAGGCTATGGTGGACGGCCACTTAGTGTGATTCTCAAAAAATAGATGGCGTCGGTGGCGGGGTCAAAAGTAAATATGATTCAATTAAAAACCAATAGCCGATTCGGCTAATCAATATTTTCATGTGCTCATGATTGCAAACGCTTACATTGATAGGTATACATACGGGCTGGACATGTTTTTGACAAATACTTAATTAATTCCTGGAAAACAGGAAACAATTAAATCAATTAATTTTTTTTCTCGCAAAATCGACAATTAAAGCTTTCTTTATTTGGTTGAGATGAACTCTGATCAATTTGAAATTTTGAAATCGTTCAACCGACAGCTGAGATAAGTGCTAATAACTTTTGGCATCTTCCCTCTCACTAGCACACTTGTCGTCCCCCATGGCCTTAAGAGGTTCGTGAATGTGGAGAATATTCAACACTTTTCCATCAAAATGCTAAAAGCTCTGAAAGAAGGAATGTCCCTCCTCGGCCTCTACTCTGAAGCTGCATCGATATCAGGAAGATGATGGTGATGCCCGATAACCGCCTCAATAGGATCTTGACCAGAGAGGTCATACAGAAAGGTCTTCTAGGAAGGGAGCAGGGACCAAATGGCGATTTGGTACATCCCGAATATCTTGCCCTCGCTTGACTCTGCTTAGGTTTGGAAAAGTGCTCAACGAGCAGCTACCATGATAGAGAGGTTTTCTACCACTTTATGAGTGTTTTCTGGTCCTAGATGAGTTCTGGGTGGCGTCTTTTGGCGTCAGTGTTTTCGATTGAGGTGACTGGAACTCCATACCGATGTAATGCCATGCTTCCAGCCTGTACAGAATAATGATGAAAACCTGAATGACTTCCTTGACCTTGACTTCCCCACAGCAGGAAGATAGCAGTGGTGCCTGACAAATATACTTAATTTTCTCTTCCTCAGCTTGGTTGGTAGACGTATTCCCACTCTGGAAGGGTTACTAATTAATAGTTCTGTAGTATGGTTCGCCATAATATATTATTCTAGTTGTAGTTACCGTGGAGTCCGAAAATAAAACCTCTACGTTGATTATACCCTCCAAATTAAGCCTTTAGTCATTCGTGTTAGCTCTGTCTTACCACTGCATATCGCCCTCAGCTATAATGCCAACCAGTACATGTCCTTCGGACAGAGATATTGGTCTACCAGCCGCGAGAATGTTCGTAACCGAAAATGAATTGATTGATTGATTGAAGGCATTTATTTATACAACAGGGTATGGGTTAGGACCATTAAGGTCCTCTCTTACACCCTCCCTGTACAATTTAGTCGTACAATCCCCATACAATCATCTATATATATTCAACTTATATGTACTCTTCTGAAGAAAATAAATAAACTAAAACTTAAAAACTAAAAAAAGAAACTAAACTAAAAATAAAGAATGTTATAATGAATTCTCAAAAGGATATTATCAGATGTTCATACAGTGTTTACCTAACTCTAATTTTATTCTTTATAGGTTTCAAGTAATATTATTTTGTATCTATTCCGAAAACTACTTACAGAGATTGATAGATCAAAAAGGCTGACATTTTCATTGTAGAGTTTGATGCTTTGTAGTGTGAATGACTTGCTAAATAGTATTGTTTTATGTTGGGGTATTTGGAGGGTACATGGTGCGTGGCGGGTTGATACATCGTGTATTATAATGAACATGGGTGGAAGGAAAATCTCGTCCACGAAAGTAAAACGTAAAGTAAATTGAAAGTTTCAATTAATTCTAAAAATGCAATACCTACTATTTCAAATTCGTGAAAAACATTACCTTTATTTCAAGATAAGGCACTTTTGAAAATTTAAACCCTTCTTTTTCACCAAAAGCTTAGCGGCACAACTAGACCTCAAATGAAGCCCATATACCAAATTACATCAAAATTGGTTCATGGTAACTAACAAAAATTCCGCGGACGGACGGATTTTTGGTTTATTATTTTCAATAACGAACCTTTAGAATCGACCAAGAAAAAAAAATGTTTTAACACCCCTCCAAAATTTGTTGGTTTACTAATTGTTAATTTGTTGGTTTATTAATCCTTAATTGATGGAAAAACAATACCCTTATTTCAAAATATCTGATATTATGGAATATTTAGAATTTTTTGAGACTACGCGGAGCCCTGTAGGACAAACCGTTCGCTTACTACAAGAATTTAAGGTTTGGACTTACGATAAATCAGAAACACGAGTGTGAATCGCAAAAGAGGTCTAATCCCCGTTCAAATGTTAGCTGACCGAAATGCGATCGATGTTTTTCTTCATGTTGGTTGGTGCTAACAATGGCAAAGTCGTGTTCTTTGCCAGACGAGTGATCTATACAAGAAAATAATAAACCTTTGTGAAATAACATGCACCGTTTTAGGAAATCGTTGCAGGCTGCAGTTCATCATGATACTGCTAAAAATTGACTAATTAACTAAATTGTTTCTATTCTAATTACACAAAGCTCAACTCACTCTTTGATCCAAGAAAAAGGCGTCGATTTTCGAAAGACTTGAGGTTAATTACAATGACGAACAACATTTCAGGCCGCTAAAGAATTTTCCAACTCATGAAATCAGTATTCGACCTTGTGAGTTGGAATGTTTATAGTAGAAAGATGCCACCATAATTTATCAGCTACGCACAACCGCAAGATGCATAAATTTCGATTATCAAGTTCCACTCGTTCTTCCTTCTCTTCATGTAAAACTATGATAATTAATGTTGTCGCAATGATTAGGCGTAAAGTTTAATTGCCTACACAAAAACTCAACGTCATGTAACGCCATTAAAACCGTAGATGCTATCATATTCGTCCACTTGGAACAAGAATGAAACAACCCGAAAACATTTCCCAAGTTGGGTGGGCAGTGTAGCTTCCTCGCGTTGAATAACAGGATCTTACAGAGTTAGTTGGTGTAAAAGTGATTTTAATCGTTCAGCAGACATTCTCTATATTAAAATTCACTTAATTCGAAATACATACACGTATATGATGTACATGTATATGACATCGTCGCTGCCACAGCAACAGTGGCTAAGTGAAATTTTGTCGATTTTCGGGTTTTGACAGTTCTTAACGTAATTTTGATTTATTATTTTCAATAATAAGCCTTTGGAATCGAGTAAGAAAAAAATGATTAACCTCCCCTCAAAATTTGATGTTTTACGTTTCAAAGTACGTAAAATCCGAAAATCGAATAAAAAAATTTTCCGTCCGTACGCCGTACTTTTCTTAGCAACCCTGGACCGATTTGGTTCACATTTGGTATATGGGCTCCATTTGGGGTCTAGTTGTGCCGCGACGCTTTTGGTTGATGTCAGTCACTTCTAAGGGGTTGCAATTTTCAAGAGTGCCCTAGCTCGAAAACTATCGAAATAAAGGTATCGTTTTTTCACCAATTTTAAATAGTAGGTGTTGAATTCTTAAAGATTTTTAAGACGACCCGGAGCTCTGCAGGACAAACTTTTTGCTTCCTACGAGTACTCAAGGGTTTTCCTTCGATAAAACAGAATCAAGAGTGTGAATAACAAAAAAGGTCTAATCTCCGTTCAAATTTTATCTGACTAAAATGCGATCGCTGTTCATTTCTTCGATTTGTATTCAGTTTTGCTTTCTGAGCAACCAGTAATCAAGTTTAGTTCTTTCTAATAAACTTGATTGTGAAGGTGTGAAGGCAGTATGGTGTGGTAGTACCTACCAATGGTTGGTAGGTAAAAAAAAGTTAGCACGAAAAAAATAAGTAAGAAAGTACCTACCAATGGTTGTAGGTAAAAAAAAAGTTAGTAGGAAAAAAAATAAGTAAAAAAAGTTGGTAAGTAAGTTAAAAAAAACGCTGCAGATTTGCCCAAAGGTTTATTATTTTCTGTATAGATCACCCTTCTGTATAGATCACTAGTTCTCCATCAATAGCACCTACCACAATCTATATTCTCCCTTGACCTTCCCTCTCAAATTTCAGCTTCCTGCGTGCGATAGGATTGAAAATGGCTTCAGAGCTCACTCAGCTGATCAGTGATCTGAAGAGTGAAGAAGATCTCCTCGACTGCTGGAGACGCCTGGAAGAGCACTTCCATTCAATAGGATTAAAAATGGCTTTGGAGCTCACTCACCTGATCAGTGATCTGAAGAGTGAAGAAGATCTTCTCGAATGCTGGAGACGCATGGAAGAGCACTGATCAGCTGAGTAAGCTCCGAAGCCATTTTACTATCTACTAGGGCTTTTTCGAACATTTCAAACCCTTCATTTCCATTTGGTTGGTTGTTGGGGTTGAAATTTTCTAAAATGCCCTAGTAGATAGTAGGTACCTATGGTAGGTAGGGAGGGATCTATACTGAAGTCAACACTGACCCCGCTATCACGAAAAACGCAACAGTGGAAAAGTGATTTCAGTTTAGAAACAGTGGCTATCTTCGTGTTTTTCCATTACCCTTGCCTCCTTAATGAGACCAGATTGTTTGCTAGTTAGTTTCCGAAACGATTAGGTAAATGAAATAATCTTTTGTTTTACACTCATTTTGGGAAGACTGAAGTTCGATTATCAATAGCTGAGCATTGTCCCATTTAGAGATGGGCGGTATTTAACACGCGGGGATTTGCCCGCATTTTCAGAAAAACAGAAATAGAATGATGAACCGTTCACTATTGTCCCTCCAATGCCCAAGGTATCTTTTCTGAGTAAACAATGATCCCCTCAACAATTATTTACCTTACCTTCAGTATGCGAAGTCAATCAGACTGCGAAGTTTGATACACACATATGATTTTGATTATAAATCATACTACTTATACTATAATGATTTCACACGTTTGTATTTTTTGCTTGATATATAGTTTCATGTTTCCTCGTTCTTGAATAATCATAATAATATTTTGATGATTATGATAGATATAAATTTTGTTACTTATGTATTTCCTACTTCAAAATTCATATTTTTATTACCTACCTGTTGAATAAAAAAATGTATTGAGTTGAAGCTCATTCCATATCCATGACTTTTTAAAACCAATTCGTGCATTTCAGCGTATCATAAATTAATAATTGTGTTCAAATGAATGTGCGGGGATTTCCCCGCTAGCGTGTACGAACGTAACTCCCCACCTAGCGTGTAGCCAAGGGTTAACGTACCTTACAGTTGAAAATAACCTATTACCGGGTTTCGTTAATTCCGCTTGGAACCTATTACTAAAACAACCCTGTTACTAAATAACTTTTCAGGAAAGGCTCCAAAAGTGTGGAGCCAGAACAATAGCTTGGGTTTTTTGATCGAAAAAGAGTGAAAATACACTAACACGTAAATATGTCGGGAATAACTTGATAGAAACCCCAACTTAGGTAGGAAACGAAAACTAGAGATCAACGGTATGATACTTTGGAATGGTATAACAATATAACATGATAAACAAACGAACATAGGTCGAGAACGAAGAGTAGAAATCAAAGAAACGATACCTTGGAATGGTATGTTGGAATGAGCTTGTAAGAAGGTCCCTGAGATAACCTATTAATAAATAACAGGTCATTGGAACCTATTACTCACCCAGAGCGGTAACGGTGGAACCTAATACGCGAATGTAACCGTTTCGCCCATCTATAGTTCCATTAAATTTGGTTTAAATATTATCGGTTTTGAAATTTTATCAATGTGGATTGCAGATAGCTTGCGTTGACTATACAATCTCTAGCTTGAGTTGACAACTACACTCTTGATGTAGTTAGCCCCTGTATTCATTCTATCTTTCTTCTAAGTTGAATACTTAAGTAATAATATAACGAAGTTATACTACTTAGTACTTGGTTTGTTTTTCTTTTCCCAATTATTGTTTTGAGAAAAATGTCGGCGACAGGCAGTGATCCAGACCACTCACCGGTTGAACATGACGAAATGACGTTGATGATAGTTCAGTTGGCAACAGTTCATGAAATCGACACCGCTCCCTGAATCCTCCCTTCGATTCAGTTCACTTCTTGAAGCTCTGACTGGCATTGAATTGTTGTTTCCTGTTCTTGAAATCACTCCTTCTAGAGAGTTCGAACCAGCCTGACTATTTCTCACTTCCTTGACTCATATCTCACTACCTAGGTTGTTGATTTTGTTCAAAATGGCGTACCCATGCTAACTTGAAAGATTATGTGTGCTCAGTTAAGAAACACACTAAGGGACCCGTACACTACGCTACAACGTAAAAGAAAAACAAGTGGGCGTGGCACATAGCTACCTTGTATCCATAACCCGATTATATAGATGATCCGATGCATCGTAGTCATAGGGGACCATCTACACGCTAATCTGGACAATCCTAGAAAATTTCATCAAATTCGGATGAAAAATGTAAATGTTATGGCTGTTACAAGGATTTTACGTATGCGCATGCGCAGAGGCTTCTGTAAACTTTAAGGCCTGGATTTTCATTGGGGACCATTTACTACCTAATCCGCGTAATCCCTAAAAATGTCATCGAAATCGGGTAGAAAATGTGGATATTATGGCCGTTACAAGGAATTCACGTTTGCGCATGCGCAGTCCCTTCTATCAGTCCGAGGATGATGATTTTCTTAGGGGACTGTCTACGCACCAACCCGCACAATCCCTGAAAATTTCATAAAAATCGGACAATAACTTCGTATAGTTAAGCGCATTACAAGGAATTCATGACAGACAGACAGACAGACACACAGACACGGAACCAAAATTGTTCAGAAAGGTCTAAAACGCAACACGCGAGTGAGAATTTTGATTTTGGAGAACTTTTTTTTCCGTCCTTTGAAAAGTGAAAACAAACCTTGGTAGACTCGGAAGCAAAATTGTTTCCTGATGTGTTTTTTTTCTAGAAAAATGAAACCGCAAATGTTACCGAAATTTTGAAATGACCCTGTTACACCCTGTATATCATAAACATATGATTTTTGGAAAAACTTCAGTGATCGTGCCAAAATGTTCCAAAACGGATTTCAGTGAACAATTTTTTCGAAAGAGTCCATCCTGAAAATTTTGAGGCGATTGCAACAGCTTCATCTTCCTTGAAAATTCGCTAAAATAAAAAACCTTTGTGTAATGTTTTGCAGCGTTTTTAATACTGGTATCCTACTACGAAGAACAAAGGGCGCCGACCCCTCGACCTTGACACGGAGTACGGTCGTTCACCTCTTCGACCTCGCCGATCATCCGGATGTAGGTCGATCGACGGAACGGCCGTCAAAGAAAGACGGTCAGGCTCCAGAAGGCGACTCGTCAACAGGTCTCCCCGGACGAAGTGGGAGGTTTGATGACAACGGAATATCAACCCCGCTCCGCCGATCCCACTCCACGTCTCCTCCCCGACCGCCGGCGCCCTTTCCCCAGGAGTCGGTAGTTTTTTCGCGGTTGTTTACCGCTGGTGCAGTCTGTGTCTTGCGTTTCTAACCGGTACATTCAAGATGGTGAGTCTGGACCACGGTTTCGTCTTAGATCCCGCGTTCCTCAATAACAAAGGTGAGTACTCTATTATTATTATTATTTATTTACGTTATTTGCATTTATCAATTTTCAAAGCATTGACATTGATTTTTAAAATTCTATTTGAGAAATAACCTACAAAAAACGATGAAAAACAACAACAACAAAAAATTACACGGCGGTTCGTTTCCGATTTGAATAGATCTGCAATGTGCAGAGTTTTTCTCTTGATCAATATTGTCTTTATAGATTATATTTTCAGAAGGTAATCATGATCTTAAATTATGATGATTTTGCTTCCGAGTCTACCAAGGTAGCGGAAATGTTCTCCAAAACCAAAATGACCACATGCGTTTTACGTTTTGGACCTTCCTGGTCACCTGTGTGTCGATGGTCCCCTATAAAAATCATCGCACCATATCGATAATAGCCTAGATGAACTTTGTAGAGTCGTGAGGTATTGTTATACTTGATGGTCGAATCGACTCGGGATCCTCTGCTTAGTAGGAAAAAGGCAAAACGTTGGTTTTATTTTCATTGTTTAACAACAGCTAAACAATATTATTTTATTACAAACAATATTTATGTTATTGTTGTTTAACTGCCCGTTCATCTCTTCTCTTCTATGTGCCGTTTTCCCCCAACAATTATCAGTGAAATTGACCCTTCTACCGTCTACCACGCAGTGCAAATGTATTTCTGTCCCTTCACCCAAATTTTGACTTTTCTACTTTTCTCTCTCAGTCTTAAAGTCACTAGTTGCCTCCTCTGATGTGTTCTATAATAATTATAATTATTAGACTAATTATTAGTCTGTACATTTTTCCGTGTCTTAGTTTCCAATATTTTAACTATCTGAAGATAGTACAACGTGTTGAATTACAAAATTTTGATAAAACTGTATCGAATTGGGCTTGCCCGTACTTAAATAAATAAATAAATAAATAAACATTTTCGCTGGCTAACTTCAACATCATCAGGCTTTTCTTAATAAAACCAATTTCATTCTTAAATTTCTCTCTTCTTCTTCTTTGGAATTTTTCTTAATATTTCCATCTTTGTCTTGTAGTTCTACAAGTCCTGTCTATCCGCTTCCTTCTCAAACATCAAGGCATCTCTATAAATGGGCATGTCAATCCAAAAAAAAAAAAAAATCTGCCAAGTCGGTGTGGCACATAGCTTTCTCGTATCCTTAACCCGATTGTATGGGTGATCCTATGATATGTAGCTTATCTAAAAACATCAATCACTAAGTACCTTGCAGTACTCTCCTAGGGGACCACCTGCAAGCCAACCCTCACAATCTCCGAAGATTTCGCCAAATTCGGGGAGAAAATATTGAAAATATGACTGTTACTGTACTTTCAATTTGGGGGTCATGATTTTAAAAGGGGATCGTCTATGTGCCAATCTGAACAATGCCTGAGAAATTCATTGAAATCGGATCGAAAATGTAGAAGTTATGGCCGTTACAAGAAAATTCACGTTGGAGCATGCACATGGATATTATCAGTCCGGAGATGATGGTTTTCATGAGGGACCATCTAGACTCCAATCCGCATAATCTCAGAAAAAATCATCAAAATCGGATCAAAAGTGTAGATATATGGCTGTTACAAGGAATACACGTTTGCGCATGCGCAGTCGCTTCTATCAGTCCCGCACCCGCAATCCCTGAAAATTTTATCGAAATCGGACAGTAACTTCGTATTAAAGCCCGTTACAAGGATTTCATTTTCACACACAGACACGAAACCAAAATTGTTCAGGAAGGCCTAAAACGTTGAACGATAGTGGAAATTTTGATTTTGGATAACATTTTTTCAACCTTGAAAAGTGAAACTTTTCCGCTACCTTGGTAGACTCGATATCAAAAAAACTTCATATCGTATTCTTGGTAGATACATTTTTCAAAAACAATCTCTCTTTCTAATTCAAGTTTTTTACAAGTAGATATACTTGTAACATAATAACCTCACTTATCACATAATATCTATTCTATACAGAGAAGAAAAAACAAATTTGGTATAAAAATAGTGCCAAAAATCTGAAACTTCAGAATTATGGCGGAATAATTGGAAAAAGTTTTGGAAAAATACCCAAAAAACAAAAAACTCATGCGACTAGGCAAAAAAGAGACTAATTGAAAAACATGAAGACAATATCTCTGAAAGAAAGGGGAAACAAAGAACAAGAAATTCAACGGTGTAATATAGTAGTTAGATTTGTGAAGGCGAGGAAAATAATATTAATATGTGGAGGAAATATTCTCCACATCTTCATTCTGAAATGGACAATCCCCAGTAGGCCCTGAGTATTTCCTTTGTTGTTATTTCTACGCTACAATTACAGCGACTCATAGAGCATAACGTCACAAGGAAGAAACTAAGATACCTGCACCTCTTGTAAAACAAAATATTCTGATTACGATGTCCGCTCGAACAATAGTCATGTGAACTCCTATTGTTATACGCTCCATAATTATTTATTCTCAATAACAGGCACATAATATTATCTCCTCCGAAATACATTAAGAATTAACTACAAAATCAATCTAATTTGAGAATCATCCGATGAATTAGGTTATTCATTTTTAGTTTTAATTTTTTTTTGTTCTTGTTCGTTCTGTCCTACAGTAGGTCAAATGTGTTAATAACATTTTTGAGACACGTGCGTAAAAAATACTGCATATTTAAAAAACGCGAACTATCTTTCCAAGTATCTTTTTTTCTTTCGGCAGGCTGGTGAGAAAACCTTTAAGATCCATAGGTGGAGTCGGATCTCGTAAGATACCCGGAAGGATCCGCATCTTCCGGTTATGTGGCATTCAAACCCACTAAAAAAACACCTTCTTTTCTCCCTCGTTGGAGCTCAGCCCGGAACCGTTTAACACATTTTTCGGGCTGAGTCCTGGGGCGTTTAATCAGTTCTGGGTAAGGAGGCGGACCAGATGCTCACTCCTCTCTCCTTCTCGTTCTAATAGTATCTTCCTTATCAGGATGCTTTCTGTATACTCTGCCACAGCAGTCCAGCTCCTTTCATCTTCCAGCATCGTGCTGACAACATCCTCTGGTGTTGAACTCTGGGGAGCTAACTCCAGGTCTGCCATCAGCTGGTCTCTTTCAGGCTACTATCTTGGAATCACCCTAGATGCCAAATTGAGATGGAAATCTCACGTTAAGATAAAGAAGGGAGAACTTGGGCTCAAATTCAGGAAAATATACTGGTTGATGGTTCGACACTCCAAAATGTCGCTCCAGAATAAATTAACCTTGTAAAACCAAGCCCATAAGCCTGTCTGGACTTATGGAGTGCAGTTGTGGGGCTGCACTGCTCAAACCGAGATATAAGACAGCGGTTTCAAAATAATGTGCTGCGATGTTGCGTCAATACGTACACCAGAAATGTCCGACTGCACACAGGACTGCAGTCACAAAATGTCCGACAAATGCAAATGTCCGACTGCATCACAAGAGGCGAGAATCGCACGTCAGTGAAGAAGCAGTACAGTTGCTCGACGTTGACGACCTATTCAGACGCATCAAGAGGACTAAATTATAAACCCCACTAAAACTATAAACCACATGACCAGTGGAAGTAAACGAGAGGGTTCAGGTGCGTTGAATGTCACTCTAGCTTTCAAATGAAGGAGACCTAGTGAATTATCTAAGTAATTCTTGGAATTTAATCATGCTTTCTATCAAACGAATGTTGCAAATAGTATAACTTGGTGCAATAAATTATTTTATGAGAAAAAACGTCTGCCAAGTGGGTGTGGCACATAGCTTCCTCGTATCCATAACCTGATTATATAGATGATCCGATGCATAGTAGTTAATCTCAAAACACCAATCTCTAAGTACCTTCCACGACCCTCATAGGGGACCATCTACACGCCACTCTGGACAATCCTAGAAAATGTCATCAAATTCGGATGAAAAATTGAGTGAGTAAGTAGATGTATGTGATTGGATAAAAAAAATGCTTAGCCTCGGCTGGGATTCGAACCCGGGACCCCTGGGGAACAGTTGTACGCTCTACCCTCTAAGCTATTGAGGCCTACTGATGTAATGAATAGGATTTGAGATTCTCACAGGGGACCATCCCTCTATGAATGAAGCCCTCTATGAAAAACCATTCTCTTTGATTTTCATAGGGGACCATCTTAAACTACTCTGTAGCATCCCTGAAAATTTCACTGAAATCGGATGGGAAATGTAGAAGTTATGGCCGTTACAAGGAAATTCACGTTTGCGCATGCGCAGTGGCTACTATCAGTCCGACGGCGGTGATTTCCATAAGAGATCATCTAAATACTAATCTGTAACATCCCTAAAAATTTCATTGAAATCTGATCGAAAATGTGGAAATTATGGCTGTCACAAGGAATTCACGTTTGCGCATGCGCAGTTGTTTCTATCAGTCCGGGGATGATGATTTTCATAGGAAACCGTCTACACACCAACCCGCACAATCCCTGACAATTTCATAGAAATCAGACAATAACTTCGTATAGTTATGCGCGTTACAAGGAATTCATGACAGACGGACAGACAGACAGACACACAGACACGGAACCAAAACTGTTCAGAAAGGTCTAAAACGCAAAACGCGAGTGAAAAATTTGATTTTGGAGAATTTTTTTTTTTTTCGTTTTTGAAAAGTGAAAACAAAGCTTCCGCTACCTCGGTAGACTCGGAAGCAAAATATATATATTTAAGTAATAGAATTGAAAAACTGAATGCCACATGATTTTTATTTTGATTACCGTTTTGAATAGTGTATTGTCATTCAAGTTAGAACGATTAAACTGTTCGAAGAAATAGGAAGTTGTGGGTGCCTTCATTAGGAAATTTGAAAACTGGTTGCTAAGGATGCACAACTAAGCACAACTTGAAGAAACGAAACGATCGAAATTTCGGTCAGCTAAAATTGGAACAGGGATTAGGCCTGTTTTGCGATTCACACTCGTGTTTCTGATTAATCTTAAGTAATTGACCTGAATTCGCATAGTGAGCGAACGGTTTTTGGTTTACTTATTATTTTCAATAATGAACCTTTGGAATCGACCAAGGTAAAAAAATTGTTAACACCCTCTCAAAATTTGATGGTTTACGTTTCAAGGTACGTAGAATCCAAAAGTCGAATAAAAATTTGGCCGTCCGTCCGCCGTCCGCCGTAAGCCGTACGCGGCACTTTTGCCACTTAGCATTGACCGATTTTGGTTGATGTAAGTCACTTCTAAGGGTTCCAAAATCAATTTTGAAATCGCCCGAAAAACTCAAAAAATGTTAATGTAATTCCTTCAATTTAAGATTCTATAGAATTTTTAAAATTTTTGAGACCACCCGGAGCTCTGTAGGACAAACAGTTCGCTCACTACGAGAATTTAAAGTTTGGACGTACGATAAATCAGAAACACGAGTGTGAATCACAAAAGAGGCCCAATCTCCGTTCAAATTAAAGCTGACCGAAATGCGATCGATGTTTTTCTTCATGTTGGATGGTTGGTGGCTTTGCGGACGAGTGATCTAAACCAAAATAAACCAAAATGCAATATTACTTTAAAGAACTTAATGGAAAAACAATACTTTTAATTCGAGAGTTTTCGAGCTAGGGCACTTTTAGAAATTACAACCCCCATATTTAACCCTTAGAAGTGACTGACATCAACCAAAACCTAACGGAATGGGTCATATCTACTGAATTTCATCAAAATTGGTCTATGGGAAGTAAGAAAAGTGCCGGCCGACAGACGGATTTTTCAAAATTCAATTTTTGAATTCTACAGACTTTGAAACGTAAACCACAAAGTTTTGAGAGGCGGTTAAAATGTTTTTACTTGCTAAATTCCAATGGTGTATTATTGAACATTGTAAACCAAAATCAACATAATCGTGAAAAACTTTCCAATCGTATTGATTCTTGACAAGTTGGCAAATTATTAATTTGATCGTGAAAATCAATATATTGATGGATATGATCCGAGCTACCTACAGCTCTGAGGTACAATTACAAATTTTCTCTGTCTCGCAAATGAGTTATGTATCATCCTCGTGATTTATTGTGAGGAAGCTAAAATGCCCATCCAACTTGGAAGATGTTTTGGTTTTTTATTATCGACTTGTAACCCACTCTCAAATTCAATGTTTACGTTTCAAAGTACCCAAAAATCGAATAAGAAATGTCTTCCGTCCGCGTACGCAGCACGTTCCTTACTTAAATTGATCGACTTTGATGAAATTTGATATCTGGGCTCCATTAGGGGTGTAATTGTACTTCAAATCTTTTGGTTAGTGTCAATCGCTTTCAAGGGGTGGAAAATAGGGATTTGAATTACCAAATCGCTCTAGCTCGAAAACTTTCAAAATAAAGAAATTGTTTCTCCACCTATTTAAAATAAAATTGAATTTATTTATAATTAATTGGAACCACTCAGAGCTCTGTATGATAAACCGTTTGCTCCCCGTGAGGTCTGAAGGGTTTAATGAATCAGAAACACTAGTGTGACTCGCAATAGGTTTGCAGTGTTTTTTTTTCGGGGGGAAGATAGGAAAACTTTAGATGGTTGAGCTTCACCAACTACGAGCTTCAGTAGTTTCCTCTCATTATCATTTTTTAATTGCCTAAGAGTGATGGCGTGGAAAAATTTGTTTCGATTTGTCTTATCGATAGGACATCGATTATATAAGATATCGACTGGTCACTTCACTGAAGGCGTGAGTCTGTCTCTCGCTTCGTCTCGACCTTCATGTATGAACCTTCTCATCCTCATCAACTTATCATTCTATTTTGAACATTGTCCTACGGATTTTGTGTGCCTTCTTGACAGTTCGACTTCATACGTTTCGATCGGTAGTGTGGCGATACTACGCGTGTTGTACGAAAATAGTACGTATTTACTGAGTACACAGGTAGGAAGTGCCGGTTTCGTCGGTCTCCCTGCTTCTCGTCCGCCATCGTCCTCAACAGGTGAATCGAATCATTTCAATACCATACCTAGTACCTAAGTATACTGGGTGTAAGCCTTCCTGGTCTGCCATACTGTACAAGTCGATTGTACAACTAATTTGCAACAAAAAATGTCTCTTAGCAATTTTTTAAAGGCTTCGTTTTCGAGTTTTTTCAATTTTAAACTTTTGACATTTTATGTCTTTACTATGGCACATAAATGAAAAATCGTCACGCGGGGATCGTTACGCGGGGAGCGTTATGAGGGGAGCGTTACGAGGGGAGCGTTACGCGGAAATTTCTGATGATTTTCACGTACAACCAATCGTTCCTAGGGAAAACTAACTTCCTCATTTTCCACCCCACAAAAATCGTTCACCACTCATTGGAAAGCTCTCAATTTATTAAACATAAGACATAAAATGTCTCTCGTGGTTGCGTACTTGTACAAAAGCTGTATCCACCGTTTGTGTTTTTGAGTTTTGCTTTTTTTCGTGATTTTGACCTAACGTCATTAAATAAGTCATAACTCCTTTAATTGGCTATGATGATTACAATTTGAGGATATGGTTAGAAAGAGCATTAATTTCCTATCGGACAGTTCCCTTACCTTTTTTAAGTCAAGGTTTAAGACATGAAAAAGCCTTCTGAAAAGAGAATTTTACACAATTTGGGAAACCTCCAATTTTTTGGTTTATTATTTCCAATAATAAGCCTTTGGAATCGAGAAAGAAAAAAAAATTTAACCCCCCTCGAAATTTGATGTTTTACGTTTCAAGGTACGTAAAATCCAAAAATCCAATAAAAAAATTTCCGTCCGTCCGCCGTAAGCCGTACGCGGCACTTTTCTTAGCAACACTGGACCGATTTCGTTCAAATTTGGTATATGGGCTCCATTTGGGGTCTAGTTGTGCCGCGAAG
This sequence comes from Apolygus lucorum, assembly GCA_009739505.2. Classification (NCBI taxonomy): domain Eukaryota; kingdom Metazoa; phylum Arthropoda; class Insecta; order Hemiptera; family Miridae; genus Apolygus; species Apolygus lucorum. The sequence goes on from CM019176.2 coordinate 29,078,276, forward strand.
CTTTTGGTTGATGTCAGTCACTTCTAAGGGGTGAATATTGAGGGTTAATATTTTCAAGAGTGCCCTAGCTCCAAAACTCTCGAAATACACGTATCTTTTTTAGCAATTTTAAATAGTATTGAATTTTCAAATATTTTCGAGACCACCCGGAGCTCTGTAGGACAAACCGTTCGGTCCCTACGAGTACTTGAGGGGTTTCCTTAGATAAAACAGAACCACGAGTGTGAATCACAAAAGAGGTTTAATCTCCGTTCAAATTTCATCTGACTAAAATGCGATCGCTGTTCATTTCTTCGATTTGTATTCAGTTTTGCTTTCTGAGCAACCAGTAATCAAATTTACATATAAAGCTGTCTATTTTTCGAATCGAGTGTGAAGCGTTTAGTTATTTCTAATAAACTTGATTGTGAAGGTGTGAAGGCATTATGGTAGGTAGTACCTACCAATGGTTGGTAGGTAAAAAAATAGGTAAGAAAATGTTGGTATTAAAAAAAAACGCTGCAAATCATTGCCCAAAGGTTTATCATTTTCTGTATAGATCCCTCCCTACCAACCATAGGTACCTTCTACGTACTAGGGCATTTTTGAAAATTTCAACCCTTCATTTCCATTTGGTTGGTGGTTGGGTTTGAAATTTTCAAAAATGCCCTCGTAGGTAGGTAGTAGGTACCTATGGTTGGTAGGGAGGGATCTATAAAGGAAGGGTGATCTATACAGGAAGGGTGATCTATACAGAAAATTATAAACCTTTGGGCAATGATTTGCAGCGTTTCTATCGCAAATTGAACTACAAGAAGCAATATTTTTTCTTTCAATATTTCTGCTTTCTCATTGTATGATCAAACAAAGCCGTGTTCTTTGCAGATGAGTGATCTATATAGAAAAATGCTTGCATATGAGTCTGCAACACATTGGGACATTTTCATGTCAACCACTACACAACAAGGTAGTGAAGTAAGGTTGTTAGTTCATGTACCCAAGCATCAAAATAAGAAAACAGTTGATTGTTCTCTACGCAACACAGTGAGTCTATTTTATTTATTGGTCGCGTGAGCAAGTTTTTTCGTGAGGGTTTCTCAGTTTATGTGCAAAGCAAAGACATGAAAATGTCAAAAATATTTTACAACCAAATTTAGGGAAGAATTGTTTGTTTGAACGCGGAAAAACGTGCATTGTTTCAACGAAATCAGCGCTCTGGTCTCCTGTTTCCAGAGGCATCGCAGTCTGCTGCGGCGCCGACGCACCCACTTCCTTCGTCCGACCCCTCAGATCGTCGAGGTGGAGTTCATTTTTAGATTGAAAAAATTCGAGGTTTCCCAAATTACGTAAAATTTTCTTTTCAGAAGGCTTTTTCATGTCTTAAACCTTGACACAAAAAAAAGGTAAGGGACCTGCCCGACAGGAAATTTCATGTTCTTTGCAACGGTATCCTCAAATTGTAATCATCACACCCAATTAAAAGAGTGATGACCAATTTAATGTTGTAAGGTCAAAATCGCGAGAAAAAAAAAATTTCAAAATATAATAACTTGAAAACAAAGCCTTAAAAAAGTTGCTAAGAGACATTTTTTTTTTGCAAATTAGTTGTAGAATTGACTCGTACAGTATGGCAAACCAGTTAGGCTTACACCCTATATATCTACAAACATATCAACACACAGTCCACTTGTTATCAATCCCTGAGTTAACACTAGAATAGTTTATTCAATATTGTTTGGGTAATGCTATAAGTATGAATACTTATAGCAAATTTTAAAATCATCGTCCGACGCGAAAAAATGATAAATAGCGAAAAAAGGAGGTGAAGAATACCTTTACTCTTGTGTCACTGCCCTTACAATTACTTTTGAGGGAACTTCCTTTTACCTTCTATTTCAAGGGATGTTCCTATAGAAACCGCCCGTCCTCTCAGAGATTCTTTTGATTCTTTAAGAGGTTTTTGCTCTCAGAAGCTCCGAACAAATCCTATTTCTACCTCTAAACATCAAGAGCAGTCCTTCAACTGATTACGAGGCGTGACAGTCATGAATACGATCCCCGCTTTGAGAGGGCGTAAGAAGCACAAAACATGTCCTTTATAGAGGCGAAAGAGGTAAATAAAGGTATAAATGTATCAAGAACATGCACCGGAATTTTACGTATTTGACTCTCGAATGTTTTATCTCGTCGTGTACGCGCCTTGTTTCTTCCTTTTTCGATGTAAAATACTGACACATCTAGTGTAAACACTCTATTTGAGACGGATTGTTGGAATAGTGAATTTATTAAAATTGGCAGAATTGATACTGAATTTTAATTTTCACATACTCTCCCTAAAACCAGTAAGAGATTGTTTTAGGTGTGTGAGTACCTACTGTTTTTCCTCGAGAGTACCTCAGGTGAGTCTAGGCTGGACAAAGAGGGTTGGAGGAGACGAAGAGAAGCTGGCTCTCACCGTCTCAACCGTTAGCTTTGGACTCGTGGCGATCGATGTAGAATGCACACCTGTGGTTTATTGGAAAGTATGTTCAGTAGGAGGAGGTCAAGACTGCTGGAATAATAGTTTATGGTTTTTGAAGACCTCGTTAAAAAACAGAGATGAGATTTGAATGAAACACAGGTACTCGCGCAAAAGCTCAGAAATTTAATGAATAAAAACAGTTTTTTAATATGTTTTAACATCAAAACATCTTGGTAATGGTAATAATCTAACACTACTCCGTGCCTTTTACAACAAACTTTCTTCTTCCACTCGTAGAAGTCCTTTTGTCGTCCTGGTCCTGAACAAGAAACCGTTAAAACACGAACAATCTGCTTGATCCGTCCCAATTTCTCTCCAACTTTGGCAGAGACTTTAACTTTTCCTCTTCTTCAGGTTGTAAAATCATACCCGGTCACCTGTTTGATACTCGTTCAGTTTGGCTCTCACATGACAAAGAAATTCATAGGGAACCATCCAAAGTCTCAACCACACAACCCATGAACATCCCATTGAATCAAATGGAAACTACAGAATTTGTTTTGGAAGTTATTCCAGTTATTTATAAACCGGGGTCAAACAATTTCACAGGGGACCATCTAAACGCCTACCTGCCCTTCCCTGCAAATTTCATCCATTTTGAGATTGAAAGAAGTGATATCAGGTAGTACAAGGGTTTCACGTTATCACATGCGCTCAGGCTACTATTGATCCGTAGACGATCGATTTCATAGAGGATCATCTACACGCCAACTCTCAGAATCCCTGAAAATTTCATCAAAATCGCACTCTTGGTAACTTCGTACAATTTCGCCCGTTTCAAGGATTTGAGGTCACACCGATCGTAAAACATAATAGACAATTTTTATTGAAAAGGACATTTTTTTAACCTTGGAAGCAAAACCATTTGGTCAGTTAATTTATTTTCCATAAAGTTAATAAATTCTTTTCCTGAAAAATAAAAATTATAAAACAAATTAAACGCTACATCAGTGTAGTTTGGCAATGGGCCTGGGGACTGTAGCGCCCCAACAACAGATGATCCAAATATAAAAACAAACAAACAACTTTAGATATATGCAATATATCTAAAGATAAAATAATTAATGTATCTAAAAATTGTAAATAGTTACTCAAAATTGGATTGATGAAGCTGAGCGTAGGAAGTACACAAAAAATAGAGATAATATCTCTATTTTTTGTGTACTTCCTACTTCCTACGCTCAGCTTCATCAATCCAATTTTGAGTAAATATTTTTAAAAAATTTTTGTATTGCGAGAACTCAATGATGGGTATTTTAGAGGAGATTGTACTCCACTGTGTAATATTTAAATTGTATAATGAGGATTTCTTGTCTTCATAGTGAGGGCTGGTTAAGGTGGTATAACATTTCCAACCAACCTAAAAAGGGTCAAGTGATCGTGGCAACGTTCATTATGCAGTTCCTTTGGGTTCTTGAAAGGGAAGTCGGTCCAGTAATACAGTATTCTAGCGAGAGCACTATAACTGGAACCCAATGACTATGAATCTACCAATGGTGACGAATCGGTGCACCAGTAGTCATTATTTTCACAATCAACTTCCATCAAGTCGACCAGTGCTCTAGGGAGTAGCATTCGATTCTATCCTAAAACAATGTAACAACGTTTGTCAAGTGGGTGTGGCACATAGGCACATAGACTCTACACATCAACCATCACAATCTCTGAATATTGTTGGAATATGTAGAAGTTATGGCAGTTACAAGGATTTCACCTTTGCTCATGCACACAAAATACATTCAATTTGGGGGCCATGTTTTTCATATCTACATGCCAATCCGCACAATCTCTGAAAATTTCATCGAAATTAGATGGGAAATGTAGGAGTTATGGCTGTAACAAGGAAAAACACGTTTGCGCATGCGCAGTGGCTATCATCAATCAGGGGGCAGTGATTTTTATAGCGAACCATTTACAATCCAATTCGCATACTTAATCCCTGAAAGTGTCATCTTCAAAATGTGGAAGTTATGGCTGTTACAAGGAATAAACTTTTGCGCATGCGCAGAAGCTACTAGCAGTAGCTGCCCCGTAGTGTGCCCCGAAGATTTTGGTTGATGTAGGTCACTTCTAAGGGTTCAAAAATGAATTTTGAAATTTTGAAAACGCCCTAACTCAAAAAATTTCGATATTAAGGTATTGTTTTTCCTTCAGTTTAAGATTCTGTAGAATTGTTAGTATTTTTTGAGACCCCGCGGAGCTCAGTAGGACATACCGTTCGCTCCCTACGAGAATTTAAGGGTTGGACTTACGATAAATCAGAAACACGAGTATGAATCGCAAAAGAGGCTTAATCTCCGTTCAAATTTTAGCTGACCGAAACGCGATCGATGTTGGATGGTTGGTGGCTTTGCAGACGAGTGACCAATATAGAAAAAACGTCTGCCAAGTGGGTGTGGCACATAGCTTCCTCGTATCCATAACCCGACTATATAGATGATCCGATGCATAGTAGTTAATCTCAAAACACCAATCTCTAAGTACCTTTCACTACCCTCATAGGGGACCATCTACACGCTAATCTGGACAATCCTAGAAAATTTCATCAAATTCGGATGAAAAATTAAGTGAGTAGGTGTATGTGGTTGGATCAAAAAAGTACATAGCCTCGGCTAGGTTTCGAACCCGCGACCTTACGAGCTCAAATCAAGACTTTATCCTCTGAGCTACCGATAACCTGCAATTAATGGGATTTTTAGATTCTCACAGGAGACCATCCCTCTATGAATGAATCCCTCTATGAGAAACAATTCTCTTTGATTTTCATAGGGGACCATCTAAACACTACTCTGTAACATCCCTGAAAATTTCATTGAAATCGGATTGAAAATGTGGAAGTTATGGCCGTTACAAGGAATTCACGTTTGCGCATGCGCAGTCGCTTCTATCAGTCCGGGGACGATGATTTTCATAGGGGACCATCTACAACCTAATCCACATAATCCCTGAGAATTTCATCGAAATCGAGTGGAAAATGTGGAAGTTATGGCCGTTAGAAAGAAATTCACGTTTGCGCATGCGCAGTAGCTCCTATCAATCCCAAAGGGGTGATTTTCATAGGGGACCATCTAGATACTAATGTGTAACATCCCTGAAAATTTCATCGAAATCGGATGGAAAATGTAGAAGTTATGGCCGTTACAAGGAATTCACGTTTGCGCATGCGCAGTCGCTTCTATCAGTCCGGGGATGATGATTCTCATAGGGGACCGTCTACACACCAACTCGCACAATCCCTGAAAATTTCATAGAAATCGGACAATAACTTCGTATAGTTATGCGCGTTACAAGGAAATCATGACAGACGGACAGACACACAGACACGGAACCAAAATTGTTCAGAAAGGTCTAAAACGCAAAACGCGAGTGGAAATTTTGATTTTGGAGAACTTTTTTTTTTCGTCCTTGAAAAGTGAAAACAAAGCTTCCGCTGCCTTGGTAGACTCGGCAGCAATAATAAACCAGTGTGTAATAATTTGCAGTGATTTCTAGCTCGGTTTCAAAGATTGAAAATAATAAACCAAAAATCGGGCTAGTACATTTCTTGCTCCGGACGAAACTATAAAGAAAAATCATCCGATTTTGATATTTTCAGGTATTGGGTAAAATACCAGGTACTTGTTAGAAATGGTCTCATACATTTCGCCTTGTACCCACATTTGCATTACGGTACAAGGCGAAATGTATGAGACCATTTCTAACAAGTACCTGGTATTTTACCCAATACCTGAAAATATCAAAATCGGATGATTTTTCTTGATCTCCACGATGATTTTCCACGATGGGTTCTCACGATGTAATCACCTGATTTTGCTAAATTATGGGGAGTAGTCAGATGTTTGACTTGATTGAACTTGATTTTCCACGATGGGTTCTCACGATGTAATCACCTGATTTTGCTAAATTATGGGGAGTAGTCAGAAGTTTGTTTCATGGGAACCTCCAAATAGAAACGATAATTAACTCCCATTGCGCAGAGTTGGGTGTCACCGACTTGAAAGCGACTGGTGGCTGAAAGCGGCAGTGACTTTGCCGTGAACCGTGCGAAAAAGCTTTCCCTGGCAACTTTACAACTGAGGTTCGGCGACCGGAGCAACAAGTGGCGCCTTCTAGGACTCGGTGCCAGAAGATTTCAGTTCCAATTCGGCCCTAAGTGGATAAAATTTTCGTCTCGAAGCCCCTTAGCCTTAGCTGGCCTCTTCCAACGGATTTGAAAACTAGTTGGCAGAAGTTGCGGTAGCTGGTCCTCGTGATTTCCCTCATGAACGCATGCTGTATCACAAGAATACGTCACAGCTGATCGTCACGACTGAAATCTTTCAAATTTGAACACACGTTCTCATTTAAACTTGAAATTAGTTCGTGTTTCTACCCAAATATGTCATTAATTAACTAAAATATAACCAAATCGATTTTTTAAAAAATATAAATCAAGTCATAATGATATTATGATACAGGTACGGAATAAAATGAAGGTGGATTTTGGGTATCACGGAAATCCGCAATTATAATGGAGAGTTCACTTACCATAAGATGAGCAGCAAAGTCTCTGAGGGTAGTTCATCCCCTCTTTCTCAGAGGAAGGTAGTCCTATTAAGTGTTAACTTCAATAGTGCAATGAAGGCAGATAAAACTACAAAGGTTGAAAAGCCAAGTATTCTTTCAGTAAGTCGAACAAATTTGGATCCTCCACAACCAGATTTTGCACTCGCATTTTCCATTCTGGAGCTATTTTAAATACTCAAGTTCTGTGAGGGTACGTTTTCCTGTGGTCCTTCCTTTTCAGAGGCTAGACTATACGAAATTACAAATGTTTCTTCGCTTATGCCATTCAGCCCGCTAAGCCCATCTAAACTGAGTCATCAAATGGAATGATGCCTACTGTATGGTAATTTTGCTGCAGATACGAAAGTGCGTTATATAATTTATGTAGTAGTAGAAACATCGCAAAATACGGTAAAATAGGTACGAAATAAAATGAAGATGGATTTTTGGTATCACAGAAATGCGCAACTATAATGGAGATCACCTACCAGAAGATGAGCAGCAAGGTCTCTGATGGTAGTTGTCATGATCCATCCATGACATCGAAGCCCTATTGCGGAGTGGAATAAGGCCCCACTTCCATACTGCTTTTCATACCATGATTCAACAATTAGTGTTCGAGCTATTTTACGATGTTTCTATCCAATATAGTATTCGCTCTTTCAAATCAGTGCGTGTATATTATTTTATCTACCTCAGATTACTACAGTAGTTCATCCCCTTTTTCTCTGAGGAGGGTAGTCCTATTAAGTTTTAACTTCAATAGTACAATGAAGACAGATAAAACTACAAAGGTTGAAAAACCAAGTATTCTTTCAGTTAGTCGAACTAATTTCTGTCCTCCAAAATCAGATTTTGCACTCGCATTTTCCGTTTTAGAGCTGTGTTAACTAGTCAAGTTCTATGTGGGTACATTTTTCTGTGGTCACTTCCTTTTCAGAGGCTTAACTATAGGAAATTACAAATGTATGTTCGCTTGTGCCATTCAGCCCACTAAGCCCATCTAAGCGTCTTTGGCTCAGAATTGCCTACTTTTTGGCTATTTTGCTGCAGGCACGAAAGCACGTTGCACAATTATTTGTTGTTTTTCTTCTTCTTCTTTTCCATTTTACCGTATTTTGCGATGAGTCTACCACTATTATAGTGGTAGACTCATCGCAAAATACGGTAAAATGGAAAAGAAGAAGAAGAAAAAAGTTTATTGACAAAATAAAACAAAGTAAAAGATTCCTTCTGCATTAAAAAGTAAACAATAACGACATGGTTTTTAAAACCGTCTGTCGGGGACGTCAGCAGGTTAAATTAAAAAAAGAAAACCACAATAAAAACAAAATGCAATAAAATAAAAAGAAACTAAACAGTTAAACTCATGTACCAACGCAGAGAGATATTGTCAGGCTATTTTACTGAAAGCCACCAGTTGAGGCCATCCGGCAAAGCCACAGCCTCATTCCGAGAAAGCACGGTCTTATTAAAAACTTCAACTCAAAACTCTGCAAGTACTGGGCAAATACAGAGAAAATGGAGCACGTCTTCCTTCTCATGTCTATTGCACAGTGCACACTCCTCATCACGGTCGTTGTCATACGGCTTTGCATTAAGATGCAACAGTTCTCCTTTCAACTTGAAAATCCACCTTGCCGAGAAAATGTCCATCACTGGCTCACCAACCAAGCTCGAGGCTTTGAAAATAGAATAGGTTGGGTCATTGAAAACCTGAAAATTCATTATAAAATAAAAGTACCTACAACTTATCCTATATACAGGGTGTCCCCGAAAACGTTCCCCCCCCCTGCTAAAATCGTCCAGGTAGTGGTAAAAAGAAAAATTGTTTTTTGAATCTTCATGATTTTTCCCAAGGATCTCAAATATGACCACGGTGCGCATTGCGCACGTGCGCAATCGTGCGCAACGCACACCAACCCGTTTGGCTCTCTTTTACTTCGAACTGCTGAGATCAAGACGTCGAAGAAACTCGATGGAGGAGTTTGGTAGAAAAATAATGACGGTCGTTATTGTCGTTGATGGTTTGAACCCGCGAGAGACTGTGAAAAATTACTACATTTATCCCCTTCATCTTTATCTCTATCGCCCAAATCACAACCTCTTTCGCTTCTCATTCCGTTCGACTAACTCATTCAATCGAAAAGCATGATATTTATAACTTCATCTTTCTATATGAATCGAATTCGAAAACGCGTTCACCAACTTATCACAATACAGAGCAGTAGATAAATAGTTAAGTAAGTTTCTCATGAAGATTTTACTCATGTTGTTCTCTTGTTGACTATTATTATATGACATCAGGTGGATGTTACAAAACCTAACAATGGGGTATTTCGGTGGGTCGGAAATTCAGGTTTTTGACCTCAAATTTGGATTCAGCACCCTTGAAAACCTATATACTACAACTTTAAGCCCAATGATACAATAACATGTGGTAGAAAAATTAATTAAAGAGATCACACGTTTGAAAAAGGCGGGCCGCTATAAATGCACACACACTAGGCAAGGACTACGCCGCGGACAACGCCGCGCGCGTGTGTGAGTACTATTTTGTAGTATCCATGAGGTCTTCCAAGGGTTTCTGTGCATGGATACTTTTTTCAAAGACAGTTGGCTAGCTACGTCACGATTGGCTAGCTACGTCATACCATTCAAATCTTCAACTTTCCTTAGCTTCTCTGATTTTTTAAAAACATTTTCTCGACGAACAGACCCGATTACCGTTATTCCTGAGCCATACGCTTTTGAAATAAAAAATAAAAAAAATTGACCGAAATACCCCATTTAGCTCTTTAACCTAATTAAATTCTATTCTGTCAACAAATATTGGAAGTTTCAAATGATATGTAGAATATAGTTATTATTCTTTGGAGCTTCAGTGTGGAATCTGCACGGAGTCTCTAACAAAATAATCATAAGCAAAGCCAAGTTATAAAACACCTCTCAAAAACACTACCAAGGGGAGCCCCTGCTCTAATCCGGTAGAATTTAGGATCATCGTAATACGCAAAATTGGTTGAAAAACTCATTTCTCGGGATCAAATATTTCAATAGTGCTCAAACTCGGGAGTAGATGAAGGTCTCCTTTTAATTCACATAACGAAAAGCGAAAATATTGAAGACAAGATTACGAAAATTACTAAATCAATTTCCTCCTTAGAGGGGAAAACAATGGATCATGGATATGTCCATTGTTGTAGGTGTAATTTGAAAATTAAAATGATGAAATAAAATACACACAAGATATTTTATGAAAAATTTATTAGCATGAAGTTGATAGCATCTCTTCTAATAATATGTACCTACCTATTAACTTTTTCTATGAATAAACAGATTTTTTTTTTACTACGATTGCACGTGATAAGTATATGTATTCCAGTATTGTGGAGAACCTTGTCATAGCTAGGTACCGATATGTTGCTATGATTTTATTTACTCTTATCGCGTTGCATTTGTCGCTTGTGGTGAAAAAAAAAGTCTGCCAAGTCGGTGTGCACATAGCTTCCTCGTATCCATTACCGATTGTATAGATGATCCGATGTATAGTAGTTAATCTCAAAACACCAATCTCTAAGTACCTTTACTACCCTCATAGGGGACCATCTACACGCTAATCTGGAGAATCCTAGAAAATTTCATCAAATTCGGATGAAAAATGTAAATGGTATGGCTGTTACAAGGATTTTACGTATGCGCATGCTAAGAGGCTTCAATAAATTTTAAGTCCTTGATTTTCATTGGAGACCATCTACAACCTAATCAGCGTAATCCCTGAAAATTTCATCGAAATCGGGTAGAAAATGTGGAAGTTATGGCCGTTTCAAGGAATTCACGTTCAGGAATTCGCGCATGCGCAGTCGCTTCTATCAGTCCGGGGATGATGATTTTCATAGGGGACCGTCTACACACCAACCCGCACAATCCCTGAAAATTTCATTGAAATCGGACGGAAAATGTAGAAGTTATGGCCGTTACAAGGAATTCACGTTTGCGCATGCGCAGTCGCTTCTATCAGTCCGGGGTTGATGATTTTCATAGGGGACCGTCTACACACCAACCCGCACAATCCCTGAGAATTTCATTGAAATCGGACGGAAAATGTAGAAGTTATGGTCGTTTCAAGGAATTCACGTTTGCGCATGCGCAGTCGCTTCTATCAGTCCGGGGATGATGATTTTCATAGGGGAGTGTCTACACACCAACCCGCACAATCCCTGAAAATTTCATCGAAATCGGACAATAACTTCGTATAGTTATGCGCGTTAGAAGGAAATCATGACAGACACACAGACAGACAGAAACACAGACACTGAACCAAAATTGTTCAGAAAGGTCTAAAACGCAAAACGCGAGTGAAAATCTTCATTTTGGAGAACTTTTTTTTTTCGTCCTTGAAAAGTGAAAACAAAGCTTCCGCTACCTTGGTAGACTCGGAAGCAAAAATGCGAAAAATTCCTTGACCCCCAGTCAAAAATTAGAGTCTAGCCCCCAACAATCCTTCTGGTTTCAGCGCTACCTACCGCCACTTCAACGAACTACCATAAGTACCATTCTAAAGATTGTTGTCTCAATCGTTTTCGTTTCTCTTATTTCTTTCTATAAAATGAACCAGTGACGATTTTGGAGATCAGCTTTGAAATTGAATGACTTTGGGTACGTTTCGCAACATAAAACGACACTTGGAATTTTTTTCACGTCCATAACTGTTGAGAGAGGAAACAATAAGATAAACGAAAACGATTATGAGGCAACAATCTTTAGAATGGTAGTTATGGTAATCAGGAATGGTCGTTCGTTGAAGTGGCCGGAAGTGGGGCTGAAACCCGACAAGGATTGTTGGGGGCCAGACTCTCTTCAGCCTAAAGACATAATATGTCTTATTAATATGTGTATAATAGATATTATCTATGTCAAAATTCTCAATCGCATGACGTTGGGCAATTCAGAATACCAGTCATAACGATCAACAATATTGATTTTGCCACTTCATTCATAGTTTATGTAAGATTTTTCAGTTATGAATGTCTTGGAGCGGACGGTGTTTCTACTAGAGGTACCTATTTGAACTTAGATAAACTAGCGAGAGTGAAAGTCGCCGAGATAGCAATCACCGTTTTGCATCTCCATTATATTCTCGCCTCCGTTCGCGCTCTTGTCACGACTACGGGAAATTGCTAGAAATCTCGAATATTTACGTACGTCCATCTGTCACTCGAGCTGCCATGCGAAATCACAGATACACGATTTATTTAATAAATAAATCGTTTTTATTATAATATAATAAGAATATTGTTTAGTAACGCATGTATTCCGGGGAACGTCCCATTGGATGTTGATTAGTTTGAATTGAACCAGTTTGCGACGAAACATACATTTTTATTTGCTTTTCTACTGCACAAAATTGTTTCACCCCATGGAATTTAGTTATTGTTTTGAGTCAGAAATAGTGAACTTCATCCCCCCCCCCCCAAACCCACCATAATACTGAAACTGCATGAGAGCATCGAATTTGAACAGCATTTCAAAATAAATTATCTATAATACCCAACATGCGATTTCGATGCAAAGTGAAGCACCCAAAAATCCACGAAATACGCGGTTTCTGGTGTCCTAGCACCATGGTGGCACCACTGATTTGTTTCACGGTGGCACAAAGAATAGTTCATGAAAATCCAGAGGATTTATTGATTATGTTCCTTCAATTTCAAAGCTTGGATGTCATTATTAAGTATTAATAGGAACTAAAATATTGAAAAATCGTATATTTTGTGAATGTTGTTTGAACACTCTGATGTTTCACCGAACGGTGATTTCAAAATAACCGCCTAAGCTCAGTTCCAAAGCCCGCCGACAGAGGTCAGCGCTACCGCCCCCTCACACCCCGTTTAAAATCTCAATCCCGACAATTCATATACCGGAATATAAGAACCAGTACGAGTACATTTTATTACAATCAAAGAACATTAAATAGTACAGTACAAGTTCTCTTCTCCGAAAGTACTAAATCAGAGCGACATCGTTTCGCCCCTAGTTTGCCCCTTTCCGCCATCTTAACTCAGTCCAGATCTCGATGTACAACTGTTTACCCGTTCACATTTGAGTGCTGCTTATTCCCGTTTAACACTCCGAAGGTCGCGCCCCAAAAGTTACTTAGATGGTCGCGCTGGTCCTGTGAGATCCATCTGGAAGTGATGGAGTTTTTCAATGAAAATGACCCCCATTTTTATATTTTAGGAGCTAGAAAACGTAGTAAAGTAGAATTGACCTATTTTCTGGTGAAAATGATAGCTAACAAGCAGAAAAAGGTGTATTTCTTGGAAAAAACTAATGACTGAAAAATATGACTTTATCTCGAAATCAAATGTAAGTTTCTCTGTGAATAGCAGTCAGGTACACAATATAATGTATGCATACAATAGAATACATGGCAAAAAAGTTGCATCCTTACAAAAAACAGGTACCTACCTGAATAGAATAGGAATTAAATGAATAATCGTTACTTAGATCAAATTACGAATATAACAAAATCCATCATCGTGTTGTACGGAAGGTTAGTAAAACTCATCACAATTATTGAATTATTGATTATTTTTTTTTTGTATATATGAAAAACACAAAAGGCGGTAACTTATAAGTAACAATAGTACAAATCGTTTGTACAAACTAGCATATAGGTATTTCAGACTTTCATTGTTTATTTATTTTCATTTAATGTAGAATGGCAAAAACATTATAGCGAACGAAATAGTTTCATGCAATGTGTAAAATTACTACATGAAAGAGAAAAAAAGGGAAATTAGAAAAAGTTACATGCTCGGCCATGTGGATCTATCAGATCCGAATGAAGATTGCACCACACGGGAGGACCGGCTGACTTCCATGATCACACAGAGTCCAAAAGCAACTCAAGAAAAGAAGGTACTGGGAGAGGGAGCCCCCTTCATTGAAGGGTTGGCTGGGAACAGACCAAATTCCGTTCTCTCAGATCCCAGCGCGACCATCGGAGTGTTAATGCCGCTGTAGTTTCAGCAAAACAAACAATGTACCATTTTCCCGTACAGTTAATTGCTGTAATAGTTCTCCCAATTCCCGAGGTCAATCAAATATTATCCTTCCTTTTGCCTCCTCAACGTGCGAATTTCGATACTCTGATGACGTAATGTAACCCTTTAAAAGCCAACAGCCCAATATTGGAGACATAGAATGGGGTATTTCGGTGGGTCGGAAATTCAGGTTTTTGACCTCAAATTTGGATTCAGCACCCTTGAAAACCTATATACTACAACTTTAAGCCCAATGACTAACATGTGGTAGAAAAATTGGCAAAATTTTATCATCTAGAGGTTTCAAAGTAGGGTTTAAAAATAAAAAAAACCCTGTGTTGTTGCCTGTAAAGTCGGTATACGGGCGAAAGTTTTACGTGACAACGACTTTGAGTGGTAAAATAATTTTAATGTTAATATTCATTCGTATAGTAGGAAGAAGGATAAAATAAAATTCTTTGTCAAGTTGCACAGAGTAGGTATTTCCCGTAGGTAGTAGGTATTTCCCATGGGTGGGGGGGGGAGTGAGTGCCAGGGAAGGGGGGCGGGGCGCTCCCGCTTTTGTGAGCGCCGGGGAAGGGGAGGGGCCGCCCGCCTTTAGGGAGCGCCGAGCTGCACCCCCTCCGTGAGCGGAGCGTAAGGCCGGCCATCCACGTAACGATTTATCGTTCGATTCATCGTACGATAAGCAAAAACGGTCAGACCTGACGACAAATCGAAGCGTGTATGTGGACCAAATCGTACGATCTCCAGAACTGTGCAGGTCATCGGAATCGAATGAAAATTCCATTCCGACGGACTGTGCAGTTCAACGAAACGTAGCGTGTGTGCCGGACACCGGTTTCGACCTTCGATATCGTTTACGACGAAGTTCAGTTCTCGGAAGGATGATGGTGAGGAACTAAACTCAAGAAAGGAGAATGGACAGAAGCTAAATCGTTCACGATATCGAAGGTGGGAAATCGCATGAGTTCATCGATACGTGTATGTGAAATAACTGTGCAGTTCAAATCTCAACGGTTTATCGTACGACGAGCTTATCGAACGATAAATCGTTACGTGGATGGCCGGCCTAACGCAGTTTCTTGAATTGTCTCCCGGTAAACCAATTTATAAGACGTTGTCACGTCAAAATTAATTAAAGAGATCACACGTTTGAAAAAGGCGGGCCGCTATAAATGCACACTCACTTGGCAAAGACTACGCCGCGCGCGTGTGTGGGTGGTGTTTTGTAGTATCCAAGAGGTCTTTCAAGGGTTTCCGTGCAGGGATATTTTTTTCAAAGACAGTTGGCTAGCTACGTCACACCATTCAAATCTTCAACTTTCCTTAGCTTCTCTGATTTTGACATTTCATGTCTTTGCTATGGCACACAACCAAATTTTCGTTGTCACGTTACATTACGTGACGAAATATGCTCAATGATTATTATGATTCGTAGAAGTGAGGTAGGTAGGTACCTTTATGATTATAGCTGAAATTTGGCTATATGATTATTATGATTTGGCTGGTAGACTCCTTAGGACGTGAACAATAAGGTGCACAGGGTTTTGATCAGCTGAGTGGCTCCTGAAGCTAACTTCTTTCCTATCAACCCTAGGAAGCTGAAATTTGGCTGGTAGCCTCCAATTGGTGCTAAAAACCTTGAACAATATGGTGCACAGGGTTTTGATCAGCTGAGTGGCTCTTGAAGCTAACTTCTTTCCTATCAACCGTAGGAAACTGAAATTTGGCTGGTAGCCTCCTTAGGACGTGAACAATAAGGTGCAGAGGGTTTTGATCAACTGAGTGGCTCCTGAAGCTAACTTCTTTCCTATCAACTGTGGAAAGCTGAAATTTGGCTGGTAGCCTCCTTAGGACATGAACAATAAGGTGTACAGGGTCTTGATCAGCAGAGTGGCTCCTGAAGCTAACTTCTCCCCTATCAACCGTAGAAAGCTGAAATTTGGCTGGTAGCCTCCTTAGGACGTGAACAATAAGTTGTACAGTGTCTTGATCAGCTGAGTGGCTACTGAAGCTAACTTCTTTCCTATCAACCGTAGGAAGCTGAAATTTGTCTCGTTAGGACATGAACAACAACGCTACTGGAGTAGGTGATGTAGTCTGGCTCGAATACACAGAAGAAAATGTCCCAATGTGTTGCAGACTCGTATGCAAGCATTTATGATTCTTAGAAGTGAGGTAGTTAGGTACCTATATGATTATAGCTCCTAAACTTTTCCATTTAGGTTTGTAAACAAATCCATGTCAACCTTACATGGATACCTAGTAGTTGTATTGATACTATATTCAATCGAAGTAAAAAGTTAGGTTTATAACTAAGAGTTGCAGTTATAATTTGTAGTCATACATTATGAATTCAACTAAACGTAAATCGCGTTTTGACGACGAAGAAAGCAACGAAAAACGGTTAAAGCGGGGTTCAACAGAGAAATCAATGGATGTAAATAATAAATAAAAATATGAGTTTAATTATTGTTTTCTTTATATTGAAAAAAATGTAATTCACAGAGGAAGACAAGATTGCTAGAAGATGGAAGGGAAGAAGGAGGGAGGGGAAAGACATGAAATGTCCTAATGCGTTGCAGACTTGTATGCAAGCGTTTTTAAAAACATTTAAAACAAAGACCCGAGACAAAGAGACAAAAAACAGACCCGATTACCGTTATTCCTGAGCCCTACTCTTTTGAAGAAAAAAAAAAAAAAAAATTAAAAAAATTGACCGAAATACCCCATCTTCCCTAATTTCTCCCGGTGCTAATCTGGCTCTTGGTTTATTTTACAACTGAAAAAAAATTCGTATTTCGTCTCGACGAAAATCCATTCCCAATATAGAAAACGAGTAGGTCAGATGAGTCTTGAGGAAAAGTTTCTCCAAACCCTTAGAAGTGACTGACACTAACCAAAAGCTTTGTGGCACAACTAAACCTCCAAAGAAGCCCATTCATCAAATTTCATCAAAACGGGGTTAAAGTTTGTTTTACTCGATCAATACCGCTGGATCATTATTGAAAATAATAAATTGAAAATCAAAATCATATCGTCGTCTAAGTTCTAACATTGTGCATCTCAATTTTTATCGAAAATGACTTATGTACATATTCGGAAACGAATTTTCGCGCCCGATACCATGGAAACATTAGTTTTGGTGTTTGGCCAATAGGATCGCCGCAAAAAATTATTTTGTCAACATTGGGTACCTCTAAACGTCAGGACAACATTGTTCTTCTCAGCTGTTCCCATATGCAACATGGAGTCTACACCCAGAGTGGCGTATTGCAAAGCAATAATGAAAGATTCATTACCTACTAGAAAAATTTCAATATCCCTGTAAGTATTCCTAATGTGACATTAGGTGATCTTGGTTCTTGACTTGAGGTTATGCCTTGGGAAAACTAAGAACGTGATTTATTGGTACCTAGTTCACAATCTCACAAAAAATGAAACCTTGAAATTTCCTTACTATCTTGTGAATATAAAGTTGCATTAAAATTGTGAATTCTCCATAATACCTATTACATTTTGCTACCATTCTACCAAGGTAGCAGAAGCATTGTTTTCACTTTTAAATCTGAAAAAAAGTTCTCCAAAATCAGAATTTCCACTCGCGTTTTACGTTTTAGACCTTCCTGGACAATTTTGTCTCCGTGTCTGTCTGTCATAAAACTAAACGAAGTTATTGTCCGATTTCGATGAAATTTTCAGGGATTGTGCGGATTGGGGTGCAGATCGTCCCCTAGAAAATCGTTGCGTTGATAGTAGCCACTACGATATTCCTTGTCACAGCCATAATTTCTACATTTTCTACCCTATTTTGATAACATTTTCAGGGATTGTGCGGGTTGGCGTGTAGATGGTCACCTAAGAGGGGAGTGCAAGGTGATTGATGATTTGAGTAATTGATGTTTTGAGATTGGCTACAATGTAGTAGGTATCATCCATACAAGCGGGTTATGGATACAATTAATCTTTGTGCCACACCCCTTGGTAGACATTTTTTAATATCACAACTTCAGAATATTGCAATGATTTCTCACTTTTTTAATTCCCGTATATTCGTGCTTTCACTCGGAGAAGGATACATTTCATAGTGTTTCAGTAACCTATCAGGCATCTAAAAAGCATTGCCATTTCACCATGAAACAACAGAGAAAATGTGGAAACATCATAGCATAAGTGAAAGGAAAAATTTCAACAACATGATATCTACGAGATTTGTTGACTTAATATTTACAGTACTATTGAATGCAATTCAAGTTAGTACATTGTAAACAAAAATAGACCGATGAATAAAAAATGATAAAACTAAATGTTTCCGATCAAATCGGTTTTTTTGCTCTCCTGAAAATTAGGCATAAGTTAGATGTGCCATGATGCATCCTAAGGGACGATGTTATGTTTAAAGAAAGTCTGAAAGTTCCTGAAAAGGAGAAAGAAAGACTGAAAGTTCCTAAGATGTCAAAACCTATTTTTTGTTTCATCTCGAGCTGACATTTTTTCTTTTTGTTACCAACAATTCTACTTTTTTAAACTTTTGTGTAACAAGTGATAATACCTAGGTACTTCAAATTTTTGATAAAGAGAAAAAATAATAATTTTTATTGAGATTGCCCATCCAATAAGAATCAAAGTGCTGTGAGTCTTCTTCTTATTGAAAGATTTTAATTTCCTAAAGTTTGAATTTTGTTTTACAATGAAACAGTGCATTGTAGCAATTATTTTCAATTAACAAAAATTTCATGTTATATTGCAAAATTTCTAACAAACGGCCCTTTTTTAATGACATTCTGACACTTTACTTCAGCATTTTAAGTACCTTGCGAGAATTTTAATCCTAGAATCAAACAAAAATTAAATCCAATACCTAGTCAACATTGTGCATCTCAGGAAAAAAATTACAGCAACCTTGTGCATATCAACGAAATTTTGTTAATCCCATTGTTCGGGATTTTCAACTAATTATGACGAACATAGCTCCGGAGATTTAGGTTGAACAGCTTCCAGAAGTATTGCAATGGTTAAGGATTAAGAGGAAATCAGTTTTTTGCTCGTCCTGTAAAATGATAAAAGTTGAGATGCACAATGTTAGAACTTAGACGACGATATACTGTTCCGACATGATTGTGGGAGAATTTAACAGACACAATTTACAAATTATTATTCTAGTAAGACATTTTACATTTTTGAATTTGACATAATGGAGTAACCTCAAATAACTTCTTGATTTTTATGAACTCCTGAGATTTCACTGTGTGGTCAAAAACTGATGTGACTTACGCTCAAAAAGTGATTCAATTTTGGGTTTACCATTTAGAATATCGAGTCATAAGAAAATGACATAAATGTTAGGAATCAACCGATATATTTGACTTGTTTAGAACCGTATCTTTTCGTATGATCCAATGAAGAACTTTGAGGTCTTGCATTTTCAGGAACCGAATAATATGATAATGAATGCTTGCTAAAATGCGTCATCCGATCTTTTCCCGGGTTCCATTCTGAGAAAATCATCATAATTTAATTTTCTTCAAGCTGTAAGTAAGAGGGATGATCTTGTTTTCACTCGATCCTCGACTGCACCGAAGTTTCACCGCGTGGGAAGGTAATGAAGTCACTCGACGAACAAGAGGTGAAGTCGCGAAGCTAGAAAATCGGTCAACCTCTCCCTCACTTCCCTCCCTCACTCCCTCCCGCCAACTCCATCACAACTTTGTTACAACTTCGTCGTACCTATGAACTTTCCGAATGTCGCTAATGATTAACTGACGAACGAGCCCAACAGATTTGAATTTTATTAGAGGATCGCCCATGCGTGGCTTATTCGAATAACTACTTAACTAATTACAATACAATTTTTTTAAATGTTACTCTTATACATGATAATATTACTTTTTTAATGAATAACCACGAGAACACTAAGACGAATGCAAGAGGAGTCGAACCGCCTTTCCGGATTCGTGAACCTATTTACAAGCTCCGCAACGACATTGAAATCAGTTTTTCGTCAAAACTTGACGAAATAATTTATCATAAACATAAATTGTTATCTTTGTGTAAAATTTCATATTATTCATCATTGTCTTCCTCTTGTTTTTGTTTAATATTTTTGCGAAGTTGCTAGAGAACTATAATTTGGTACTATATACAGGGTGTTTCACGAAAAGGTTACACCCCCTTCATTTTCGCAAAATACATCGTAAAAAATTCCGACCAACGCAATTCTTCATGATTTTTTTGTGAGGATCTCTGGAAAAATTGCGAAGCAATCGTGCGCAATTGACACTAACTTCATTTTTTTCAAATAGTACCCCTTTTTTATTACAGATTCGGATTCTACGTCAAAATTCATGGAAAATTCATACCCGAACCGATTTTTGCTTCCTCACTACCGAAGGTAGGGAAGCTTTGTATTCGTGAAAGAAGTGAAAAAAAAAATGTCCTCCAAAATCAAAATTTCCACTTGCTTTTTGCGTTTTAGAGCTTCCCGAACAATTTTGGTTCCGTGTCTGTCTGTCTGTCGGTCTGTCGGTCTGTCTGTGGTCAATCCTTGTCCCGGGCAAAACTATACTAACCTGTGGTCCGATTTTGATGAAATTTTCAGGGATTGTGCGGGTTAGGTCCTAGACGGTCCCCTATCAATTTCAGCACCTTCGGACCAATAGGAGCGAGTGCGCATGCACAAACGTGAATTTCCTGGAACCTCGGTTTCTAATCAACCGATTTTGCTCAAATTTGGAGGTTAGTTAGGGACTAACTTCTAAGAGACACCCTATAAGTTTCGATCAAATTGGTCAAGCAATAGCCGCTGCGCATGCGCGAACTTTAAATTTATTGTTACAACCAAAACTCCGCAACTATTCAACCAATTTCGATGAAATTTTCAGGGATTGTGTGGGTTAGGTCCTAGACGGTGGACCGCTAAATAAAATTCTACGTTGAAAATACATTGAAAATACGTTGAAAATATTTTGGTATTCAATAACTCTTTGAATCATAATTTTTTCGCCAACTGATTCTATACGTCCATGTCACAATGAGTGAGGAAGCTATACTGCCCACCCAACTTGGCAGACGTTTTTTTTACTGCGCGTACCCTGGCTTTTTGAACGCTCTAAGTTGCGCAACTCCACAATTGCACAAAAATTAGGTTTTGGAAACCCTAAGAGTGGCACATGTTTTCCCATAATTTTTTTCATGCTAAATCACATGGTGTCATCCGTTTTTCAATTTGACTGGAATTTTTCTAAATGGTGGCCAAAACTTCGGTTTTTATTAGTGAAAAAATCGCTCTTTTTAAATCGTTATGAGTTTTTAGGCAATTTTATTCAGTTCAAGCATGATCGTGCTGCCAGTTTTTATTTGTAACTCCACCGTAGAAGGCCTCAAGCCCGTGGTTCAAAAGGAGGTGAGAAAATAAAAAATAAACATGATTTCGACCACAAAACTGATTTTTCCTCTTGAAATCTTGGTCTTCCTCAAAACTGATGACACCATGTGATTTAGCGTAAAAAAATGATGAAAAAACATGTGCCACACTTAGGGTTCTCCAAAACCTAATTTTTGTGCAATTGTGGAGTTGCGCAACTTAGAGCGTTCGAAAAGCCAGGTTGCGCGCAATAAAAAAAATCGGTTCGGGTACGGGGTTTTGTGTATTAGGACATTCTTTCAGGGAATTTACATTTTGTGACAGGTTTTGTCTAATTTGAACAAGTAAGGTCCTACATCTCAAAATCTAACGAAAACTCGGCGCTTTGCGCCTCGGCGGGGGGCTCCGCCCCCCTGCACCCCCCGGTTTATTTCTTTTTCCATACTCTTTATGAAATCATAGGAACACAGAATGTGTTTTTGCGATGCTAGTCATCCGTTAAATAAAAAACAACAATAATAAATGTGGAGTCTTTGACAATAATAAAATAAATAATTGTTAGACATTTAATTTGGTCTAAAACCCTATAAATGTTATATAAATAAATATGTAAGTACAAGAAAAATACTATATAAATTGAGAGCTTTCCAACGAATGGTGAACAATTTCTGTGCAATGAACACTGCGAGAGTTCTATTTCCTTACCAACGGCTTGGTTGCACGTGAAAATCATTATAAAAGGCGCGTAACGGTTTTTTCTGTCGCTTTTTCGTGACGATTTTTTTTTCGGTAGGTCATCGCAAAAACACATTCTGTGTTAAAATTCAAATATTTACCTTCATCTAATGTCTCCCTTGATAGGAAAAACGTCATGGATATGTATTATTTTATCTCCAGTATTATTTTCCCCATCAAGGGAGAAATTGGATGGGAATAAAAAAAGAGTACTGACTGAACAACTCTACATAAAGAAGTCTAAATTTGTTACATACTTAATGTTGTTACACATGTTGTTATTTGGTAAAATAACAAATTGAAAAGTTTCAGAATTACAACAAAAAAAGTTTTATGCCACGGCTGGAATCGAACCCAGGTCTTCCAAACTTGCGTTGCACTTTGAGTTGTGAGAGGAAAACCGAAAAAAGCTGGGCTTTGGTCTCTCTCCCCCCCCCCCCCCCCCAAAAAAAACCATCTGCACTCGGTCCGAATTTCCAATTCAATTTTTTGTTTAGGGGAACTCTTTCCTACACATTCATTAAAAACTGGAACTAGACGATTCAGTTTCCTCAATTGGCCATTTTTGAATTATTTTTCCTGAACGAGTACGGCTTCATGGAAAACGAGCAGAGTCGTGAAGGTGCTTCGAAAATCGTAAGTTTGATAAGCCTAATTATCCATGATATGAATGGATGTCTTGTCACGGCTATCTCTGACCGTCCGCGTGCTGAGCTGGAGTTGGCGAAGGCGTGTGTAACGCGAATCTCAAGGAAAGCAGACCTCTCCCTGCTCTAGTCCCTTGCACTTTCACATCGGTTACCAGGCCGAGTCTGTCGTTATTTTCATGCATTACTGGTTTTGTCACTACACAGTTCTATGGCAGGCCAGCGCGTATCGCAACCTCTTCTCTTATGAAGAGGAAACCCTCCTCACTTGCAGTCCAGTGCATGACCACTTTGCTTCCGTCCTGGTAGGGTGAGCACCCATTTCACGTGGGTTGTTGTTCTCGAATCTCTTTTCCCTTTTCCAGTCAGTGCCGCTCTGTGTATGTCCTGTTCTGCAAAGGTCCAGACCGATCCTTCCTACCAAGACGTTTTTCTTCAATTCCCCCACCATTAGAAGTGGTGGAGGCAAGCTCAGGGGGACCAGCCACCCCGGAAGCTCCTGAACGCCACCTCGAACTTAAATCTACATTATATCTGATCCAATTCAATCCAAGACCTTGATATTTTCATCACTTATTCAATCATAGGGCAAAAAAATAATGTGAATTAATTTTATTTATATTTTTTCATTTTATATTAGGAATTTTCACACAAAACCAGGACGGAAACGAAGAAAAGTATAATAGGGCACATACAAAAAATTAATAATGGTGATGTTTGTAGGTATTTGTATATTTATTTACTTTTTTTACGTATTCGTCAGTTAAGCTCTAAAAACGTGCAGAATTTTATTTTTGAAATTTCTTGATCCTGATTGTTGGGTTCAGTAACAAACTTTTCTCAACATTTATCAAACATTGCAATTGTCAAACAACGTTTTAGATAATTGTTCCAGCAGATTTGTAGATCTTTTCGAAAAGAACATTTTAAAAAATTATCAAAATCCTCCGAATGGTTTTGGAGATACGTATACCTTAGTAAAATTTTACAGAAGAGCGAGTTTTCAACATACTACTCTCCTCGAGCGCTCGTTTCATCTAATAACGAATCTATTTAGTTTATATTAACGATGTTTGCCTGTACCATTTGTTTCTGTCCGTCATGATTACCTACAACTAACTAAAAAACATCGAGTTCACCATTAACAACAACAACAGCTATCTGTTTATCAAAATTATCATTTCCGTGTTTGTTGTCACTAACTTTGGTGGTCTGTAAGTCTATGAAATTTTCACAGTATGTTGCTAATAATATGTACCTACCTAGTTTAAAATTAAATTATAAAAACGAAACAAAAATACGATTTTTTTTGGTGGAGTGGTCCTCTTACAAATACATTAATTAGAACAGTAAATAGTAGGTAGGACTGGACGCCACTGCTGCCTAGGGTCCTAGGTTACAAGGTTAGAGACTACAGGGGGAAGACCAACAATTCAACAAGGCAGGAATTCTTAAATCACGTGATTCCATGACACTTCTCCCACACCACACGGTCAAAACTGGTACCCGGATATTGTTAACCGTCACTCGCCTACACTCGGATATCATAGAGTTGGAGATCATGTCTATCATATTTTTGTTTTTCTCCCTTTAGGTCCACTCAAGATTTGTTGCATTGATCCTACATATCTCCAACTTCACGAATAAATAATTTCAGAAAAGCACTGAGTTAAAACGCTGCATAATATGCAAGTGATCTATACAGAAAAATAATAAACCTTTGAGTAATTCTAATATTATTAGAATTACTCAAAGGTTTATTATTTTTCTGTATAGATCACTTGCCTGCAAAGCACACTGCTTTGTCATTGTTGGTAATACCAACCATTAGTACTAGCTATAACCATTGGAACTACTTACTTACTTCGCAATCAAGTTTATTTGGAAGAATAAACGCTTCACACCCAATTCGAAGAAATAGAGAGTTGTGGGTGCCTTCATATGGAAATTTGATTACTGGTTGCTAAGAACGCGAAACTGAGTACAACTCAAAGAAACGAAAAAAGATCGCGTTTTGGTCATCTAAAATTTCAACGGAGATTAGGAGATTAGGAGATTAGGCCTCTTTTGCGGCTCACTCTCGTGTTTCTGATTTACCGTAAGTCCAACTACTAAGTTCTCATGGGGAGCTAACGGTTGGTCCTACAAAGCTTTGGGTGGTCAAAATTCAATACCAACTTAAATTGAAGAAAAAACAATACCGGATAATACCATCGAATACAATATCGAATTTTTTTGAGTCAGGGCGTTTTGAAAATTTCAGCCTTTATTTTCAACCCTTAGAAGTGACCTACATCAACCAAAAACTTCGGGGCACAACTAGATCCCAATTGGAGCCCATATACCAAATTTCATCAAAATCGGTCTATGGTAATGAAGAAAAGTGCCGTTTATGTCGAACGGACGGCCACATTTTTATTCGATTTTTGGATTCTACGTAGGTACTTTGAAACGTAAACCAACCAATATTGAGGGGAGTTTAAACTTTTTTTTCTTGGCCGATCCCAAAGGTTCATTATTGAAAATAATAAATCAAAAAATCGAAAAAGGGAGCACAATTTAGTGAAATCGACTACTAATTTCTGGAATTTAAAATCGATTTTTGATTTCCTGATCGGATTTTAGTGATGATCCAACCTTTTCTGTACGTAATTTAAACCCTCACTTAATAAGCATTTAGCTGTAAAGCACTGTTTACATCGACTCATTCAATCATTCAAGTCAAATTCTGAATGTGATAAAATCCAAAATCGAAGTGAAACGTTCCGGTTTATTATTTTCAATAATGAACCATTGGAATTTTTGTTCTGTGTTTATCTGAGGGGAACCCTAGCGTTAGAAAATTACAGTGTTTCGAGGCAAAAATTGCCAAAATGCAAGAAAAAACGATAGAGGAACACGGAAATTTATAAATTTTAACATTTCACTCATGACTCCTCGCCTCAAAAACTTGGGTCTTCCTATAATCGTTGTAACCACACATAATCAGGAATCCAAAGAAGAATCGTCGTGATTAGGCAAAACTAACAACCCAATTTGAAAGGCAACTGCCTGAACGCTACGTCCTTCAATTCTTTATGCCTATTATAATAATTTATGAGGCTCTCACCATTTTCTATATCTCATCCCACGGTCATGTAGAATATTTCGACCGGGCATTCTGCGACTGTCCTTCCAATTGATAAAATAAACATATTGTTTAGTAATGCATGCATTCCAGGGGACGTCCCATTGGATAAGCATTAGATCAGTTAAACCAGTTGGTAAGCGATAAAACTGTTTCACTCGATGTAATTTATTCATTACTTTAGGCAAGAAATAGTGACCCCCCCCCCCCCTCACCTTTATCCACCATAACATTTCTAGCGGCATGGAAGCCTCGAATCTGCAGAGCATTTTTAAATCCATGATCTACGACACCCAACATGCGAATTCGAGTTCACCCCCCCCCCCCCCACCACCACCTCCCAAAACGCCAACAATGGTGCCAGTCTGGCACCAAAGCGGAAATACGTCGTAACATTGATCCTTCATCTGTTAGTTTTAGTAGGTAGTCCGTCGAGGTTCACATCCGTATTCAAGGTGAAACACAAAAAAAAAACCACGAAATAAGCGGTTTATGGCATCATGGCACCATGGTGGCACCACTATTAGTTCCATGGTGGTACAGAGAATAATTCATGAAAATTCGGAGGTATAATGAGAATTTTTCCTCAATTTCAAAGCTTAGGTACAATTAGTAAGTAGTAAAGGAACCAAAATATTGAAAAAATCGGATATTTTGTGAATATTATCCCCCCACTCACCCCCCTCCCCTTGCGAATTTTGGTACTCTGGTAAAATCATGTACAACTCGGAAGTTATTTGAGTCAAACAAAAAAAGAAACACGCAAATCGGTTGGAAATTGAGGCCTGGGCAGAGTTTACAAGATTATGCACGCAAACGCACGTTTTTTAAGCATTAACCCCCCCTTTCCCCCTCTTAAAAAGCAAAATCCAAAATTCCGGCGCCGTAGTGCACAACTAGATAGTATTCCGCGTCAAACGAAAAAAGAACCACGAAAAATCGTTTGAGAACTAAGGCCTGGGCAGAGTACACAAGATTATGCCCAAAAACGCACGTTTTTCGAGCATTAACCCCCCCTTTCCCCCCCTTAAAAGGCAAAATTCGAAATTCCGGCGACGTAGTGCACAACTAGATAGTTTTCCGCGACGAACAAAAAAAGAACCAGGAAAATCGGTTGAGAACTAAGGCCTGGACAGAGTACACAAGATTTTGTCACACACACACACACACATACACACACACCTACACACACACACACAGACATACACCTATGGTTTTTTCGCGGATTTGGATTCAGAATGGTCTAAAACGGATTACTGTGTGGTTATTTTTTTTTCTGTTGAGTGTTGTCTTCCTTCACCCCAGATCGATCGCATAAGGACGCCCAAGTCTTACTGTGGGACGTCCTAAAAATTACAAAGGCAACTATTAGTTTTGATAATGCAAAACTCAAAATTATTCCGATTGATGGTTCTGGTATTTAAATGAATGTAACACATTGGTTGCCCAATCCCAATCGTGGGATTACTCAGAGGGCCCACGGGTCCCTAACCTCAAACGACATTGAGACAAAAAGAACGAAAAGCTGGGGCTAGAAACAGGTGAAGTTTGAACCAACGCTTCTTCTCCATACCAGAGATTGTCCCAACCACGATGCATTCGTTGGAAAACCCTACCTGCCATGCCCTTCATTGTAAACTCTCATTGAAACACGAAGAGTATTTGACTCACACTGTGCGTCATGGGCACTGTTGGCCAAACCACTCATGACGCACACGTGTGCGTCATGGGCAGCCAATGTGGTAATCAACTAAAAGAACAGGAAATAAAAACGAAAATGCCTTTTCGCAAAAACGTTGAATTCTTTCTCAGGCTATTGCAAGATTTAAAGAAGAAAAAAAACAGGCAGAAAAATGTAACTATTTTGAACAATAGGTAGATTTTGAAAAAAGGTAGGTATAAATAACTAACTTGATTTTTTGTTACCAGTACCGTCACCGGTAGCTTCCTCCACTGCCTCCATCCAAGTATACTTGGATAAATAAGGGTTGCAAGTAGGGAGACATATATGTCATATAATATATGTCATATATGTAGACATGATATAATTATACTTACAATATATATATACAACATACATATAATTATATCATTGTTCTTCTACGTGAGAAAGCTATACGGAGGAAGCCCTCCTAACTTCACAAAAATTCCAAATTTTTTGACCTACAAAATAAAATTTTAAATTTTAAATTTCAATAGCAGATGCTCTTAAAATTGTTGAAAATGAAATCGTCAGAGAAATTTGAATACTTGTAAAGATTTAATGAAAAATTTAGCAAAAAATCAACTGAAAAATTGAATTTAAATGATAAATTAATAGTATGTTGATCAACAGCTCTTCAATACTGGTACTTGTTGCTGCTGTTTATTGGCAAAAGTACTTCCTGGTCGAGCGATGAATTAAAAAAATTTGAATGTCTAGACTCCTTATAAGCCTTGCAGACACAAAAGTCTATCTACACCAAATAGGACAATTTCATTTTCTCATTTAGAACTCTGCATCGCATAATTGAACTTATAAGCGTAGACCGCTCCACCTAAATTCGGTCCAGAGTTCGCCCTACTAGTTCTTCATTCTCTTCTCAACTACAGCGTCTGTTAATGACATAACATTTTGGTTTATTATTTTCAATAGACGATTTCATCAGCACGCATCGGGCTAGGGCACTCTTGAAAATTTTAACCCTTAGAAGTGACTGACATCAACCAAAAGCTTCGCGGCACAACTAGACCCCAAATGGAGCCCAAATTTGAGCCAAATAGGTCCAGGGTTTGTAAGAAAAGTGCCGCGTACGGCGGACGGACGGAAAACTTTTCATTCGATTTTTGGATTCTACTTACCTTGAAACGTAAAACATCATATTTTGAGGGGGGGGGGGGGGGGTTAAATTTTTTTTGGTGCTCGATTCCAATGGCTTATTATTGAAAATAATAAACCAAAAAGATACAGAACTTACCCTTCGCTTATTCAAAAAGACTCGATTGATCATGAAAACTAATTTCATGAACCTCTTGAATGAAGATAATTATATTTGTTCAAGTAGGTATGAAGTAAATAATTTTATTAAGCAGTTGTTATGTCTAAAAATCTGATATCGGCACTGTTCAATTTCCAAACAGAAACAGTTCGTGCAGCGATGTTGAATTGAAGAGAGCAAGTAGGTCCGTCGGACATTTTTCAACAATAACAGGCATTCGGCTGGAATTAATACCCGCTCTGACTCATATACCTACACCCCAACCCGTTATTTACGGAAACATCATGTTAACACATTTGCAGGTTGCCATGATATTTTTGGATTGAAGGGGGGGGGGGGGAGTGAGGGAACCGATTACTGCGAATCCCGTTCTTTCACAGTTGGGTCATCAATCTCCAGCTTTGTGATCCATCTTGACGGTCAGGGGAAGATGGAACCCCGACGAAAAAAAAAAAAAAAAAAAATGATGGAAGAAAAGAAGCAGAACTTGACGATTACGAAAGCAGAACGATGACTTTTGGGGTGAGTGGTCGTTGCACAACCGCAACATCCTGCTCAATGGAGTATTCCTCCGGGAGTTTTTAAGAACTGTTTTATGAAAAAGATCACAGTGAGAGCTTTCTAAAAAGGTTTGGTATGGTGAGCATCCATCAATCGAAAGTTCAGAAGAATGGTTCGTGTAAAAAGAGATTTGCTTGTGTCATCAGGCCTATCCTGGGAGGACCTTCAGCTCCAAAGAACCGTGACGTCATGCGAGGCCGTTCCACCCATTTTGTGACGAACCTACCCGGAATTTGATGGTTTTTCAAGAATGTCATCTAGGTAGAAGAGGAGAATGTCATTAACCTAATTTTAGTTGGTCTTTTTGCTCTGATAATGCTTTCAAGGTTTACGTTTCAAGAATCGAAAATCAAATAAAAAATGTTTCGTCCGTCCGCCGTACGCGGCACTTTCCCCACTTAGCATTGACCGATTTTGATGAAATTTGGTATGTAGGCTCCATTTGGGGTCTAGTTGTGCCCCAAGATTTTGGTTGATGTAGATCACTTCTAAGGGTTGAAATTTTGAAAACGCCCTAACTCCAAAAATGTGTATATAAAGGTATTGTTTTTCCATCAATTTAAGATAGTATAGAATTGTTTGAGACCACGCAGAGCCCTGTAGGACAAACCGTTCGCTCCCAACGAGAATGTAAGGGAGAATTTGTCCCTTCAATTTTCTATGCAATGTGAGAACCTTAAACTATCACACTTTCCAAAGGGGACTCAGGGGTAGCGCGTTAGTTTTCAGCCCTGGCGTTCCGGATTCGAATCCTTCTCTCCTTCTCTTTCTGAGAAATGTTTTGATCCCATCACATTGGTATATTATTTTTATATCTACTTTCGTTCGATGTTTTTCTTCATGTCGGTTGGTGGTAACAATGGCAAAGCCGTGTTCTTTGCAGATGAGTGATCTATATAGAAAAATAATAAACCATTGTGTAATAATTTGCAGCGTTTTTCTCTATTGAAACGAGGTATTTGCTAGAGGGGCTCTCAAGCTTAGAAACTGTTCCATTTCATCAGCTTTCCAACGGTATAATCAAAAAATATTTTGCAATCGAATTTAAGGGAGTAATTTATGTTTGAACGCGGAAAAACGAGCATTTTTTTTTCCAACGAAATCTTTGGAGGAGCCGCGGCGGAGCAGAATCCGGAGTCCCCC
This sequence comes from Apolygus lucorum, assembly GCA_009739505.2. Lineage (NCBI taxonomy): Eukaryota > Metazoa > Arthropoda > Insecta > Hemiptera > Miridae > Apolygus > Apolygus lucorum. The sequence continues at coordinate 29,108,927 of CM019176.2, forward strand.
CGGTAAGCCGTCGATTTTGTTAAGAAAAAGAACGTTTTTCCGCGTTCAAGCTTGAATTTCTCTCTTAAATTCGACTGTAAAATATTATGCGATCGAAAAGCTGATGAAATGGAGCAGTTTCTAAGCTTTTGAGCCCCTCTGGCAAATATCTTGTTTCAATGGAAAAAATCATCAAAATATAAAATAAAAAACGTCTGCCAAGTGGGTGTGGCACATAGCTTCCTCGTATCCATAACCCGATTGTATAGATGATCCGATGCATAGTAGTTAATCTCAAAACATCAAAACAAGTTAATCTGTAACATCCCTGAAAATTTCATTGAAATCGTACGGAAAATGTAGAAGTTATGGCCGTAACAAGGAATTCACGTTTGCGCATGCGCAGTGACTACTATCAGTCCGAAAGTGGTGATTTTCATAGGGGACCATCTAAATACTAATCTGTAACATCCCTGAAAATTTCTTTGAAATCGAATAGCAAATGTAGAAATTATGGACGTTAACAGGAAATTCACGTTTTCGCATGCGCAGTGACTACTATCAGTCCGAAGGTGGTGATCTTCATTGGGGACCATCTACAACCTAATCCACATAATCCCTGAAAATTTCATTGAAATCGGGTAGAAAAAGTGGAAGTTATGGCCGTTACAAGAAATTCACGTTTGCGCATGCGCAGTCGCTTCTATCAGTCCGGGGATGATGATTTTCATAGGGGACCGTCTACTCACCAACCCGCACAATCCCTGAAAAGTTCATTGAAATCGGACAATAACTTCGTATAGTTATGCGCGTTACAAGGAATTCATGACAGACAGACAGACAGACAGACAGACAGACACACAGACACACAGACACACAGACACTGAACCAAAATTGTTCAGAAAGGTCTAAAACGCAAAACGCGAGTGAAAATTTTGATTTTGGAGAACTTTTTTTTTTCGTCCTTGAAAAGTGAAAACAAAGCTTCCGCTACCTTGGTAGACTCGGAAGCAATAAAAAAAACGTCTGCCAAGTGGGTGTGGCACATAGCTTCCTCGTATCCATAACCCAATTGCATAGATGATCCGATGCATAGTAGTTAATCTCAAAACATCAAAACGAGTTATTCTGTTACATCCCTGAAAATTTCATTGAAATCGTACGGAAAATGTAGAAGTTATGGCCGTTACAAGGAATTCACGTTTGCGCATGCGCAGTGGCTACTATCAGTCTGAAGGTGGTGATTTTCATAGGGGACCATCTAAATACTAATCTGTAACATCCCTGAAAATTTCTTTGAAATTTGATAGTAAATGTAGAAATTATGGACGTTACCAGGAAATTCACGTTTGCGCATGCGCAGTGACTACTATCAGTCCGAAGGTGGTGATCTTCATTGGGGACCATCTACAACCTAATCCGCATAATCCCTGAAATTTTCATCGAAATCCAGTAGAAAAAGTGGAAGTTATGGCCGTTAAAAGGAAATTCACGTTTGCGCATGCGCAGTGGCTACTATCAGTCCGAAGGTGGTGATCTTCATTGGGGACCATCTACAACCTAATCCGCATAATCCCTGAAAATTTCATCGAAATCGAGTAAAAAAAGTGGAAGGTATGGCCGTTAAAAGGAAATTCACGTTTGCGCATGCGCAGTGGCTACTATCAGTCCGAAGGTGGTGATCTTCCTTGGGGACCATCTACAACCTAATCCGCATAATCCCTGAAAATTTCATCGAAATCGGGTAGAAAAAGTGGAAGTTATGGCCGTTACAAGGAAATTCACGTTTGCGCATGCGCAGTGGCTACTATCAGTCCGAAGGTGGTGATCTTCATTGGGGACCATCTACAACCTAATCCGCATAATCCCTGAAAATTTCATTGAAATCGGGTAGAAAAAGTGGAAGTTATGGCCGTTACAAGGAAATTCACGTTTGCGCATGCGCAGTGGCTACTATCAATCCGAAGGTGATGATTTTCATAGGAGACCATCTAAATACTAATCTGTAACATTCCTGAAAATTTCATTGGAATCGGATGGAAAATGTGAAAGTTATGGCCGTTACAAGAAATTCACGTTTGCGCATGCGCAGTCGCTTCTATCAGTCCGGGGATGATGATTTTCATAGGGGACCGTCTACTCACCAACCCGCACAATCCCTGAAAAGTTCATTGAAATCGGACAATAACTTCGTATAGTTAT